>JBAMJV010001979.1:0-171265 GCA_037951105.1 Echinarachnius parma | reverse complement strand
GGTGTACTTTTGACGGTTACAGTCCGTTATTCCGAAGGTTCGTTATTCCGAAGGTTCAGTTATTCCGAAGGTTCGTTATTCCGAAGGTTCGTTATTCCGAAGGTTCGTTATTCCGAGGGTTCGTTATTCCGAAGGTTCGCTATTCCTAAAACGAAATCGGGTTCGTTATTCCGAAGGTTCGTTTATCCGAGAAATATCAAACCCTCGGAATAACGAACCTTCGGAATAACGAACCTTCGGAATAATGCAACAAATGTTCGGATTAAGGAATCCTATTTCATTTTAGGATTAATGAACCCTCAGGTATACGAAATTTGCGTGTTCGGAATAACGAACCTTCGGAATAAAGAACCTTCGGAATAACGAACCTTCGGAATAACGAAGCGCACCCCTTTTCACACTGTCGCTAGCTTCATTAAGAGGGCGCTGTTGCTATATCCAATATTTTTATATCGATGGAGTGGACAGGTTCAGTATTGTAGCGTGATCCCACCGATAGAGGGCACACTCTGCGCATTTTTTACAGAGCCGTATATTTACAGCTCTGATTAAAAAAAAAATTGTTCATCATTATGTCACGTTTTCAGGGCGCATATTTTAACAGATCTGAAATATATGTTTACATAAAGAAAAGCAGTGTAATTTGGTAGTAACAGTAGTAATTTGAGAACATTCTGCCAGTATAGTACCGTTTTATTGATTAATAAAGCATTGTCCTTTTAAAGATATGGTGAAATCCCGGCTTTGATTCAGGTTTATAGTTTTAAATATGTGCCTATATTGAAATACCACACTATTTTTTTCAAAGAAATCCTTAAGTTGGGCAAAAAAGGTAAATTTCATGCAATTTTTTGCTTGTTTTCGCATCAGCGTTCCATACTGCTAAAAAAGTTATTTATAGCGGAGTGGGAATGTGCGCACGTGCAACCCGGATCATGACATCACAAGCAGACCGCAACACGGAGGAACGTGCATGGTTTACATGCAGAGCCTATGACTTGCTAGTAAAACAAACTCGTTTTTGTTTGTAAATTGAGGCTTAACTGAAAATTACTAAGAAATTAATTATAGCAGCTTGCAGCAACACATCTGAGTGTAGATCGTCCATGATATAAACTTTAACAAATATTTGCAAATGTTAAAAAAAAATCGAAATAATATCTCTCTGTCAACGTGAGTATTGCACTCAGCGTGTACGTCTATGACCGAGCTATACTGCGATTGCCTGCATGTGACGTCACAAAGATGACGTCATTTTTCTTCGCCCGGACTCAATTTGTTTACGGGGATTACTAATCTTCATGAAAATCTACCTCAGATACAGTAAAACACAATTTTTAGGTAGTTTTCTTGTCAGCTAACCTTTAAACAAATTTCATAAAATAAACAGCATGCATGACATGTTTGATGTTGTTAACCTTACAATTTCGCATTTAATTCAACCTTTACCATCCGTTCACAGCAAAATATACATATTAAAGATAATCAACGTGCGAAGATATTTGCAATAACTCTTATGTAATATCTTGGTAGCATATTGGACTAATGAAAATTGTGTGCTAAAATATAATGTACTTGATACTTCAAACATAATCATGTTAGTAAATATATGACTCATTGCGGATATAGTATCGAAAATAATATCGCTAGTGATATTCGTTTGTATCGCAATGTAATGGTCAACAAGGAATCTAAAAGATCACGACGTTTCGTGTGCCGCTGCAACATCCATAAACATAACCATTTGTAATAAATGTGGGGCCCCACAATTATTCAACAATTATTCCTCTTTTCAAAAATTTACAAAATAGGTTTTTAGATAGTTGTTGAATATCTCTCTATCTAATCACTATTTCAACAAAACATCACATGCACAATATTTTATTTTAAATGGTTAAAACCGATAAGTGTTTAGATAGCGCCCTCTTGAGTTTTAACGGCTCTTTTTGAATGATAACAGGCTTTTTACTCAGTCATTTGTAATGTTTTATTACTTTCGAGCATGGTGGAGTTATTACTATTAGTTTGTTATGTAATTGTGCAGGTTTTGCTTACTAAAATTCAGTTTGACCAAAACTGCACTCTCTTTACCAAGTATTCAATTTGTGCATTATATGATATGAATTGTAGATCATAACTGTTGCAAATTTACGATGTATTGTTGGATATTTTCTGTCTCTACAACAAGTGATCTCATTGTAATGTTTACAACACGATAATTCTGAGGCCAGATAGATGTCAAAAGGAGAAACCATCTACTTACAAAACGGAGGACATGATTTAATGCATGATGTGGGATGGTGCACGGTTGTAAGAAATGAGACAAAACAACGTACGTAGGTATACTTTATATTTCTTTAATTTTCTGTTATTGTCTCAGGAAAGAAATGCTTCATTTTGTTATCTGTTATACAATCATACGAATACATAATTATATTCTAATAACACCTTTTTATTTGCAGATTACATTGATCATTCAAATTAACAAAACACATCAATAACATGTATGTAATGCACGTACAACAGGTTAGGCAGCATAAAAGGTAGTTATTCAAAACAAGAATTAGACATGAAAACAATAAGACTCATTTTTGTGAACTGCAATGCAAATTAGAACGTAGATGGTATAGGCATACACTGCTCATTTCATGATCATGATGATGCTAATGGGTGACCTCCACGTCTAAACACGTTGAGGTTATCTAAGCCAATTAAAGAAGTCATCATTCAAATTGCAAACTATTGAAGTAATATAACCAATCCTATTCCCTATTCTATACATTCCAAGCTTAAAGGGATAAATGAGTTTTGGTATAGAGGGCGCTACACAAAATAATTTGTTGGTGAGATAATGAAAAACTGAGTGTCAGATTCGACAGAGCATACAATTTGAATGACAGAATAAACTTTATTTGATCAAAATCGGTTCAGAAATGGCTGAAATATCCATAAACATAACCATTTGTAATAAATGTGGGGCCCACAATTATTCAACAATTTTGAACCAGCCGTTAAACTTTTCCTCTTTTCAAAAATTTACAAAATAGGTTTTTAGAAAGTTGTTGATTATCTCTCTATCCAATCACTATTTCAACAAAACATCACATGCACAATATTTTATTTAAAATGGTTAAAACCGACGAGTGTTTAAAAAGCGCCCTTTTGAGTTTTAACGGCTCCTTTTGAATGATAACCGGCTTTTTACTTAGTCATTTGTAATGTTTTATTCCTTTCGAGCATGGTGGAGTTATAACTACTACTTTGTAATGTAATGGTGGTTTTGCTTACTAAAATTCAGTTTGACCAAAACTGTACTCTCTTTACCAGAACTCAACTATCCCTTTAATTGGGCATCGTCCATTTCAGATCAGCAAATCAGAATATTTGAGTCTGCAATGATTGTTCAATTAATTACACATTAAAACAAAACTAATACGAAAGCAGCATTTATATATATGAAACATAGATATTGAAGGCATTGTAAAAATATGTATACATACTATACCTATGAATTATACATTCTTCTACACAAAAACCTTATTACTACGAGTTGTAGTGACAAGAAGCTAATCATGTGATTATTGGTTATCTGTTTGAAATATTTAAATATGTTTTTTTCTATGCATGTTATGTACACAACACACGTTTAAGAGATGCGAGATATATAAATCAAACTTGGACTTGAAAGATTAATTGTATCTGTAGCACTGTGTTACCCGTTGTACGTACAACCTATCCTATAATATTTTGTAGATAATTTGAATTGTCGCATTTTAATTGACATATCGATGTATGCATTGGTTCGAACCCCAACTGTACATGCTGTAAACAGGGTCATGATGATTAAAAACCTCGGGACATATGCCCTCAGTCCAGCTTCGATCCGTAAATAGGCATCTGAACAAGCTGATGGGAATATGTTGCTTGAAATGAATATTCAGGGGAATACAAATAATAATGTTTACAATACAATAACTTTATAGGTAACCGCTACGTATTGTATTACCAATATCGGTAAATTTGCACATTTGAACCAATCAGATCTGTGCATTTAGTCACATGATCTGATTGCAACTTTACACTCAATGGCATTTGTTTCTGCAACGGGGCCAGGGTAATACAAATAATCATTTTTTACAATACAATAACTGTATAGGTGAGCGCTATTGTATTACTAATATCTCAGATGACTATGCGTATAAGCATAGTAAGCGATTCAGCCCACTCTTGGTCTCTATGGAAGAATCTAAGCATGATGTATATACGAATAGAACCATGACATAATGTCCAATGAATAATATTGTTCGGCCGATCATTAAATGTTGCCTACAGGAAACTTGGCATGATGTTTATAAAAAACAGAACCTGATATAATGTACAATGTATACTATTGTTCGACCGATCATTAAATGTTGCCTACAGAAAGCTTGGCATGATGTTTATAAAAACAGAACCTGACATAATATCCAATGAATAATATTGTTCGACCGATCATTAAATGTTGCCTACAGAAAACTTGGCATGATGTTTATAAAAACAGAACCTGACATAATGTCCAACCAATAATATTGTTTGACCGGTCATTAATGTTGCCCACAGGGCACTAGGGAACTATATACAGAACCCTAACATAATGTCCACTTTTATAATATTGTTTGACCTGTCATTAAATCTTGCCCACAGGAAGAGCGGCGGTCCCTTAATAAGCAGGTCCGAATCCACAGCAGTGTCTTACCAGAGAGGAGGAAGAGACTGACTGGAATACCTCCCCAGGGAGTGGAAATCATGCACTTTGCGTGCAGGAATGAATGAAGTGTGTATCCGTTGACTGGGGTAATAGCAATATGCGCTCTATTATATATATCATAATAATACATATTATTACAACAAATGTTCTAGTGGGTAGGGACGATAAACGCATGTGCGCCTGAAGAGTCACGGATGGAATAATGGGCGTAGAGGAACATTTGTTCTGGGGGTGGGGGGCGGGGGGGGGGGGGGGGGGGAGCTGAGGTATTTTGCCCGGATATTTTTCCTTCCCGACTATTCACCTGACAAGCAAAAAAAAAAAAGAAAGACAAAAAAGGGTCCTCGTCTTGTTATGCCCAAAAATGATGTTTTAGATGGCCTTGTCCGAAAACAACACGATTTTGCCCGTATATGATAATGGTTTTTGCCCGAATATGACATGGTTTTGCCCGAATATAGCATGGTTTTGCACGACTTTCAAGTGCTTTTTGCCCGAATATGGCCGTTTTCAAAACTCCAGGGGGACAATTCCTGGATATATCTAGTAGACATTATTAATATTATGTTGTAAAACCAGTTTAAAAATCGTATTTTTTATGGAGTTGTTCCAATTGCTCCGACATCATTGGCATCATGGCCAACAAAATGTTGAGCCAAACAATGAAAAGAGAACCAGCATCACTGACGAGACAGCGAAGCGGCTCCCATCCGATTCGATGGTCATAACAGGTGCTTCTGGAAATAGATAAGAATATACAAAATATGTGCTGGTATATTATTGATATAATTACAGTGATTTCACCTCATATCAGTTAATATTTAAACATAAATAACCGGCCATTGCGTTCCTTTTTATTTTCTCGAGTAATATCATCCTCTTAATTTAAGTGAAAATTACCTGTACTAAATTAAGTGTATGCCGAAGCATACGGCACATTTAAAGGGACTTAGTAACATTGTCCAAATCCTCAAAATAAAATTTTTATTCTAGCGGTTCCCTCATACCTTGTTGCATTCGTATTAACAATAAAATCATGGGACCGGTTTCGGTTTTTCAAATTTCCCTTTCGTTACAAAGATATGTACGATCGAAGTACTCAGTTAAGAAAAACTAACCCCGGAGTTTTGAAACCGTGTACAAAGTGAGTGCAGTGAGTTAGTGAATATCACTTTGCATTTTCGCTCATTACTTGGCCATGCAATGTCCATTTGACTTGAAATGTTCACACAATACCCTGTGGACATATGAGATAACAACAATATACATTGCATCAACCCTTCATCACTTGTTGCACATGTCAACAAAGTTACGTAGATCCCTTTAACCTCCCACTGCATGGCATTGTTAAATAACACGTTTACATGACTTCCCTTTCGGAGGTATTTTCAATAAGGTAATAACATGGCTGTGTTATGGACATATCATTCTCTGCGAATTGGATCAGAAGTGCTTTTACCTGTAGTTCCTTGAGCGTCGTCGTAGACTTCGTACAAGGAGATAGTTCCACTGACTGTACTGGTCACCATTAGCATTGGCACTCCTGTCACGCTAGAAGCGGCTGGAATGAACCTACACAGGGGAGTGGTGAGGACGAGGTGAACGCAAATCAGTTAGTAACAAAATAAATTGGTAATGTTTTTTTATAGTTTTTTTAGAATATTGGACAATATGAATTATTCAGCAACTTAAAAATTATGACATTACCTAAGGGATACAGTAACAATTCTCTATTATAATGACCACCTATAATGGAAACAAGAACAATTGCCACTGTCATGACTGTAGGCATGGGTCCTCCGTAGACGGATTCCAGAAATTGTTTTCTCTGTATGGATCATGGTCGGCGACCAATACAAATAGCCGGTTGATTGGTATGGATAGTTGGCCACTTGGACTATCATGACTATGGAAGATTGGAGCAAACAAGGGTTTTAAAGGGGCAATGAAAGAAAGGGAAATAATGAAAAGACGGATAATATAATAAAAACATGAAAAACAAGAACAACAACAAACATACATAGAGTAGTTGAAGCAAGAAGAGAAAGGGAGAGAGAATGAAAGCAGTTCAAATTCTGGAGAAGAAAAAATAATTGTTTCATAAAAAGACTTCCGGGATAAGAGGTCAGGATAATTTTTTATATTTTGGATAATTAAAGTTCTTGCATCGTATAGTACTATGCCAGCTGCGACATATACAGCTCAATAGAGTATTATTATTATACCGTGGAGCAATCACGAGGAATTTCGGGGAAATTCAGCGCTGAGTGCTGGTCTATAAACTCACTTGAGATCTTCCGGGTCGAGGTTCCCAAGGTTACGGTTGTCAAGTAGACTCTGGAAGGATTGGTTCCGACCTCCAGCCCGGTAGACAGTCTCGAACCTCGGGACCGCCTCGTCCATGTCCAGTGAGTAGATGAGGATGACTGCGGTTCGGTCGACGCCCACGAACACGATGCGCCGACCATCGAACTCGCCGATCTCGATGGACTCGCATTCAGGACCCTGGAACAGCACCAGGCAAGAAGGCATTTGATCAATCGTTGACAAATCAGCAGGATTCCCCACATTAACGGGAGATACATGTATTAGGAATACATTTCCCCTGGCATGTTTGGAAAATATATTTTGACTGTTTAAACTTGAATATCACCTCCGACTCGAAACAGTTTTTCAGTTATCTTAAACTTTCGACAGTGATCCCAAGAGGCTTATATAAGCAATAATTACGGTTCGTAGCACTATTAAATGAAACGATTTGGGCCGATTCACTTAATCCCTTGTTTATTGTTTTGTTTGGCATACCAGATATATTGGTGGGGGCACGGTACATGTATTTTTGTTGTGGGGGGGGGGGGGGGGGGGGGTGGGGGTGGGGTGCACGCGCCCCTGGCCATCATCCAGTTGCTACGCTCCTGGGCCCATATTCATAAAACCCCGCTAGCTTTGTTCCACGCTAAGGGTATTTTAAATGATATATTTAAAGGACCTAAAGAATACAACGTACTTTACTTTGGCACTTATTCCATAGTTGATGACTTGTAAAATAGGTCTGCCGAAAAAAAATCCATGAAAATAAACACAGTAGTGATTTAAGACTACTTTTCTGATGTCAAATCTCATTTAGCAGCCAGTTTACGCCCCACCCACATTTAGGGTCCAGAATCGGCAGCGTGAATGACATGTGATTGACAATTCATTGGCTTACGTCATGACGCGTCATCTACAGAATTTAGTTCATTAGTCCGTACTTGAGATGACGTCACATTTTGGCGATTTAAAAGGGGCGTTCCCAGGACAATTAGATATTTACTAATTACCCCAAAATTGATTTATTTCATGAGAAATGACTGCCAAATTATTTTTCTTCAGGAAAAATTACATATAGAGAGCCGAATTGTGAAAATTAGGCCATCTAGACGCTATAGGTCCTTTAAGTGCCAATAAACAGTATTCCGAGTCCCCAACTAGGGTTAGCTGGGTAAGCTTTAGGTACCCACTAAATTAACCCTAATTAGCAAGTAAACAATTATTTGTTTAATTCTTATAGCCACGTCATCCACAATCGACTTAGCATATAACTAAGCCAGCAGGCTTGTATGAATATGGGCCCAGACTGGTAAGTTCGTGGTCGACTTGATGGATGACTTACCAGGTTGTCAGAGCGAGTGTCCATGAGGGAAGCTGGAGTGTCCTGGTTGGCATCATCAGGCTTCGTGTTGGTGTTGAACACATCCGGGTAATACTGCGCCACCATGCGCTCCACCTCATCACCGCTATCATACACCATGGTCATGTTCGACGCGCGGAAGATCGAGAAACTACGAGCGCCAAAGAAGTACAACTTCTCGTACTTAGTGGGATCCGATTTACTCAAGCCATCCGTTACACTGAATTTCAGTCGTCCTGTTTGGAAAGTGAAATGGAATGGAATATTATATATTTATTTATTCATTCATTTATTCATGGGATTTATTTATTATTAACTTTGACGAGAAAGAAAGAGACAGACGAATTTGGTTTTGCTTTCATTGGTTCAGCGACTGTGACCGACGAATAATGATTACGATCAAAGTTGAAATTGAAATAAGCATCGGCACATTCCAGGCTTTTCGTGACTATAATGATGTTAAATTCCCATGAGGTTTAATTGTGTTCGCATTTTCTTCTGTTCATTTATTATTGTATATGCTTTCGTGCAGCTGATAAGTCGCTCTAAATGTTGAAATGATAACAATAATGTATTAAATTATTATTTCTTTAGATAGTTAAATACGTAATGTAAACTTTTAAATTTGTATGGATGAATAATGTTTCTAGCCAAAGGCTATAAAATTAAGGTGACATTTATTTATAAATGTATTGCAGTGGGTACTCACCAAGAATATCGTTGTCACTTACGTTAGCGATCAGACCGGCGTCAAAGGAAGCAACAAAGTCACCTAAGAGTTGACAGAAAAAAATGTTGGTTTGTTCATTATAAGAAATGGAGACTACTGTTTCGAGGGGGGGAGGGGGGTTGGTGAAGATTTTCCGAAGCCGAGTCCGAGATCCTTTAAACAAATTTCGAGTCCGAGACCGAGATCCGTCCAAAATGTCGAGGCCGAGACCGAGACCATTGGTTATGATGGTCGTGACCACTAAAAAGTGGCCTCGAGACCACTCGAACCCCCCCCCCCCCCCCTGGGTATGCCTATGCTATGTACCCTACCCATATACCCAGCTAGCCACCTGACGTCGTGCCGATGTCATAAGTTGTTGGCCGGATGTCGGCTTATCGCGGTTGGCTCGAGGTTAAAATGTCCGCCAGCCCAACATCGTCACCACGTCATTTTGTGATACGTCAATTTCTGACAATGGCCCAACATCAACTCATGACATTGGACCAACATAACATTATGATGTGGGCGCGAGGTTAAAATGTCCGCTAGCCTAACATTGTCCCAACATCATTTTGTGATGTCGGGCAAATGTAAATTTCCTACAATGGCCCAACACCAAATCCTGACATAGGACAGATATCAAATTCTGATGTGGGCTCGACGTTAAAATGTCCGCCAGCCCAACATCGTCACCACGTCATTTTGTGATACGTCAATTTCTGACAATGGCCCAACATCAACTCATGACATTGGACCAACATAACATTATGATGTGGGCGCGAGGTTAAAATGTCCGCTAGCCTAACATTGTCCCAACATCATTTTGTGATGTCGGGCAAATGTAAATTTCCGACAATGGCCCAACACCAAATCCTGACATAGGACAGATATCAAATTCTGATGTGGGCTCGACGTTAAAATGTCCGCCAGCCCAACATCGTCACCACGTCATTTTGTGATACGTCAATTTCTGACAATAGCCCAACATCAACTCATGACATTGGACCAACATAACATTATGATATGGGCGCGAGGTTAAAATGTCCACTAGCCTAACATTGTCCCAACATCATTTTGTGATGTCGGGCAAATGTAAATTTCCGACAATGGCCCAACACCAAATCCTGACATAGGACAGATATCAAATTCTGATGTGGGCTCGACGTTAAAATGTCCGCCAGCCCAACATCGTCACCACGTCATTTTGTGATACGTCAATTTCTGACAATAGCCCAACATCAACTCATGACATTGGACCAACATAACATTATGATATGGGCGCGAGGTTAAAATGTCCACTAGCCCAACATTGTCACGACATCATTCTGTGATGTTGGCCCAATGTCAATTTCCGCCAATGGCCCAATATCAAATCCTGACATAGGACAGATATCAAATTCTGATGTGGGCTCGACGTTAAAATGTCCGCCAGCCCAACATCGTCACCACGTCATTTTGTGATACGTCAATTTCTGACAATAGCCCAACATCAACTCATGACATTGGACCAACATAACATTATGATATGGGCGCGAGGTTAAAATGTCCACTAGCCCAACATTGTCACAACATCATTCTGTGATGTTGGCCCAATGTCAATTTCCGCCAATGGCCCAATATCAAATCCTGACGTTGGGCCAACATCAAATTCTGACGTTGGCCCGACATTACAATGTCCGCCAGCCCGACATTAGCCCAACGTTATTTTGTATTGTTGGCCCAACATCAAATCTTGACGTTCGCCCGACGTTTGATGCTGGACCAACATCAAAATTTGACAATGGCTCAATGTCATTAATATGACATCTCCAATAAGAGGTCGACCTAATATAGCGCCGATGTTGGGACTGGTATCAATTTAAGAGGTCGCTACCCAGCTAGCCACCTGACGTTGTGCCAACATTGGGCCAATGTAAAAAGTCGTTTTAAGACGACGTTGGGCCTACATTAAAAATCCGACGTCGCCGTGACGTAAAAATGTCCGCCAGCCCAACATCAGCGCGGCGTTTTTGTTTTTTTAATGCTGGCCAAACGTCATTTTGCGATTTCGACCCAACATCAATTATTCAGTCAGTGGTCAGTCATGGTTGTGAAATTAATGTCGGGACAATGTTAGTAATGAGACAAGAATAGGACCTCTCAATTTTTACGTCAAACCGAAATCCTACGACGTCAGAATGGGCAGCAGTGAATCAAGTCGGCTAATAGTCATTAAGTTGATGTTGAGCCGATGTCAATGATCCGACATGAATATGACATCTCAATGATGACGTCAATGCGATATCCTGCCGATGTCAGAACTGACAGCAATGAAACAAGTCGGCAAATGATCATAAAAGTGATGTTGCGCCGATGTCAATAGTCGGACATGAATATGCCATCTCCAATATGACGTCGGGCTAATATCGCGCCGATGTCGGAAAAGATAGCAATTAAGGAGGTCGGTAAATGGTAGTAAAATTAATATCGGTCCGATGTTATTAATTAGACATGAATGTGATAAATATGTCAGGCTGATGTAAGAACTTGCAGCAATGAAACAACTCGGCAAATGGTCATTTAATTGATGTTGTGCCGAAGTCAATGATTAGACATGAATATGACATCTCAATGATGACGCCATAGCGATATCCTGCCGATGTCAGAACTGGCAGCAATGAAACAAGCCGGCAAATGGTCGCCAGTTCCGACATCGGTACAACATTGACCCAACGTCATATTTGAGCTGTCATATTTATGTATATTTAATAACATAAGCCCAACATCAATTTTGCAATCTTTGACTGACCTCTTAATTTGCTACCAGTTCCAACATCTGCGCGATATTAGCCCGACGTCATATTGGAGATGACATATTCATGTCAGAATATTGACATCGGCTGAACATCGATTTCATGACTATTTGCCGACTCGTGTCATTGCTGCCAATTCTGACATCTGCACGATATCGGCTTGACGTCATATTTGTGATGTCATATTGATGTCCAATTAATAACATCCGTCCGACATCAATTCCACATTCAACCATTTACCGACCTCTTAAAATGATATATTCCGACATCGGTACAACATTGGCCCAACGTCATATTTGAGATGTCATATTCATGTTGGTTTATTGACATCGGCCCAACATTAATATTACAACCCTCTATCAAGCTCTTAAATTGGTACCAGTTTCGGCATTGGTGCGATTTTAGCGCGACGTTTTATTTGAGACGTATTTTTTTCGTCAACTTAATGACATCGGCACGACATTCAACTACAACCATTTTCCGACTTATTTCATTTCCAAAACCTCCAACTTAAATTCGACGTTGGCGTAATGTTGGCGCGACGTCTGTTTGCCGACCGCGATCTTGCCGACGACCTGCCGACACCGGTCCGACGTCAGTTAGCTAGCTGGGTACTTATATTTTTGTTAACTTGCTTTGAGAATCTATACTGAATTGAATTTCGTTTAATCGATTACAAACATTAGTAATTCAAAAGTAAAAAAAAAAAGAAGTATTGCTATCGGGAAATTCATGATCGATTATAAGCGATCGTAAGTGAAATGAAAATTTTCGATTTTTGGAATTATTTATATAACAAAATATACTTTTGTCATGTCCTTGCTGCTGTATATAATTTAGAAGGATATATAAGAATATAAATAACACCTTAAATAGTGTTATGAATATGATTTGAAGGTGGATTATTTCAAATTCAACGCTCTACAAATACTAACTATTACAAAACATACATGCTAAGAAGAGGTGTATATATAGTATACCGATTGCGACCTATGTTTGTAGGATGATAGGTTTAGGAGTAGGCAATAGGTATAGGAATAGGATATTTATAGAATTATGATTTATGAATGAATGTGTGTAAAGGTTAAACAAAATGCATGGATCGGACGTGGAATCTATGCATGTTTTCCAATTTCTTTTTACGTTTTTGATGTTGATCCTACGTTGGCAATTTGACATTGGGCCATTGTCAAATTTTGATGTTGGTCCAGCATCAGAAAATGACGTTGGGCCAATGTTGGGTTAGCGGACATTCAAACGTCGGGCGAACGTCAAGATTTGATGTTGGGCCAACAATAAAAAATAACGTTGGGCTAATGTTGGGCTGGCGGACATTTTAATGTCGGGCCAACGTCAGAATTTTATGTTGGCCCAACGTCAGGATTTGATATTGGGCCATTGGCGGAAATTGACGTTGGACCAACATCACAGAATGATGTCGTGACAATGTTGGGCTAGCGGACATTTTAACCTCGAGCCGACATCATAATGTTATGTTGGTCCAATGTCATGAGTTGATGTTCGGCCATTGTCGGAAATTGACGTTATGCCAATATCACAAAATGACGTAGTGACGATGTTGGGCTGGCGGACATTTTAACGTCGAGCCCACATCAGAATTGGATATCTGTCCTATGTCAGGATTCGGTGTTGGGCCATTGTCGGAAATTGACATTTGCCCGACATCACAAAATGATGTTGGGACAATGTTAGGCTGGCGGACATTTTAACGTCGGGCCGACGTCAAAACTTGATGTTCTCTCAACGTCAGGAATCGATGTTGGGCCTACGTTACAACTGACATTGGGCCATTGTCAATAATTGATGTTGGGCCGAAATCGCTAAATGACGTTGGGCCAGCATTAAAAAAAGACGCCGAGCTGATGTTGGGCTGGCGGACATTTTAACGTCTCGGTGACGTCGCATGTCGCATGTTGGCCCAACGTCCCCTTACAACGAAAATGACATCGGCCCAACGATGGCACGACGTCAGGTGGCTAGCTGGGTACCAGCCTCGAAGGGGAGGGGCATAATTAGTATTGCTTCTTCAAGAAGATTTTGTCATTATTTATTCTGTTGATTCTCGTTGATTCTCGCACCATTACATGGATCCCAGCTCGTACTCAAACCTATCTCCCTATTTGGCAGTCACTATGTACCCCACCCCTTAAGCTTCTATGAGAAGCGACGTACATATGTCATGTATACATTGAATCGTTACGAATATAGATTCATCGATCTGTTAATGACTGTTAACCATTCTGACCATACCTGTTGTAAAGTCGTTGCCTCGCTGATCCTCCACCCATTCCGTGGATCCCAGCTCGTACTCGAACCAATTCCCCTCGTTGGCAGTCACTATGTACCCCGCCCAATCTGCCTCTTAGAGGAGGAACGTACATTAGTACAAACTGAATCTGTTATCAATTATGTCTTCGTCGCGAAGATAAGATTCATAAATCTGTTAATGACTGTTAACCATTGTGAACGTACCTGTTGTAAAGTCGTTGCCTCGTTGAACCTCCACCCATTCCGTGGATCCCAGCTCGTACTCGAACCAATTCCCCTCGTTGGCAGTCACTATGTACCCCGCCCCATCTGCCTCTTAGAGGAGGAACGTACATTAGTACAAACTGAATCTGTTATCAATTATGTCTTCGTCGCGAAGATAGATTCATAAATCTGTTAATGACTGTTAACCATTGTGAACGTACCTGTTGTAAAGTCGTTGCCTCGCTGATCCTCCACCCATTCCGTGGATCCCAGCTCATACTCGAACCGATCTCCCTCGTTGGCAGTCACTATGTACCCCACCCCTCCTGCCTCAAAGTACTTGATTGCATCCGGCTGGTAGAAGCTGAATATATTACTCCGGCGGAATACTATACCTACATGCCAACGTAAAATAGAAAGGGACATACATTACACGGAAAGATTGACCTTGAGTGTAAAGGCTCATTAATTGTAATTTCAATATTTTAAAAATGGTCTGATATAGGCGAAGAACATTTCTCTAAAAATAGAATTTCAGTGAATAAAACTTATAACTGTATAATATAATATACTTATAATATATTATGTTCTTATCTGAATACAAATGATAGTTAAAATCCAGATGCTTGAATGCTAGAAAGGAATCTTAAATGTTCATTTAGGAAGCTTTATTCGTCTAAATAATAGCCGTTAACGTAAGTGGGCGCTGTTTTGAAACCTACGTTAAAGGGTAACAATACTTCGTACATTTGCAAAAATGAAATCTTTCTATCTATATATATATCTATCAATAAAATAAACTCGAAAAACACGCTAGAATTCCTTGGTTAAGTCTTTATTCAATTACTTTCGACCGGTTTCTTTCTCTTCAAAAAAAGTAAACTTTTTACTTTTTACTTTTTTTGAAGAGAAAGAAACCGGTCGAAAGTAATTGAATAAAGACTTAACCAAGGAATTCTAGCGTGTTTTTCGAGTTTATTTTATTGACTTTTTAATATTTATTTCATCGACGAGGACTTTTTAAGTTAAATTTATTTATATATCTATCTATATATATATCTATCTATCTATCTATCTATGTATTTCAATACATCTATGTATCTATCAATCAATCTATCCATCCATTTATCTGTTCGTCTTACTTTCTTTATATCTATTTATCTATAACAGCGCATTTGAATATGGGTTACTTAGAAAATGGTATTTATTAATGAATTACTATTGGTATTTCAATATTCAAGCCACTGACCATCATCCCTGTCGCTAGCATCGAGGTCGAGATCTAGCCAGCTCTTTTCGCCCAGTCCATGGATGTCCTCAATCGTATCGGTCCGTAGATTCACAGACGCGATCGCATTGTTCTCCTGTGTAGTAGGCATCAAACGTTAGCTAGCATTATTATATGAAATGTTTTATCATTACTAATCTAATCAAATACAATAAAATCAACCAAGTAATGTGTTACAATTTCTATTTCGATGTGAAGTTCTTTGTAGTTGAATGATAAAATACTCTTTAAGATTGATTGCATTTTGAGAAAGATCTTCTGCGCTCGATGTATGTGATTTGAATAATTTAAGTTTTGGATTGGACGTAGTTTTCAACACAGGTATTAATTTGTCTACAATAATGCCGAAACGTGCCAAATATGTATTGATTTGTTATTACATTTCCAATGACGGCAGGACGTCGATTGAGAAAGAGAGGACTGATAAGTAATTTTTTGTTGGCATTTTGGGAATAATCATGTTCAAAGTTGTGAGCCAAGTGTATAGAAATAAAATGTAACGATCTCTTGTAAATGTATTAGGCTTGACATAAGGAACGTCTATACAGACCTCCATTATGGTATGCAGAACTCAATTTAACCGATAATCCTGTTAAAGGGATCTAGTAACTTTGTTGACATGTGCAAAAAGTGATGAAGAGTTGATGCAATGTATAGTGTTGTTATCTCATATGTCAACAGGGTATTGTGTGAAAATTTCAAGTCAAATGGACATTGCATGGCCAAGTAATGAGCGAAAATGCAAAGTGATATTGGGTGATATTCACTAACTCACTGCATTCACTTTGTACAGGGATGAAAAACTCGCCCGGAGTTTTTCTTATCTGAATACTTCAATCGTACATATCTTTGTAACGAAAGGGAAATTTGAAAAACCGAAACCTGTCCCATGATTTTATTATTAATACAAATACAACAAGGTATGAGGGAACCGCTAGATCAAAAATTTTATTTTGAGGATTTGGACAATGTTACTAAGTCCCTTTAATGCCCATTCCACTATCATCCGCTGATCATGGCTTACCTGTAGTGCAATGTACGCCATGGAATCATCGTTGTTGAATGTCACGTACTCGGGCTCTATGTTTTGCGCGAATGTATCGTTGCCGCCGTCCAACTCGCCTCGGTACGGATAACGCACCCCTCTTGATACAAATTCATCCGCCCTAAATAAGAAAAACAAGAAAATAAACAAAGTAATTTCTTTGATATGGGGAAACTGACCAAAAATAAATCGTATAAAAACATGAGGAACAAAAAATGGCTTCTGCGAGATTCGAACCCGAGACCTCCGGATTGCTTGATCAGTGATGTAGCCACTGAGCTAGAAATGAGTCCCTTGATGACGGTACTAATTCCCGCAAACCCTTTCATGCCACGTAGTTTCTGATCACCTGGGCTGGGTTGGGTTGGGTTTGGTTTGGTTGGGGATTAGAGCTAGGGTTATGATTATGTAAGTATTCAATTGTAGATTTATTTGCCGTAGTGTAATTATTTTAATGTGTTTTATAAATGTAACAATTTCAGGGAATACACAATTTTAAAAGCCGTCGCTTTTACGGTGTATATATTCTCTTATCATGTTGTAATTGTATATACAAATGTATATACACTGTAGTGTTTTAATTTTTGAATACATGAATAAATGAAAATGAATAAAACGTTCATCGTAGTCAGAATCCAAGCTTTACAAAACAGTGGTCCCCCGTGTAAAATGTTTTCAAAATAAAATAAAAACATAAGGTGTGCCGCCCACTAATCCTCCCCCCCAAAAAAAAAAAATAAAATAAAAAAACAGTCCAATCACGCCCCTCCATAATGGTTGTTTTCAACAAAACTGATGTTGGATGGCCTTACCTATCGTTGAATTGTGTAAAGTCGAGAGTGGTTATGTTGTATATGCCTCCATCCTGTGCGAGGCGAATGATGGAGAGTGAGCCCTCAGGGTTGATAAACTCAGTGCGTGCAGCATTCTGCCCTGCCTCACCCTCGTTAGCAACGACGATCGTCTGGCAGTCGTGTGAGAAATGCAACATGTCGGGTTTGCTACCAACTGTTATAGAAAACAATCATACAGGCAATTTAAAACAACCTTCAAATGTAAGAAGTGGTTTCATCTTCTGCTATCGTCAGCAACGATGATCGACATGTCGGGTTTGCTACCAACTACAAAATGAGAACAGTCATGATTATGGTAGAATAAAAGTGTGATTCTTTGAATTAATAAAAAAACAAAAATCATTACATATTAAGTAACGGCTTCATCTTTGCCTTCGGTAGTAAATATGATCGTCAGGCAGTCGTGAGAGAAATGCAACATGGCGGGTTTGCTTTCAATGACATTGGAAAACAAGCATTAAAACACTTTAAAACAACTATCAAATGTTCATCTTTTCCCCTCGTTAGCAACGATGATCGTCAGGCAGTCGTGCGAGAGATGAAACATGTAGAACTACCATAGAATATAATCATACAACATTGCACATCAATAACAAACGGTTTCATATTTTGCCCTCGTATGCAACGTTCCTGCAGTGATGGGAGAAATGCAACATGCAGGGTTTGCTCCAAACTATAAACACAATACAACAACCTACTATTCTTAACCGCTGAGGTTTCGTTTATAATTTACCCCCAAAACCTGCGATTATGCTTTTAAAATGTGTGTATGCTGCATATTTAATTGACTTGGGATCATAAGTGGGCGACTTTTGTTGTTGTTTCAAAAATTGATGTACAATGGCAGGTATAAACACTAATGGTATATTCGTTCGTTCTCGTTTTTAATGTTTATTGGACAGGTGTCAACTTTGTTGTATCAATAATGTACTAGTACATTTTGGTTTTGAATCATATTTTCGCTTGTTTTTTTAATGTTTCATGTTTTAAACAAAAATGCCTTCATGTCCCACTTTCGCTACAAAGCTAGTACCTGGTATCTCATGCAGCTTGGTCCAGTTGCCTGAAGTCTTGTCGTAGAGGGAGTAAATATGGAGCGTACCATCGTCCTGTGACGTCACACCCTGCAGAACCAAGCCCACGTATTGGCCACAAGTTTCTACGTCATTGCATGTACTGTTGACTTCCATTCGATGAAGAATAGTGGGCGTGGTCACATCTGACCAATCAGTGATGTGGATATAGTTATCGCCTGACAAGATTGGGAAGAGAAAACATTAACATAATTTGCAACTATATGTAACAATACTATATGCTTCCGGTCCAAATCCAATATGGTACACTCCGAATCGGAAAGGGAGTGTTTAAACCAATAGAAGTAGGGGTCAAAATAAAATTTCGCCGAAAACTGTCCCTTCAGATAAACATATCGGCCCAAATACAATGTTGTATATTTGCCAGCCACATATTTTTTAATGAAGATATGTTTTAAGTAGAGACTAAAGTTTTATTTGATGTATTATCTGTTAGTTTTAAATCAGACATACATGTAGATCAAAGGAGTCTTTCTCCAAAACAACGACAATATGAAACGCTCTCGGTCAAATGACGCATGGTGGTATACGTCGAGGCACCATGACAGGTAGTCTATGATCTAGACCCTCGTGCGCTGAACTCTGTCACCGGTACGGTATCAGAGCCGCCACCCATGATAGATAGCACCGCCAACGCATCTAAAGATAAAACAAAGTCCGGAACAAGAACTACATGACAGATAAAGCTTGTGGTCATCAATTAGGACAGATTGTTATCTGGACCGGATATTGTTATTATGGAATTGATGAATGAAGTTGTACTAATAGAACTGTTGAATGAATTGAACTCTCATAACCAAACCAAACAAACTATCGAAGGTTGCGGGGGCGCTGTAATATATGATGGTTTCGGTTTGACTGAGCGGATGCCCGACCGGCACCTGTTGAACGAGTACTGGTCAGCTGCTATTTGTCGAGTTGAATTAGTCATTATGTTTCATTGTTACATTAACCCACATACACCACGGGTACCTTGTATGTATACATAGACATACAATATCTTGTTGGCAAGGGATCAGGCCCAAAGTATTATAAGTTATATGAATGAATATACGCCTATAGGCCCATTGCTTTATTTATAAAACACTTCTGTTTACATGGTTTAAGTCCGCCTTCGTGTTATGGTTATTTACTTGTATGTTTCCCTTATTTTGTTATTCTGTTTGTTTGCAAACTTAACAAGCGCTTAGAGGCTCTATTGCAATTTGTGCTTTACAATTATTATTATTATCATTTGAAGCTGCCAGCTAAAAAAGTTTACTTTGTTGTATTATCATCACGACAGCATATATTATATAACTTCATGACGGTTGCATTATTATTAACTTCTGTTATATATTTTAAATTGATGTTAAACCCAGAACAAACGTTACTTAGTTTTATTAAGGTCTATATTATTAATATATTTACCTGCAGAATATGCAACTTTATTAGTCACGTCATAGCCAGTCTGTTCCACAGCCGCTACGTCAATACCATACTGCCCAACATCCCCGGAATACATGTACGGCAAGTACATCGTGGAGATAGGCCGCAGTGTAACAGCGGCAAAAACGACTGGGGCAGAGGCCACCAGCAACATGATCAACGATACAGACATGACAGAGGGCATGGTCTGTCGAGGGGGAGAAGAGATGGATAGAGAGGGGGAGAGATTAGGGGGTGCAGAAAGAGACAATACAACGGCTTTGGATGGAAAGCAGTGTTGTACCTATGTGGGGGGGGGGGGGGGGCAAGGGAGGGGGCATGTACCCCTGTTTATTCGTCAAAAACAGTACGAAACATAAGGGGGAATCTGAAGTGCCCTCCAATCATACACGTGACCCCCCCCCCCCAAAAAAAAAAAAAAAAAAAAAAAAAAGTCCGACCATGCTACGCCACTACGCCACTGAATAAACATGTTCAGCTCTTTAGTTTGACAAGAATAAAGAGGTCTAGTTCAAACTTGTACTGACGTACAATTACGTACACTTACGTAAAACGTTAAAGTTGTCAGAATAATTAAGATTCGCTTCACATCAAGAATACATTCAATAAGTAACATTTAATCTGCATGCACTATTCTACTACAGTTGCATCTATCAGCACGGCGCGTAAATAATAAGTGCGAGTAAGGGCCAATTATGTATCGGTTAGCTAAAGGGATCCAGTATATTAACTTTGTTGACACGTGCAAAAAGTGACAAATGGTTGATAATGGTCATGTGTATATATCTTTCTAAATTATAATTTGTTTTTAGGGTCTTGTTTACCCGGCCGGTAATTTCTTTTCTTTTCTTTGGTACTTGAGTTGCAGTGAACCATTTGATTGGCCTTCCAGAGTCCCTTCTAAACTCTGGTGGACTATGGTCCCATGGGCGTCGAGACTTACGTAATACCTATTCATCAGGGGGGATGAATGAATAGATCACCCCCCCCCCCCCCCCCCCCTGTTGAATGGGTATCAAAGACAGATATACGCCCATGTATGGTTCACACTTGCATGCTATATCTAAAAAACACAAATTTAATAGTCCTGAGAAGGGCTGTTGGCATTCTTTCTAGGATAGTCCTAAACAGGACTGTGGTAGTCCTAGAAAGGACCGTTGGTAGTCCTGGAAAGGACTGTTGGTATTCTTTCTTGAGCTTGTAGTTCTGATAAGAACTACGGCGCCAGTTTAGTTATTGTAAGGAGAGGGTTAGTGGTATAGGACAAAACATTTGTATTTTTTGGATCAGATATGTCCACTAAAGTAATGTGTGAAAAACACATTAAACGGATGTTTAATACCGTAAAAGTTTGACTAGAGGCGCTACTTTCTCACAGTATTAGCAGATATTATCAACAGCCCCAGCCCCGTCCACAAGGATCTAGTATAATGAATATGTATCTAGCCCTTTGTCAACGATCTTCGAGCAGGTCTTAATGAATATTCATGATAGCATAAGAATGTAAAATTGAGAAGAGGTAAACGTTACTTATAAGGGGAGGGCCAACATCGAAAAAGTGGCTTCCTTAAGGACTTAGGTTGCCAGATCTCCACAACAAGTTTAAACCAATTTTATTTGCAAGTATTTTAGCGAGACAAATTAATTCGGAGGTCTACCTCAAAAATTTTGTTGCGAACACCTTCAAATCCAAGATGGCGTCCAAAAAAGTAGTCGTTTTGAATTGCTATAGATTATTGGCAATATTTCACAAACAACACCTGGAATAGGCATGATTTTGTAGTCATATTAAAGACAATCAAATTTCCTATAATCTGATACCAAACACAATGGGTTTCAGAATATGTAACACGGTCATTTTTAGCCCCAAACTCAAATTTTAGGCATTTTCCCCCCAAAATATGAAATTATTGATTTACATAATTCGGCATATATCAATAATTGCATTAGCAGTTGAATTAATACTTTTCGAAAAACTGTCCAATTATATTAACAATACTCTCTAAAAATGTCAAGTGTATATTGTATCTGAACAAAAAGTTATACTTCTTGGAACTCAGCATTTGATATCGACAAATACAGCCAATTTGTAGGATTTCGAACACTATACAGGGTGCCCCAATAAATGTAATTCTTGTTTACGGACTTTATTCAAGAATTGCTCCTAAATAATGACATATTGTTGATACCATTTTTTAGCAAAACCTTCAGTTTTCTTCTTTTATGTCATAAATATGCCGCCATTGGTTTGCAATAGTACACGAAAATAGTGTATCGGTAATTTCTCTGCAATAATAAATCCATCATGCAAAGTGCATAGTGCAATATTCGAATGGGAGGCGCTCGTCATTTACAGTTGGATCGACCATATCTTGATAATTATGTTTTTAACATGATTATTATTCGGAACACCACAGTTAGCTAGACTTTTTCAGGGTTCGGAAAACACTTTGAATAGGATATTAGGTTTATCTTAGGGTAACTTTTTGTACCACCATGTACATTTGTAACCGTAGTAACAACAACAATAGAAATATAATAAATCATATATTTGGCTACTACAAGCCGCATTATGCACACTAATTTTCGCGTGAACATGGAGGAAAACAAATCACATGTAAAATAACACCCTATAGCTGCTATTTTTAAGTTTTTAAAGTAAATATTTGTTGATTTGGTATATCTTTGTCCATAATCGGCTGTTGTTACCATGGTTACACAAGTACAGTGTAGTGCAACAAATAAACATTCGGCTTGCTGAGGCTTTTCGGTGTTGTGCATATTAGTTTAGCAATTGAGATTGTTTTGTTTTAATACTGAGTCAGACAAAATAATTGTATAGACCTTTATGGTCTCCAGGTACATGTAATAAGATATGAGGGGCATGAAGGGTGCGTTCCTCGCGATCAAGATGGTGTTCGAAGCTAGATACGCTCTGCACATATTACAGTATGTCCCGAATATTGTGTACTTCAGTCCTTCAGTAAGACACTTATTAAAGATAATGAGCATGATCTTGATACTGTTTTAAACACATCATGGACACCCAGTATGATTCGAATTCGCAATATGCATGGCATGCGCGTCAGTATGCAGCTGACTGGAATGCTTCACGTGGAGTGGAATTAAGTTCATTTTTAGCGTTTGATTTATGATAAATGCAGTTAAACAAATACAGGACAGACACAACATCTACGCGGACTATACATAATGATGGTGAAATATTCATCATATTACAAGAAATTGTGTTTCTTTTTGTATTTGTTCATAACTGGAACTGAAGGTGTCTCGAGATTGACGCAATCATTTGGTATACAAATCCTCTTATTAAGATTACACATTTTTGAGACACCCTGTATAGCATGAGAAATCATGCAAAACTACCCATTCTGTGGATAGCTAATGCTGACTTCAAAGTACTATAACTTGTTGTTCAGATACGGTATACACTTGAAATTTGCAGGGTGTATTGTCGATATCATTGGACAGTTTTTTGAAAAATATTAGATTGACTGCTAATATAATTATCGATTTATATGTAATTATGTAAATCGATAATTTCATATTTTGGGGAAAAAATTCATAACATTTGAGTTTGGGGCTAAAAATGACCGTGATACATATCCTGAACCTCACGGTGTTTGGTATCAGGTTATAGGAAATTTAATTGTCTTTAATATGATTGCAGAATAATCTTGATATAAGGTGTCGTTTGGGAAATCTCGCCAATTATCTATAGCAATACAAAACGGCTGCCTTTTTGGACGCCATCTTGGATTTGGAGGTGTTCGCAACAAAAATTTTGAGGTAGACCTCTGAATTATGTTGCCTTATTAAAAATACTTGCAATTAGAATCGGTTTAAACTTGTTGTGGAGATCTGGCAACCTAAAGTCACTTTTTTCGACATTGGCCCTCCCCTTATTAGGGTAAAAAACCCACCAAGCAAGCAGATGTAGCTCTTGGGTCGGTGGTTGGTGCAAATCATTCTAGGCATGGCGGTATGTAAAGCCGTAGGTTCAAGTCGCATTGGATTAATTATGTTTTTATTCTTCGATTTCATAGGAAATTTTGTTTTAACAAATGCCACCGTTTTGTGCAGAGGAATAGGAAGGAAAATCATTTACTTTTTGTCAGATACACAATTATGACATTCAGGTGAAATCATGGCATTCCCTGTCCCACCCCACCACACCCCACCCACACACACACACACACACACACACACACACACACACACACACACACACACACACAAACACACTAGTTAAGAGTCGTGTAGGCGGGGGGGGGGGGGGGGGGTGGGGCGTGGGCCTCGATCTGTCATTGATACCCATTCATCAGGGGGGATGATCTATTCATCCATCCCCCTGATGAATGGGTATTACGTAAGTATCGACGCCCATGGGGGGGGGGGGGGGGGGGGGGGTGCATGTCCGTCGCCAAAAATGTTCGAGGCCGAGACCGAGACCACTTATTCAGTTGTTTCCCCAAGGCCGCCAAATAGTGGTAAAGGGGGAAGGGGAAACTTGTAACTTGTAACCTGTTTTTAAAATAATGTTTGTTATGAATTTTCGACACCCTTGGGCCTTGGTCCATTTAACGATGTCTCTCAAGCTACCCATCATCCTTCCCCTTCGACCCCTCCAAAATATTTCACTGAACATCACGACCAGTAAATCAATGAGGATTACGTATTGTATTAGAATTACTTTAAGAAAATACGCGCCTTAAAGCCAAATCCCCTAAATGCTGGTAGATGACAATCAAAAACAATTCAATCAAATTAAACATGTTAAATAGCAATGTAGCTATCGAGTATGTATGTACAACATGCATTCTGCCTCATAGCCATTGGTTCCTGATATGTTTGAATAAGGGAATGTGTTTTACATTAACATGTTATAGTATTTTCACAAATCATTCCATAGAAAATATTCCATGTACAAATATTTATTACAAAATCGCTCTATATTTAAGCATTATGTTAATCTAATAAGGTAATTTGTCTTTAACTAGTTTTCTCTTTCCAGTTGAATTTCTATTCATCACGATCACCTGTTTGGTTTCCATGTGATTATTTTGTTATCACATTTTACGACGCACACTGAAGCTGTTACTAGGCAGATAAACCTCGTACAAGCAGTCGATCTGTTTGAATATTACGTAACTATGCATTATAGCGCTCTCTGCATGATAGTCCATTTTGTAATGGCATATTATGTCGTTGATTTACAGTCGATTAAGTGATCGAGGTTATCCCAGATGTCGTCATATTTTGAAACATTTGGGTAAGAAAATACAGTAGTGATCTTGTCTATCGGAGGAGAAATGTTGTCCCTTTATCAATCTGAGTGGACTTTGGGGCCAACAATTGATTTATATTGGGATTACAGATACTTGCTAACTTTATTCTGGTATTAACGTGTGTGAGGTGTGTGCGCTATGTGCGTACTGTATTTGAATGAATGCAAACAAAACCAATCATGAAAACATGGTTTTTAAATGCAGGTTACAAAAGAAACAAATGAATTGAAACAATTTAAAACAAAATAAATAAAAGAATATAATGAACAAAAAATGACGAGAAAAAAAGTGAAATGAAAGGAGAATGACACAAAACAGGGAAACAGAACTAACAACTAATACTATAAAAAAACCCGCAGGACTTCATTTGGGTGGATTTGATCCGCGTACTTTGAGATCTAAAAACAGACCAATACCATCTACCGTTGAACCACGTTCTGAAGCGGAATTTAAAGCATATTCTTTCAGCCCTTTCACACATCTTCGACATGTTTCATTCATGCTTATGTATAATTATTCAGAACAGGTGTACGATCTATTGCATTATTTGAGGCGCTAGGAGGAACATTATTGTTCGAACTGTATTATTCTGTCCAAGCAATCGTTATCCTCATTGTGCTCTCCGCATTATCTGTTTTGAAAAGGAACTCATGATGCACCACCAACAAGACTATTCACACTATTTCAAATGAATAGCAACAACATATATATTTGCATAATCTCTTGAGTTTCATCTCAACTATAGAGATAGAAACATATTGCATAACATAACAGTTTCCAAGTTACAACGTGCAGCACTAGCAGCATAAAATCAAAGAATGCATGACACGGCATCTCAAGTTCGAATCTGACAAACCATGCATAATGAACATAATCGTAGTCATAATACATAATAGCGTGCGTGTGCTGTGTGCATGTATACTATAACGGGTGTTTTTGTGTCCGTGTGTGTGTGGGGGGGGGGGGGAGGGGGGCGGGGCTGGGTTGCTCAACATTGCTTCCTATTCATAAGTTGTTATTAATTCTTGGTCGGAAAAGAGTAAAATAAAATTTGTGCTTGATGAAGAGTTGGCTGAAACAGGGTGATGAATCAATTTTAAAATGACCCTACCCCCTCCATCCACTAATATATAAAGCTTAATACTATTACTAGCAGAATGTCAGGACTTCACTCACCTGAATGTAATAATTGTGTATTTAAGTTAACACAGAAATGATAATTTTCATTCCCATTCCTATGCACAAAACGCTGGCATCTGTTAAAACAAAATTTCCTATGAAATAAAAATAAATCACTTATCCAGTGCGTCTTGAACCTACGGCTCTTCATACGGTGATGCAATTTTACCTTATCCTGATTTGCACCAACCACCGACCCAAGAGCTACTTCTGCTTGCTTGATTGGATTTCAACCCTTAGTAACGTTCATCTTTTCTAACTTTGCGTGATAATGCTATCATGAATATTCATTTAGACCGGCTCGAAGATCGTTGACAAAAGGCTAGATACATATTCATTATACTGGATCGTTTTGGATGTTTGCTGGCGCTATTGATACTCCTCTAAACCAGTAGCGCCTCTAGTCAAACTTTTACGGTATGGAGAGAAATGAGCGAAAATGCAAAGTGATATTCCCTAACTTATATTGCACTGACTTGTACACAGTTTTAACAATCCAGTGGGTAGTTACAAATCCGAACACCATAATCGTACATATCTTTTTAATTAAAGGGAAATTCGAAAAAATAAAATTCTTCATGCTTCTGTTGGTAATACGAATGCAACAAGGTATGTGAGAACTGCCCAATTTGTTTTGAGGATTAAGACAATGTAACCGAATCCCTTTAAAGTGCTACTGACAAATATCATGTATAGCCTGCTAAGTAGCTTCGATATATCAGTTGTGGAAAACTTCATTTTTAGTGCTTACAGAACACTCAAAACGTGAAATGTATTATTCGAATGATGGTAATTTATAGAGTAAATATGTTAACGGATGCATGTACTTTTATAGCTTAGCCCGGTATGCACACTACAGTTACTCTACTCAGCTACATTACTATTAAATACTGTCTCGTAAAGCAGTTCGCATGTATATTTCTGATTTTCTCATCGAGAAAATTCACGCTGTAATATTATTATTTTAATTAATTTGTATTCGGCCAATATTCAAAACTAGTACATCTGTTACAAAATACAATCAATACAACGCCATACAATGAAAGGAGAACGTGAAGGAACATGGAGAAAAGGGACTTTACAAAGTGGAGAAGGGCTCGCAAAAGTAAAATTATTCACTGTTGTCCGGGGTCTTGTGAGCCCAAACTACTCTTCAGTCATGCAATATACAATTAATAAACACGGTATACTTGCACAAATTTTGATATCATGGTAATTACAGTAATAGCTTACACTGTATCTATACTATTTATAAACATATCCCCTAGACATGATAACGTTCACAACAATACATTATTACGTATATAAACATAATATTTCAGAGTGCATTATTTACATAATGTTAATGATAATCTCACATATAAATTGTAATATTGAAGCAATCTGCACAGAGGTTAACCAATTGCCTACGGAAAACGATAGGCCCCGTAAAAACTCTACGAGGATTGCATCGTCAAATGGGGAATCGGCTAAAACATTACATCAAATAATGCTTACCCAATTATAAAGTTATCCTACATCGCTGACATAAAATAAGACGACTTTTTAAAGTAGTAACTCGAGGTGGAATATTTGAATCATTTCAAATAATGTTATGAAAATTCCTCATATCAATTAAATCTTTAAACTAAACCGATACAGTTAAATTCAATACTTGAAATTATTATCAAGACGTAGCATTATTTAAATAATGTTAAATTCGAACTTTAGAACTTACCGTAGATTTGTGCTCAACCTAAGAATTCACGACTCTAAGACTCGCAGAAAGTATGATGAAGACCTCTGTCTCGATAAGATAAACGGGGAAATAATGTTTCTACCTATGTTGCATTTCTACAATGCTACCTGGACCCCTCGATGTTGATCTCTCAGCTATTGACGATGCACGAATTATTCTCTTTCACATAACAAAACTCTCATATTAGCTTTATTTTTTAAAAATTCAAATATATTTCCGTTACCATGGCTATAAAGTAACAGCGAGGTGATGAAGTGAATGAGATATTTAGGTCAGCCATTCATCCAGCCTGCTGACAAGTATTTCCGCTGCACTTTAAGTTCCAGGGGGTGACATAGAACGATCACTGGACCGATAGCAATGCGAGTATCGAGTATCGGATTATCGCACGTTGTTTTCTCCGTAAATAATGATGTTGACAAATCCGTCTTTATTACCTAACACAGGACACTCCTACACAAGGGTATAGCTACGCGTTATGGGGGCGGTACTGGGGGACATACCCCCAAATACTAATAAACAGACACACAAACATTTGTCTGTGCCCATAGGTGCCCCCCCCCCCCCTCATCCATAATCTATGCTTATGGAAAAGGCACAAAGCAACATTGGCAAAATCACATCACTTTTGTTGAAACGAATAGTTTTGAGTACCTTAACGGTGGAGACCTTTGTTTGTGTAAACCGGGAAGAAGGACATGAAGGATGATATTTGGTAGCCAGAACACTCAAATAAGTCTTTATTGCCTTTGTCTTCTCACACAAATGCAAGGTCCCCCCTGCCCCCCCCCCCCCCCCCCCTTACTGGATCAGATATCCTATAGCTTCGCCCCAACCTGTACATGTAACACACCGGTTGATCAGTAATCGCACATGTGAGCTTCATGTGATTCGTTCCATTCAAAATATATATAACCTAACACGCCGATGCGGTACTATTTACTGCACAAACACATTAACTCCTGTTATCATAATGTTGATATATCAATATCATAGATCTGCGTAAGATTTTGCCAGTCAGTGATCTGTCATTGCTTTGACTGTTCTACATGTTCTACGCCCTAAATACAATAATGTCAAATTGCCTTTCATTTCTCATTAAATACTGTACAATGAAAGACAAAGATGCCATCATGGTCACGTATGGTAAAATCGGCACGATTATAATTATGTATTCGTTTTCACCGTGGCGACCACCACTGGGTTTTATAGTTCATTCGTTTTTGCACCATTTGTTGTCTTTTTCTGCACAATCCTTTTGTTTTGGGGTGTTTTTTGTGTATTTATCATCGTCGTCATGTCTTTCCAATCACGAACATCACCTTTAGCGGTGATAACTCTAGATGTTTTGATCATAACGTGGTTTTTAACCAGTGCACCGCCGACTGTCTGCCATATTCCTCGAGTGGTTTTTAAATATGGACAATAAAATATATCTATCTATCTATCTCAAATAGGGAAAGCAAATGTCATATGAAATAATTTCCCATCATTTCTAACGAATGCACTTTTCTGAATAACTTTTTGAAAATTCTTTACCATGATCGATGAATCCCTCTCGGATAAGTGCATGTCCAAATGATGTCATTATTCCATTTTCACTGAGACTGAGACCGACATGGTATGATTGTTTGTGTTATCTGTCTTATACAATTATGTCATATTTGTACAATTCATTATAGCTTTATTATAGTAAACGAGTTCTCTTATCGCGTTGATGAGTACGATAACATTCAAACAGGCTTTTAGAATGTCAGGGCTTTTGTGCAAGATAAAGTTTACGTTATACTGCCGCCTTGTATAATGCTTATTTGTTTATGAATGAAAATATGTATAACATGTATTTCAAATTGTGTTCAATGCGTGTTTGTAGTGACTGATTGGTACACAGTCAAACCTGTAATTAATTAATGTTTTTGTATGGTCTCCCTAAGTTACGTGTATTATAATATTAGTAATAACTTCGTTTTCAAGACTTACTTCGAAATATCCATTTTCCTGGTGCAAAGTTCACAGAGACATGTTGACATTTCTCTCTAATCGTAGGTATGTGTCTGTCATCATGCATCCCATGTGCGATGCACGTGTCTCTTTTTTTAATTATCTAATCTAGGTTTTCCCATTCATTTTAACACTATTGTCATTCAATTTCATTAATTCGTCATTCAAATTCGTCCCGAGGAACCACCAGAGCGGAAATCCCAACTTCAATTTCGTCTTTCGTCGATCAATTTCGTCAAAGATCACACAATTTAGTCATTAGGCACACATGTTCGTCAATTGCAAATCAAATTCGTCGGTCACAGTTGTTGAACACATAAAAGCGAAAGCAATTTCGTCAAATTTCGTCAAAACTCTATTCAAATTCGTCCAATGTATATACACTGTAATAGTAATGTTCTGTTCTATATTGTCTTGATATAACTGATAATTGTAACATTAATCAATTAGGGGGGAACATACACATGTATACACTCGAAAACAAACTCACACGCACAACACATAATATGCACACACTTACAAACACACACACATTTGCACACATGCATGTGTGCACACCAACACGCACAAAAGCACGTTGACAGCAAATTGCATTAAATTATTTTTTAAGACAAACATACGGTAGAAATATTATTAAACCATATTAAATATTATGTACACACACACACACACACACGCACACACACATACATACATACACACACATACATACCAATCTAACCACCTACACCATCTACATAGTCATGACACAGACAGGCATATAAGGCTATACCATGCGACGATTTTGAATAGAGTTTTGACGAAATTGGTTGCCAATTGACGAAATTGCTTTCGCTTTTATGTGTTCAGCAACTGTGACCGACGAATTTGATTTGCAATTGACGAAAATGTGTGCCTAATGACTAAATTGTGTGATCTTTGACGAAATTGATCGACGAAAGACGAAATTGAAGTTGGGATTTATAAATGTCACGGGCGGACCATTGAATTTCTTCCGATATTTTTGCATTTGGATTTGGATTTGACCACACAAGCCCTATTTAAATACTTGTTCAACAATATTGATCAATTAGTTTGGTCAATAACGATGTTTTCGGTAACTTTCCCACTAATGTCATTTACCTTTAACTTGTTATTTTTGACGGTAACACATTGCAGGTGCTCATTACCTCTACAGGGCGTATCAAAAAAAGCGTTACACTTTTGAAAAATCTGTCAAAATTACATTTCAAAATATTTTGAAGATTTTTTTATGTCGATAGATGCCAAATGGTCTCATCTATCAAGTGCCGCTAACAAAGCAAATTTTCATCCACGCTTGGGCGAGCACTGACTGTTTTTGTCCAGAATGTGAAAAATGACTTGCACCACATTAAAAGAAGAGAGAAAATTAAACCAGCAGTCCGAATAAGTACTCCCATTCAAATAAATTGCTCTTTGCCAGATAATTCCTAGACTAGCATAACCAGTGGGTACCAGTGGCGTACCCAGGATTTTTCAAGGGGGGGGGGGGGGGGGGGGGGGGAGTTCAGAAAAAAATTCTGTCAGCGGGAGGGGGGGGGGGGGGGAGGTGGAGTCGTAGAAAATTTTCAAAGCCTGCACAATTTTCAAGACCAAGACCAGGTCCGGTGCACAATTTTCAAGGCCGATACCAAGACCCAGTGGTTAAGAATCCGGTAAGCGGGAGAGGGGGATGGGGTGGGGGAGGGGGGAGTAGTCGTAGACAATTTTCGCAGCCGAGACTGCGAATTTTCGACATTTTCAAGACCGTGGCCAGGTCCGGTCCACAATTTTCAGGATCAAGACCAAGACCAAGACCCAGTGGTTGAGAATCCGGTAAGCAGGGGGGGGGGGGGGGTGGGGGATGGGGGGGGGGGGGACCGATGGTAGTCGGGGGGTGGGGGATGGGGGGGGGGGACCGATGGTAGTCGTAGAAAATGTTCGCAGGCGAGACGGCGAATTGTTGGCATTTTCGAGACCGAGGCCAGGTCCGGCCACAAGACCAAGTGGTTGAGAATCCTGTAAGCGAGGGCGGGGGGAAGGGGGGGGGGGGGGTGGTGGTCGTGGACAATTTGACATTTTCGAGGCCGGGACCACAGTTTTTCACACTTTTCGAGGTCAAGTCAGACCATCGAAAATGACGGTCGAGACCATTGACATTTGGTCAATTTGAAATGGGGGGGGGGGGGGGTGTTAAACCCACCAAAATTGTTTGGTCTAAGGGGGGGGTGACCCCTCCCCCCTGGGTACGCCTATGATCATAACATAATCCTAAATTTATGCAAAGGAGCAATTTGTTTAAATGGTAGTACTTATACGGACTGGTGGTTTAATTTTCCCTCTTCTTTCAATTTGGCGCAAGTCATTTTTCACACTCTGGACAAAATAGTCTAGTGGGATTTCTGGAAAATGTGCATGTTAGGAGCATTTGGGAGTAAAAGTTGGGAACCAAGCTATTTCACATAATTTAGGGGTGCTGAATCCGATTAGCCCTGTTCCCAAGCGAAATATTGAGTTTTTGAATAGCTAATTTGCCTAAACAAAATGGCCGCCAAAATGACACCTTTTTAAGCTTGTAAAACATGTTTGTTCAATAAATTTGCAACCAGGCAACCAAAACTTGCAAATTAAATGTCTAGAATGATGATTACTATCAAAAGGAACATGCATATGATAACTCTGATGTATTTAGTGTACACGAAGACACGTACATATGCAAATAAGTAGCCGCCACTACAGAAAAGTCTTACAAAACAAGTTATTTTGGGGCAATTTAAGCCTACTGAATATAACACTGATAATCAGTGTCTTAATCATTCCTGCGAGTCAAATAATTGAATGAGATCGTTTCATTGAATCACCAGTAGTATATTTTGCTTATATACAAATAGAATTGGAATATTAAAAATGGCCTCCAATTGACGCTATATATTTGAGCGGATATAAACGTGTTTATTATAACTCGGTAACTAAGCTAGTAAAACATACGAAGAAGCGATGCGCAGATGTATGTTTTCAATAAGGGACGTCAAAAAGATTATTCTGATGAATTTAATGACATGGATGACTTATGAATATGCAAATTATTGGCCGCCATTAGTGACAAAATTAACGTTTTAATCATTTGAGAGTTTATCTTTTATGTACTATTTTAAGTAGCAAATCACATAAAACGTGTAAGAACATTGAATATTCTTCTGTCCGTGATATTTCATACGAAGGTAAATAAACACAAAAATACTTCCCCCCTAAACAAAATGGCGTAACTTTTTAACAAATAGGGTTTGAGCAACATAACTTAGCAGGAATTTTTCTAAAATTATTGGCTAACGTCTCTGTGAAAATGAATTTGATCCGCCATGCCATGCATGAGTGAGCACACATTAAAGGAGAAATGTCACTTTTCAAAAGTCACAAGAGTCAAAAAGTGAAACTTTTGCCTTTGATGTGTGGTCACTCATCCATGACTCGACGGACCAATTTCATTTTCACACATAAGTTAGTCAATAAATGTAGGAACAATCCTGCCGAGTTATTTTGCTCAAAACATTTTCGTTAAAAAGTAATGTTATTTGAATTGAATTTAATTGAATTGAAGTTTATTATGTCCATGATCATTACATAGAAAATTGTTTTCCACTGGTTAAATATACAATGAATTGATATATCATAATACAATTAAATCACATTCATAAACAATATTATTCGACATCCATAGCATTTCAATATGGTGTACATTAAATCAAACTACCATCTAACAATTACATATTTTGTATAATTATTTTTCATAAAAATAAACCAAAAATCAATTTCTTCATGTACTACCTTTTAAACAGACTAATAACGTCACACCCCCGTTACCAATTATAATGTATAAATTGCATCCAAAAAGTTTTACTGTAGAGTATTCAACACCATATTGCGTATTATCATTTTCTATATACCATAGACAGGTTTTATAATTCAGAGTAAAACTTTAACATTAGATCATTATAATTATATCAATTCTCAACATTTCAAACAAATATTTTATTACCAATAAATAAATACAAAACAAATCCTCTCGTTAAATTCTTTAACTTTATCCAATCAACAAAGTCGTGCATGTATATACTTAATAATATTAATGACTATCAATACAAATATAAAAATAATCCTTAGGTATATTCATCATACATGTATGCAATTTAAATGATATCGTACAGTATATATATTGCATCAAATGCGGGAACATAAATAATATACAACAACTAGTATCCGCGGGTTCTACAAATTCAAAAGAAAATAAAGACCAATGCCTACAAATTGAACACCCCGGTGTCTCACGTTAAAAAATAAAGAAAAGAAACAATTTTATCTACGTACTGGTACCATTGTAAGTGTGTGTAGAATCGATAACGAATGAGTTTCTGAATCTTTGCCTGTTTGTTCGAGGTGCGCGTAGCCTGAATCCGGATCTATTGAATGTGTATTCTTGTCTCAATGGGTGGGTCGGGTCTCTCAAAATTTGTTTGACTTTTGCAAGAACCCTTTCTTCGTACAGAGATTGTATTGGTGGCAATTGTCTACCCACGATGCGCTGTGAAACTTTTCTAATGCGTTCAAGTTTGTTTCCATTTCGTTGTGTTGCATTACCAAAATAGCAGATCAAATTAAAAGTAATGATACTTTGAATCAAAGCCTTGTATGACAATTCCAAAATTGTATTGTCTACATGAAGTTTTCTTAATTGACGTAGAAAATACAAACGTTGGTTGCCCTTTTTGTATAGCCTTTGTACATTGTCTGACCAATCAAGTGAGCTTGTGACCACTGTCCCCAAATACTTATACTCATTGACCTGTTCTACACTCGCATCATGTATCACTAATTGCTCATGGTTATCACTATTTCTACGAAAATCGAACACAATTTCCTTTGTTTTTGATACATTCAATTTCAAATGGTGTGCATCGCACCATTCAACGAACCTTTCTGTGAACATCGTATAGCTTGCTACATTATCATCTGTCATGAGACCAATAACGACAGTGTCGTCTGCGTATTTGAATATTTTACAATCATCGTTTCCTTGAATCCCTTCACATGTATAAAAGGAAAAAAAAGAACGGGGGATAGAACACATCCTTGCGGAGTGCCTGTACTAATGGTTTTGACTCTGGATTGATAGTTACTCATGCGAACAAATTGTGTTCTATCCAACAAAAAGATGTGAACAAATTGTACAATATGGGGGTGACAACGCATAAACAAGAGTTTATTTGTTAGCAAGTGTGGCACAATGGTGTTGAACGCACTTGAAAAATCAACAAACAGAGATCTGACGTATTGTTTCGAGGCATCCAAATGGTGATATACCGTATGGAGGAAGGTAATGACCGCGTCATTCACACTTCTGTTTGTACGGTAAGCAAATTGGAGCGGGTCAAGATGATCTCCGATGCAACTAATCAAGCGCTTCGACACTAACATTTCCAAACATTTCATGACACTATATGTAAGAGAAAGAGAAATTAAGGGGACTTATGTTTGTGTTGAGTTTAATTGATCAGTATTGTTGGAAATAGCATTTTAAATCCTGATGATTGGAATATTGTTATATATATTGTTGAGTTTATTCCAACAATACTGATCAATTAAACTCAACACAAACATAAATCCCCCTTAATCAAATAACGTAACTTTTTAACGAAAAGATTTTGAGCAAAATAACTCGGCAGAATTGTTCCTACATTTATTGACTAACTTATGTGTGAAAATGAAATTGGTCCGTCGAGTCATGGATGAGTGACCACACATCAAAGGCAAAATTTTCACTTTTTGACTTGTGACTTTTGAAAAGTGAAATTTTTCTTTTAATGTGTGCTCACTCATGCATGGCATGGCGGATATTCATTTTCACAGAGACGTTAGCCATAATTTTAAAAACATTCCTGCCAAATTATGTTGCTCAAACCATATTTGTTAAAAAGTTACGCCATTTTGCTTAGGGGGGAAGTTAATTTTTTGCTGTGTTTATATTAGGATTTAACTAAACTGGTAACTGGTATTTCTGATTGATTGAAATCAGTGAAATACATCTGCACATATCCTGTTTGGAGAGTGTGGTTAACGAATATCAAAGCACACACATCAATTTTGTTATTGAAGATTTCACCAAATTGGTGTCAGGTAGTAACATGATGTTTAATGAAAAGAATTAAGCTTGTAGTTAAAAGCAAAAGGGACCTTTGGACTATGTTTGATATATATAATGATAATTCAAGTACGATTTTACATATTTTAGTACTATGTATATTTGTATCATTCAATGGAACTAAATTTGCATATAAAGGCCCTTTCTGGAGTGTGTGCTTAACACTAATGATCGATACAGAGCACGAACTTACAGTCAACATACTTATCACATACTTCACCAAACTGGTAACAGGCAGTCACGCGATATTTAATATGATTAATAAACCTTGTGGTTCAAAAACCGTTGCCCCTATTGTGGTACAATCGTTTAATTATGATTCATTTACAGTTTTATATAATCGTACTGCAAATAGTGAAATATATCGAATGTGTATGTAACGGATAATAATCAGACTATTTATACCTCTGACATTAACATAGGCAGCAGATAAGATAATGTAGAATTCACTCTGTACAAAGGCTACACTTCTTGGACTCGACATGTTCGCTTTTTGTTCATTTTATTTTCGGTTATTTTCTATTGTATTTTCCTGTGTTTTGATGTCTTAGAATTAATATAATTTAGCTGTTCAGCTTGTTCAAGCCAAAATACAGCATTTTAAAGGTTTCGGAAACAAACTCTATTTTTTAATAAACATCGTTGAAAGAATAGTTGAGTTTTGGTATAGAGGGCGCTACACAGAATATATTTTGTCAGTTAATGAACAACCGAATATAACATTTGAAATAGCAAAATTGGTTCAGAAACGGCTGAAATATATACTGTATTAACAGACCCTTGTATAACAATTGTTGGGTCCAACAAGTATTCGATAATTTTGAACCAGCCGTTAGACATGTCTAAAAATGCTTCTTCTTTTCAACAAATTCATAAGAAGTTTTTGAATAGTTGTTGATTGTCTCTCTTGCTTATCAGTTTTTGAACAGTTTTTTATCAGTTCAAAATCGTGGAAATAGCGTCAATTGGCGGCCATTTTGAATGTGCTAATTATATTTGTGTATGTTATATGAGTAAATCATACAATTGATAATTATTTCATTCCCATAAAGTGTTTAAGACAGTGATTATAAGTGTTACATTTAGTAGGCCTAAATTTCCCCAAAATAATCAATTTTGTACGACTTTTCTGTCATGGCGGCCACTAATTTGCATATTTGTGCATCTTTTTTTTTCTCACTAAATACATCAGCGTTATCTTATTTATAAAACATAATTTTAGACAGTAAATTTGCATGTTTTGATTGCCCGGTTGCAAAGTATTGAATAAACACGTTTTACAGGTTTTACAAAGGTGTCATTTTGGCGGCCATTTTGTTTATGAAAATAAGATGGTCAATAACTCAAAATTATGGTTGGGAACAGGGCTTATCGGATTCAGCACCCCCAAATTATGTAAAATAGCTTGATTCCCAACTTTTTCCCCAAAATGCTTCTAGGTTCTTATAAAGAGCTCTTTTTCAGAAATCCGTCTAGACTAAAAACAGTCAGTGTTCGCCCAAGCGTGAACGAAAATTGGTTTTGTTAGTGGCACTTGATAGATGAGACGATTGGGCATCTATCGCCATGAACAAATCTTCAAAATATTTTTGACAGATTTTTCAAAAGTGTAACGCTTTTTTTGATACGCCCTGTATAACTTGCACATTCTAAATTGTTCACATATCATCAAAATATGAAGGAAACCAATAATGTTAGCATCTCTTACATGAAACATTCATATTCATGTTTTAGATTATTTGGCAATATCTGTATTTCTGGCCATAGACTTTTTTAGATAATATTTCTGCCAGGTATAATTTGTGACCAACGAAATTCATCGTATTTATGATTACAAAAAAATGGCAGGAGCTGCGTTGCTTGTATTCCCGCATTTCACACGTTTTATGTATCATCAACATAATATGAGAAGAAAATAAACATTGTTAGTATCTCTAACACCAACCGTTGATATTAATTGAACGTTTATTAGCGCCATCTGCTATCCTACCCTCGTTGTCTACCCGAAACCACGATTGTGATTGGTTAAAGGTGAATGACAGTAGTGGGAAACGCCCCACCCCTAAAAATGAAATGTACGCTCTTATTACCAACCATGTGAAAGAATATAGTTTTACTTATATGTGATTATACAAATTTGGCCAAGAAACCGCCTACTAATTGATAAATTTGCAAAATTGTATATTGATTTGTTGCGGATTGATATCGCCAACGCGGAATCGCGCAAACGCTACGTGCAAAATGACCGCGTGCGTTCGCTATACGGGCTTGTCCCCAGCTTGTCGATATCTCTAGTCCAGCGCTAGCGGCGCGGACAGGTGCGAACGGGCGGTGGATTTATACATTTCACGGGCGGGTATTGGATTTCTTCCGATATTTCTGCATTTAACGCATCGTTAGGGTCGGATTTTACCACACAAGCCCTTTTTAGATACTTATTCAACAATATTGATCAATTATAAATATTTTCTGTAACTTTCCCAAAACTGTTATTCATCTGTAAGGCAGCGATAATGGGCGTGGTCGGGCAAAAAAAAGACACAGTTTTTGAGAAACTTATTACACAAGATAATAAAGTGTTAAGTTTTGTTTCTTCAGAATACCGCCCGGGATCCACGATGCACGTTGTGTGTGGTCGCATGTATAGTTAGATCAGGGCTCGTTGTGTTGCACGCGGTCGATGCCCCGGGTTCAGATAAACAATGGTTTTAATGTTAATGAATGCTGTGTGGACACTAGATTCTAGGCTAAGATGAATACTATTTAGTTTCCCCCCCCCCTTCGGCAGTGACTATGATGACCAGGGGCGTAGATACGGGGGGGGGGGGGGGGACACCCCCCTCCCACACCCTCCCCCCGCTCAGTCGCTTTGCTCCCTCGGGCTTGGTCGCTTCGCTCCCTCGCAAAGTCTCATGCTCTCACCTCTGGCTCAAAGTTGGCAACCCTGTAATTTGTGTCGTTTTTTCAGTGTATTAATTTTCCTTAAATTTACATGAATCATGCAAAATTAAACAGAGGCGAATACTTGACTATTATGTTGCCTCTATTAAAGCTACATGTACCTCCAACAGTTGAAAAGTAAAATTATATAGCGTGCCCCCCGACAATGATAAGGCCCCTCCCCTCCCCCGCTGAAAAAAAAACACCTACCTACGCCGCTGATGATGACTATATTGATTGGGACATAGTGGATCCTACGATTTAATCGAGAAAAACAAGGGTCGGAAACCTATTATTTTGTCTTTTACTTGAATTTCAACTTGGTGTTTTTATGTACTTTTTTCACAATGTATTACCTATGATATTTAATAATATGTTTCAGTGCAATAGTGATGTGCATCATTATAATACGAGATCTGCCTCAGACATTCGAGTAAAATCTGGACGTAAAACATTTTCAAATTCTATATTTTTATACAAAGGACCCTTATTGCGAATGATATTAAACATTGTGCAACGTTAACTTGCAACAGCTCTCCCTTTTGTTATCCTTTTTAGGTATCCTTTTACTCTCATTCTATTTGTAATGCTAGGGTCATCTATTCATAAGTTCACTGCAACTTTCCTGATGATCCTTCTACTTCATAATTCTTGTCTCTTCTCTCTCTTCTTTTGTTTTTTGTTGCTTTTTGTTTGTTTGTTATCCAATTGACTTTGTACTGATTATTGTAATTATTTATGTTAATTTGTACATGAGTATACTGTATGTGCATGTTTTGATGAAAGTGGAAAATAAAATTCAATTCAATAAATAGCTAACCACTGTCGAATAATTAATTCAACTTCTTTTCAATTTGAATAACAACAATGACGAGAAGAATTTAGTGGGTTATGGTTATAATGGATGACATATGAGTAAGCGCGTAAACATGGTAAAGATGCTAACAAATCGTGCGCCCTAAAAGTAACGCATTTGTTATCAAATTATTATTAATTACACATTATTATGAAATCGAAATGAATCGGAAATGAACAGTTACAAATTAACTCGAAGGAATAATTTAAAAGAAGTGAAATTCATTTCCATCTTTCGTTTATTTATTATGCAGAAAAGCATGTGCTTTGAAAGATGATGGAAAATACTCCTGAAAACTGATTATTGGTCGCCAAAAAATTTCGCGGCCGAGGCCGAGACCACTGGTTTATAGATGGTAGTAGATGGTAAAAAGTGGACCCGAGACCGGCAAAAAGTGGAGCTTTCTGAATTTGGAGGGGGGGGGGGGGGGGGGGGGGTACGTACGCACCCAACAGATAGATAGATAGATAAATGGTTTTATTCATATAACTGCACATCGTAGCCCGAAAGCTAAATTGTATACAATTTTACAATCAAATAAATCATATAAAGCATAAGATACCATTACAAAACACAATTACATAATAACAATAAAGTACATTTTATAAAGACAAATGATACATCCATTACACTGAAATAATCGGAAACGTTAGAATAAAAAGATAAAAAGTCATGGTACTACTTTACAATCATTTAGAGTGGATAATGAATCTGGCATTTGAGTGATTACTTGGAGTTGATATTTATGTTAAATATCATATCACGATTATCGAATATTGCAACAAAATTAATTGAGTAATGAATAAATAATTCATAAATTTATGTGTGTAACTTGAGTCCATTAAATAAAAAGTCCAATTTAAAACAATTTTTTTATTAAAGTCCTTAAAAGTTTAAAATAGTGGCGATATACTAAAACAATGTGAGTATCAAATGTCGAGTAATCGTACTGTTATATAATATAAATCATTTCAATTGGCAATTGAGAATAAATCTAGTATTTAAATAAATACTGGGAGTTGATATTTCATTTGCAGAGTCTAATAAATAAGAGGTACAATCCAAAAAAAAAAAGAATTTTGTATGATAGTCCTTAAAGTTTAAAAAATGGCGAGGTACTAAAACAATGTGAATATCAAAGATCGAGTAATGGCACTTCAATATAAATCATTCAATTGGCAAGTGAGAATAAAATCTGGCATTTAAATAAGTACTGGTGGTTAAGTTTACAGCGTATATCAGGAAATTAGAATATTGCGACAAATATAATAATAAATAATTAATACATTCATGCATATATATATATATCAAAAAATAGAATTTCACAAAAATATGGCATGCTCTATTACAGTCAGTTAACGCACCCAGTCCGCAAAGTATATACATGCAGGCATACATGCAGCAACCCACTCTCCAGCAATAATATGAGTGATATGAGTTATGCAATGTTCGAAATGCAAAAAGGATGATGAGGGACTGAGACATTGAAGTCACGTTCATACATTTATATACCCAATATGTGCACGTCACTCTCTGTACCTAGTGCATAATCGTTTCATGTACGGTAGTCATACAGTCGTCAGTTTGGTCCTTTTGACCACCGTTCCCTCCGTTTGACATCCGGCACACCTCCGCTTCATCCGTTGCATATCAGTTAGTTGTTCGGTCGTGACACAGGTCCACCGGACATCAACGGACAAGTACAGGACGAGAAACGTACCAATTCCGAACAAAACGGATGCACAGTGCACAGTGGCGTAGCGTGGTCGGACTGATTGGGGGGGGGGGGGGGGCACGCCTTATGTATTTCTTTGTTTTTCACAAAATATCCCCTTATGTTTCCTATTGTTTTTTCCAAATTATTGGGGGGGGGGGGGGGGGGCACGGGGGAACCATTAGAGTTCTGAGTACGTTATGTGGATTGAATGAATCATAGTCATATTAATCAGATAATAGATCCTTAAAACATATTCATACATACTAAAACACAACCATTGATCATTCCTAACATTGGGTATTACATTTATTTATATTTGTGTTAATACTATTCTTATGAGAACAAAGCCTGCTAAGCCCCTCTCACATATCGAGTTCCACAAGTGGGGGCACAAGCTTGCTAAGCCCCTCTCACATATCGAGTTCCCCAAGTGGGGGCACAAGCTTGCTAAGCCTCTCTCACATATCGAGTTCCCCGAGTATATAGGCCACACGCGTCATCGCCCGCAGGTCATATTTCAAGTTTGCACACACGAAATATTGCAGTACTCGAATACAAACAAATGCTCACAAAATAATCCCACATTTATAATTTTATTTTATGGTTGAAAACATGATGCAATAAATCAAATTAAATGTTGTATCACACGACAACATAAATACAAACATACATTTATAACGATAGTAATATTCGACTATTAAATCTAATTCTTTGTATTGTGGGGAACTGCAACACATGTAACGGGAATAGTGAAACATAAACAACGTCATGATGTTTTCATAAACTGTAACAACTCGAAATATCATTAAATAAATTGATTTAGTGGATGGTCGACATCTTGGTTGATAAATGTAATCATATGATAATTATATAGTATTGGTCCCGCTTTGTCGCGTGTGATTATCTGTAACAAACCACTTTATTATGTTTTATGATATTTACATTTTCAGAAGATTGTGCATTAATTTTAATACAAAAAAAACACGCTAGTATCGTAAATTCCATACAAATTACAAAACGTCCGGGATCTAATAATGTAGTAACATTTGACTCGATTTAGCCATAGTTTTGGGCATGGGCGTAGCGAATTACGTAATACATGTACCTATTCATCAGGGGGATGAATGAATAGATCATCCCCCCCCCCCCCCAGTTGAATTGGTATCAATGACAGATCTACGCCCATGGTTTTGGGGAAGAACCGATACGATGTAATACGATGCAACACGACCTAAGCGATTTTCTCGGCGAACGTCAAATCGTTGCGATTCGCCGTGAAAATCGTCAGTATGGGACTGGGCCTTTTTGTTTTCATTATCTTTAATCTAGTTTGTGTTTGTTTGTATTTGTACCATGTTATTACTGAGCTTGAACAGAATGGTATAAACTTAATCCTGGACTTAATTGAAGCTTGCAGGTTGCAACCTTTGATCTTGAATGATAGTGTATATAATACAATATATTTGTCTTAGACCCTAACCCTAACCCTGCCCCTTTTAAAACGTTTCATCGCCTTTCTTCGTACGTATAGTCATCTAATGTATTCCTTGTTAATACGGTTTCATGTTATAAATATGTTGACAAATTGTCAAACGAATAAATAAACTTGAAACTTGAACCTGAACTTAAAACCCTCGACGTTTGACCTTGGATGACTTGTTAAAGGCCTGGTCACATAGGACACGACTAGACCCACGAATGCAGTACGCATTGGTACTAATCTATGGCAAGCCGTTTTAATTCCTATTTCTTGATATATCAAGAAATCGAATATTTGATATCAAGAACTATTCACTGGATAGTCATAACCGTCTTCCAAGTCAGTGCAATGAGTTAGTGACTATCACTTTGCATTTTCGCTCCTTTCTCAGCCATGTTAAGGAGTGGTCACACTGAACACGAATCCCCACGAATAGACCCACGAATGCAGTACGAATTGGTACAAATCTATGGCAAGCCGTTTTAACATCTATTCCTATTTCTTGATATCAATAATTGAATTATTGATATCAGTTTATTTCTTGATATCAAGTATTACCAATACCGAAAAGTATTTCTTGATATCAAGAATGCATTTCTTGATATCGAGAATGCATTTCTTGATATCAAGAATTCGATTTCTTGATATCAAGAAATAGGAATAAATGTTAAAAACGGCTTGCCCATGATTTGTACCAATGCGTACTGCATTCGTGGGTCTAGTCGTGGGGAGTCGTGTCCAATGTGACCACTCCTTAACATCCATTTAACTTGAAATGTTCACACATTACTCAGTGGACATATCAGATCACAACCGTATATCGCACACGTATCAGCAAATCATCACTGTAGACGGCACTTGAACTTGGAACATGTGACTTAGTTTAGTAGTTTAATGTTTACATAGTTTAGAATATCAAATACTCCTTCAACACATTTGTTGTATGTCTTATCACCTTGCTATGTAATTATCATATGGTATATGATCTAGTTTTTTTATATAATAACTAGGTTATTTATGTTATAATGTTGATAATAATGTCAACAGAGTTAATTGACTGAAAACATAAAACATGTAAGTTTACCTAGACTATTCAAATACCAATAAGATTAACTGGTGTATCCGGGGCAATGAATTCAAATAACCTTTTGGTTTAAAAAGTAGATTCATACTCTTATTATACAGGGTGGCCCAACAAAACGGAACGGGGCACTTCCCAAAATAAAGTAACAACATGATTATGTCCATCCGATCGGGTGTCATATCCAATGAAAACGATACCAAGAACAATCATTTTGGTTGTGTAGTTTTTGTTTTAGGACGCTGTGAGTGACACCATGTCAGGTTCCCATTTTTGTCAATTTTTACCAAGTCAGTGTCTGATAAATCGCACTTACTGTCCGTCATAGCATCGGCCAACGAGCAATACGCGCACCATTGTTAGTGTGCATTCAGCTATGTGCCGATAGAAAGGCATAGTTCTTCGATACTATGACGGGCAGTAAGTCCGATTTATCGGGCACTGACTTCGTAAAAATTGACAAAAATGAGAACCTGAAACGGTGTCACTCACAGCGCCCTTAAGCGAAAAATACGCGAGTAAAATGACTGTTCTTGGTATCGTTTTTCATTGGAAAAGTCATCCTATCCGATAGACATAATCATTTTGTTACTATATTTTGGGAAGTCCCAGCTAGCCACCTGACGTCGTGCCGATGTCATAAGTTGTTGGCCGGATGTCGGCTTATCGCGGTTGGCTCGAGGTTAAAATGTCCGCCAGCCCAACATCGTAACCACGTCATTTTGTGATACGTCAATTTCTGACAATGGCCCAACATCAACTCATGACATTGGACCAACATAACATTATGATGTGGGCGCGAGGTTAAAATGTCCGCTAGCCCAACATTGTCCCAACATCATTTTGTGATGTCGGGCAAATGTCAATATCCGACAATGGCCCAACACCAAATCCTGACATAGGACAGATATCAAATTCTGATGTGGGCTCGACGTTAAAATGTCCGCCAGCCCAACATCGTCACCACGTCATTTTGTGATACGTCAATTTCTGACAATGGCCAACATCAACTCATGACATTGGACCAACATAACATTATGATATGGGCGCGAGGTTAAAGTGTCCACTAGCCCAACATTGTCACAACATCATTCTGTGATGTTGGCCCAATGTCAATTTCCGCCAATGGCCCAATATCAAATCCTGACGTTAGGCCAACATCAAATTCTGACGTTGGCCCGACATTACAATGTCCGCCAGCCCGACATTAGCCCAACGTTATTTTTTATTGTTGGCCCAATATCAAATCTTGACGTTCGCCCGACGTTTGATGCTGGACCAACATCAAAATTTGACAATGGCCCAATGTCATTAATATGACATCTCCAATAAGAGGTCGACCTAATATAGCGCCGATGTTGGGACTGGTATCAATTTAAGAGGTCGCTACCCAGCTAGCCACCTGACGTTGTGCCAGCATTGGGCCAATGTAAAAAGTCGTTTTAAGACGACGTTGGGCCTACATTAAAAATCCGACGTCGCCGCGACGTAAAAATGTCCGCCAGCCCAACATCAGCGCGGCGTTTTTGTTTTTTTAATGCTGGCCAAACGTCATTTTGCGATTTCGACCCAACATCAATTATTCAGTCAGTGGTCAGTCATGGTTGTGAAATTAATGTCGGGAAAATGTTAGTAATGAGACAAGAATAGGACATCTCAATTTTTACGTCAAACCGAAATCCTACGACGTCAGAATGGGCAGCAGTGAATCAAGTCGGATAATAGTCATTAAGTTGATGTTGAGCCGATGTCAAATATCCGACATGAATATGACATCTCAATGATGACGTCAATGCGATATCCTGCCGATGTCAAAACTGACAGCAATGAAACAAGTCGGCAAATGATCATAAAAGTGATGTTGCGCCGATGTCAATAGTCGGACATGAATATGCCATCTCCAATATGACGTCGGGCTAATATCGCGCCGATGTCGGAAAAGATAGCAATTAAGGAGGTCGGTAAATGGTAGTAAAATTGATATCGGTCTGATGTTATTAATTAGACATGAATGTGATAAATGTGTCAGGCTGATGTAAGAACTTGCATTAATGAAACAACTCGGCAAATGGTCATTTAATTGATGTTGTGCCGAAGTCAATGATTAGACATGAATATGACATCTCAATGATGACGCCATAGCGATATCCTGCCGATGTCAGAACTGGCAGCAATGAAACAAGCCGGCAAATGGTCGCCAGTTCCGACATCGGTACAACATTGACCCAACGTCATATTTGAGCTGTCATATTTATGTATATTTAATAACATAAGCCCAACATCAATTTTGCAATCTTTGACTGACCTCTTAATTTGCTACCAGTTCCAACATCTGCGCAATATTAGCCCGACGTCATATTTGAGATCTCTTATTCATGTCGGATTAATGACATCGGCACAACATCAGTTTAATGACCATTTGCCGACTTGTTTAATTGCTGTCAGTCCCTGACATCGGCAGGATATCGCTTTGGCGTCATCATATAGAGATGTCGTATTGAGGTCCAATTAATAACATTGGCCAGACATCAATTTCACAACCATGTACCGACCTCTTAAATTGCTACCAGATACAACATCATCACAATATCGGACTGACGTCATAGTCATATTTATGTAGGAGTAATGACATCCGCCCGACATCTATTTCACAACCTTTTACCCACCTTTAAAATTTCGTAAAGTTCCGACATCTGTGCGGTATAGGCCCAAAGTCATATTTTGGATGTCATATTTATGTCTAATTAATAACTGTGACCCGACATCAATTTCACAGCATTTTACCGACCTCTTAAATTACTACCAGTTCCAACATCGGGGCGATAGAAGGCCGATTTTATATTTGAGATGTCATATTCATGTCGAATTATTGACATCGGCACAACATCCATTTAATGACTATTTAATGATTAGTTTCATTGGTGCCATTTATGACATCGGCAGGATATCGCTTTGGCGTCATAATTGAGATGTCATATGGATGTCCAATAAAACTCATTGGTCCGACATCAATGTTACAACCATTTACCGACCTCTTTAATTGCTACCAGTTCCAACATCGGCGCGAAATTATCCCGACGTCATATTGGAGATGACATATTCATGTCAGAATATTGACATCGGCTGAACATCGATTTCATGACTATTTGCCGACTCGTGTCATTGCTGCCAATTCTGACATCGGCGCGATATCGGCTTGACGTCATATTTGTGATGTCATATTGATGTCCAATTAATAACATCCGTCCGACATCAATTCCACATTCAACCATTTACCGACCTCTTAAAATGATATATTCCGACATCGGTACAACATTGGCCCAACGTCATATTTGAGATGTCATATTCATGTTGGTTTATTGACATCGGCCCAACATTAATATTACAACCCTCTATCAAGCTCTTAAATTGGTACCAGTTTCGGCATTGGTGCGATTTTAGCGCGACGTTTTATTTGAGACGTATTTTTTTCGTCAACTTAATGACATCGGCACGACATTCAACTACAACCATTTTCCGACTTATTTCATTTCCAAAACCTCCAACTTAAATTCGACGTTGGCGTAATGTTTGCCGACCGCGATCTTGCCGACGACCTGCCGACACCGGTCAGACGTCAGTTAGCTAGCTGGGTACTTATATTTTTGTTAACTTGCTTTGAGAATCTATACTGAATTGAATTTCGTTTAATCGATTACAAACATTAGTAATTCAAAAGTTAAAAAAAAAGAAGTATTGCTATCGGGAAATTCATGATCGATTATAAGCGATCGTAAGTGAAATGAAAATTTTCGATTTTTGGAATTATTTATATTAAAAAACTATACTTTTGTCATGTCCTTGCTGCTGTATATAATTTAGAAGGATATATAAGAATATAAATAACACCTTAAATCGTGTTATGAATATGATTTGAAGGTGGATTATTTCAAATTCAACGCTCTACAAATACTAACTATTACAAAACATACATGCTAAGAAGAGGTGTATATATAGTATACCGATTGCGACCTATGTTTGTAGGACGATAGGATGATAGGTTTAGGAGTAGGCAATAGGTATAGGAATAGGATATTTATAGAATTATGATAGGATGATAGGTTTAGGAGTAGGCAATAGGTATAGGAATAGGATATTTATAGAATTATGATTATGATTTATGAATGAATGTGTGTAAAGGTTAAACAAAATGCATGGATCGGACGTGGAATCTATGCATGTTTTCCAATTTCTTTTTACGTTTTTGATGTTGGTCCTACGTTGGCCATTTGACATTGGGCCATCGTCAAATGTTGATGTTGGTCCAGCATCAGAAAATGACGTTGGGCCAATGTTGGGTTAGCGGACATTCAAACGTCGGGCGAACGTCAAGATTTGATGTTGGGCCAACGTCAAGATTTGATGTTGGGCCAACAATAACAAATAACGTTGGGCTAATGTCGGGCTGGCGGACATTTTAATGTCGGGCCAACGTCAGAATTTGATGTTGGCCCAACGTCAGGATTTGATATTGGGCCATTGGCGGAAATTGACGTTGGACCAACATCACAGAATGATGTCGTGACAATGTTGGGCTAGCGGACATTTTAACCTCGAGCCGACATCATAATGTTATGTTGGTCCAATGTCATGAGTTGATGTTGGGCCATTGTTGAAAATTGACGTTATGCCAATATCACAAAATGACGTAGTGACGATGTTGGGCTGGCGGACATTTTAACGTCGAGCCCATATCAGAATTTGATATCTGTCCTATGTCAGGATTCGGTGTTGGGCCATTGTCGAAAATTGACATTTGCCCGACATCACAAAATGATGTTGGGACAATGTTAGACTGGCGGACATTTTAACGTCGGGCCGTCGTCAAAACTTGATGTTCTCTCAACGTCAGGAATCGATGTTGGGCCTACGTTAGAACTGACATTGGGCCATTGTCAATAATTGATGTTGGGCCGAAATCGCTATTTATGGATGATATCAATTCCTATATACTGTTATTTTACACGGCTTGGTAATTTGCCTGGGTAAAGTCAAAACTGAACATTTTAAAGTGGGTACTTATAAATATGTCAGGTTCCCATTTTTGTCAATTTTTACCAAGTCAGTGTCTGATAAATCGCACTTACTGTCCGTCATAGCATCGGCCAACGAGCAATACGCGCACCATTGTTAGTGTGCATTCAGCTATGTGCCGATAGAAAGGCATAGTTCTTCGATACTATGACGGGCAGTAAGTCCGATTTATCGTGCACTGACTTGGTAAAAATTGACAAAAATGAGAACCTGAAACGGTGTCACTCACAGCGCCCTTAAGCGAAAAATACGCGACTAAAATGACTGTTCTTGGTATCGTTATTCATTGGAAAAGTCATCCTATCCGATAGACATAATCATTTTGTTACTATATTTTGGGAAGTGCCACGTTCCGTTTTTTGTGAGCCACCCTGTATAGGGATTATATGGGCTTACAGCATTAACCATGTTAACTATTTATGGATGATATCAATTCCTATATACTGTTATTTTACACGGCTTGGTAATTTGCCTGGGTAAAGTCAAAACTGAACATTTTAAAGTGAACGATGATGATTGAGTCTCAGATATAATCTAATGGGGGTTTTGCCTGGGTCAAAAGGTTGTCATCATTGACAAACTGGTTAAAGACAAACAAATCGGACGATTTCGGTTCTTACTTTTGACACTGACACATCTCTCGTGGTATAGAGACTGTTCAGAATCAATGTATTGCTTGTCACAAATAGATTGCGACTCTCTATGCCATGTGTGATTCATGTGGTACTTTAAGTTCATGGCTTTATTAGCTTTGTTCTTGCAGTTTGGAACGATGAAAACACATTTGGTTTTATTTCCATACTCTTCAAATATCACTTATGCACGCCATTATGTTGCTCAATGTATTCCATGGAAATATACACGTCACTCTGAACCCCCCTCCCCCCCCCCCCCCCAAAAAAAAAAAAATAATAATAATAATAAATAAATAAATTAAAAAAAATAAAATAAATAAATAAATAGATAAAATAAAATTAAATTGACATGAACATTAATCAAGCAATTCATGTCTCCAAATGGGGTAGACCCACTGCACCGTATGTCATTCCGTTTCCTATCCGATCAAAACGTGGCGAAACGGTAAGTATACGTAGCAATGCCTAGTCCCCTCCCGTGCGCTTCATGTTAAGCCCGGCGCAGACAGAGCCGACTCGACCGATCCGACTGGTTTTCAGTCAGGCTAGTGTCAGTTTCGCTCAGTCGGAGCCGATCCAACATGTTGAATCGGCCTCAAATGACCTCCGACTGGCACTTGACTGGAAAACCGGAGTCCTGAGGCAGCGCATACTGAGTTAATCAGGCTGAAAACCAGTCGGATCGGGTCGAGTCGGCTCTGTCTGCGCCGGGCATAAGAGCTGGGCCCGGTCGGTCGGAGCCAATTCATCGTGTTGAATCGGCCCCAACTGGCATCCGACTGTCTCTCGACTGGCAAAATGTGTGTCGCGAGGCACTGAAAACTGAGCTGATCCGAATGAAAACCAGTCGGATCGGGTCGAGTCGGCTCTGTCTGCAGAGGGCTTTAGTGTGTTCCAATATGTCTGCTCGTTTCACGCGAAACGGAGCCGAAACTAGTAAACTATATAATTATACAAGTCCATTCCGACCTGCCAGTATTCTGCTAGTAGTACCTTCGGATGTCTAACGGATAATTAACGGAATGAGATACGCTATAGTGGGACTCGGCCTTATGTAAAGCCCTCTGCAGACAGAGCCGACTCGACCCAATTCGACTGGTTTTCATTCGGATCGGCTCAGTTTTCAGTGCCTCGCGACACACATTTTGCCAGTCGAGAGACAGTCGGATGCCAGTTGTGGCCGATTCAACATGATGAATCGGATCCAACCGACCGGTCCCGACTCTAACCTGATTGAAACCAGTCGGATCGGGTCGAGTCGGCTCTGTCTGCAGAGGGCTTAACATGTATGATTTTACAATCTCTGCAATGGATTATATACGACCCAGTATCACAAACACAATCATTGAACTCAAAGGGATCTAGTTTAGTAACAATGTCTAAATCACACTTAATCTTACTTAGAACTATAAAGTGGTTCTCTCATACCTTGTTGTATTCATATTACCAATAGACGCATAGAATATGTTGCGGTATATGAATTTTCGTTAAACATTTATTTACGATTGAAGTGTTCGGATTGTAAATTATCCACTGGAAAGTTCTAACAGTGTACAAAGTTAATGTAATAAGTTAGGGAATTTCACTTTGCTTGTTCGCTGATTACTCGGCCATAATAGCATCCATTTATAGTGACATTTTCACACATTACCTAGTGGATATATCATATAGTAAACATACACATTGTATAAGCCACTCATTACTTTTGCATGTTTGTATGTTTGTATGTTAACAAAGGTACATATACTATATTCATAGTTGTATGTACAATTATATCGGCAATGCAACAAACTTGTATAATGTGGTCATAACTTTGCACATACAATAATCGAACAAAATTGATTAAGCATCGTGTAACGAGAAGGAACAGTGACCTTGACTCGACGATGATTCGCTATTATACTTTGAAATTGAATGTAATAAGTGGCTCAATATTTTAGAGATAAAAGGGAAGTGAACTCCTTCTAAACTTTCATAAATCATATGAATGACTCATTTTTATGATTAATAAATTGTAAATCGGAAGCACACTAACTCAGATGTCATTTCCGTAAATATTCAAACCAATTAACCTGATTAATTTATGATTATTACGAAACTAAGAACTAAAAAGTATATCCATGTTCTCGGTATGACTGGAGTAAAAACGCGAAAGTACTTCGACTCGTTATAATTTATTTATGTGTGATGATGAGAACATTAGGTTATGATTGCATGACATCTAATTTACCAGAAAGTGTCGATATATTGAAATTACACAGTGCAGTGTTGATTGCAAAATAATTGATGAAAAAACCGTGTCAAGGGTGCTAATTTTAAAAGGAGAAGTTTCTACAAGGTTTTAAGCAGATTGGGTGAAAGGGGGACAATTTTAAACACATAATAGCGAAAGTTTGAGTAGATTTGGTTGATCCAATCAAGTATTATGTTTTTTTCTTCAAATTTGTGATCAAAATCTTGTTTGCTGCCCTCTTAGTCAGCTCTTTGTTAATTCCGTGATGTCACAGAGGAACAACTCTATTGGAACTGTATACAACAAAACTTCACAAAACTTCACTTTTCATGAGAACGCATTGCCGCTCTACTCTTATTCTCATATATGTCAAAGAAGAGGTGAATGTGCACGCATTTAAGGTACAACGTCCTCACTTTGTCCATTGCATCTGGGCAGTGATATCCACGAAGAATGAACAGATATGAAAGTCTGTGTACAAAATCAGTGGAAGGTTGTTCTACTGATGTCACATCACAGAGTTTGGCAAATCGCCATCTAGAGAGGGCGGCAAACAAAACTTACCGAATTCATAACTTTTGAATGGAGAATCCATATTTGCTCTACTTTCACTATTGGGCTTCTAAAAACGTTCTAATTTCTTCCAATCCACATTTAATATTTTGGGAAACTTCCCCTTTAATGTGTGTCTTGTACATTGTGTGTGAACACTGCATTTTGCAAAAATGAATGCGCTTAAATCCCCAGTCTCGGATGTCAATGTAAATGTTAGTAATGAACTGAAGATAAATTAATAAACGAAGCCTTGACTAGGTCAAGGTATCAATGGGAACTGAATGCTTATCAATAATGATCATGGTTAATAAGTTAAACAATTAAGTAATCATTTCATAAAGTTTGATAACATTTACAGATACCAAGGTAATAACAAAATGACCACCAAAAGTGTAGAAAGTGAAAGAGAGAGATGCAGATCGATACTATCAGTAGTTTATGTTCATGTTAATGTCATTATGTTGAGGGGAAATCACTCAAAACTAGTCCAGTTTCAATTGATCCAAGGCATTTCCGGAGCTTTCAGAGGGTGGATTTGACATAAATAAGTCGGTTTGCATTGAACAATAGCTCATTATTGCATCTGGGTTTTTGCTGGACGGTTGTAAAACTTATATTTACTTAGGACATCGCCACTAGAAAAGGGTAAGAGATATACAATTCAAATTTTAAACAGTTGTCATAGCTTTCAGTAACTCTAACTTTAATTTGCAATTTTCATTTATAGGGTATCCATTATTGTGAATAATACAATCAAGTTTATAACTTTTTATGGAACATGTTGCAAGAAGATTTGAACAAAATACCAATCATTATCTTCTTTCAAACGAAAATATGAATCATTCCTGATTGATAATGCGTTGTAATCAATAGGTTGTATTTAATTTTACTCTTTTTTCTCCTGAACTGGAAACAGTACATAATGTTAATGCCTGCTTGTGTGTATGTCATGTCCTACTTTATGTTTCAAGTTGACGTAAGATATGAACATGGGGATTAGCCTAGATAGTTTTATGGCCTTTGCTGATCCTCACATCCATGTTAATGTTGCCAAAATATTTTATTAGAATTGTATTTATTTGTTTGATGTTGTTTATGTATTAAGTTGTTATTTTAAACGCTGTATCCTTTGCACCATATGCATTGCATTTATTGTAACTTGTTTTTAATTAATGTGAATAAAATCTTTGATAGGCTCTCTCTCTCTCTATATATAAATTATACAAAGTAACTATACCCTGACACTTGCTTAATACTCTATTGTTCCCACAAAATAATAATCGAACAGGAATACTTTCGTTGTAACGTTACAGTCTATAAAGAAGATTATTATATTGTACAATAAATTAATTAACTTTTTATAATTCTGGTATATTTGTAAATATTTGTTTCCATTTTGTGTGTGTTCTCTGTTTTATATTGTAATTAATCTGTATTTTATATTTTTACAAAACGTATTTTTATGGAATTCAATTGAAATAAACTTGAAACTTGAAAAAATCGTATACTTGTAACAACCATGCTTGTATTACGTATCCCAGGGTTACATGAGAGACCAACTTGAAGTTGTTGAATAGGCCACCCTTCTTAAATATATTGAACAAATAAATTTAGACAATATATATTCAATCAGGGTACGTAATTTATGATTAATTTTGTCGGTGTTGTTGACACATTTGTTTTGTGCCCCTGCAATGTTGATTTGATAACACATTCATCATGAACTATTTGTCAACAGGTTAAACATCATAATGAAGGGTTTATTATTATTGTTATCTCATATGTCCACAGGGTATTGTGTGAAAATGTCAAGTCAAATGGACATTGCATGGCCAAGTAATGAGCGAAAATGCAACATGATATTCAATAACTCACTGCACTCACTTTGTACACAGAAGAAAAACTCGCCCGGAGTTTTTCTTATCTGAATACTTCGATCGTACATATCTTTGTAACGAAAGGGAAATTTGAAAAACCGAAACCTGTCCCATGATTTTATTGTTAATACGAATACAACAAGGTATGAGGGAACCGCTAGAATGAAAACATTATTTTGAGGATTTGGACAATGTTAGTAAGTCCCTTTAAACTTGAACCTGTACTTGAAACCCGTGATGTTTGACCTTGATTGACTTGTTTAAATAGAATACTTCTTCCTCTTTCCCTCAGTACAGTAAGGTCGCATCGTCTTTCTCGAGATTTTGTTAGGCACGTTAGCACGTTATATAGCTTTCACTGTTTAGTTTGTATGTTAAAGTAACATTGTCCAAATCCTCAAAACTTACTTGGAAGTTGGAAATCAGTCTAGCGGTTCTCTCATACCTTGTTGCATTCGTATTAACAATAGAAACATGGGACAGTCAGGTTTTGGTTTTTCGAATTTTCCTTTTATTAAAAGGATATTTTACAATTGAAGTATTCGGATTTTTAACTATCCACTGGATAGTCATAACCGTCTACCAAGTCAGTGCAATGAGTTAGTGAATATCACTTTGCATTTTCGCTCCTTACTCAGCCATGTAACATCCATTTAACTTGAAATGTTCACACATTACTCAGTGGACATATCATATCACAACCGTGTATCGCACATGTTATCAGCAAATCATCACTGTAGACGGCACTTGAACTTGAAACATGTGACTTAGTTTAGTAGTGTAATGTTTACATAGTTTAGAATATCAAATACTCCTTCAACACATGTGTTGTATGTCTTATCACCTTGCTATGTAATTATCATATGGTATATACTCTAGTTTATAATTTATTTTTATATAATAACTAGGTTATTTATGTTATAATGTTGATAATAATGTCAACAGAGTTAATTGACTCAAAACATAAAACGTGTAAGTTTACCTAGACTATTCAAATACCAATAAGATTAACTGGTGTACCCGGGGCAATTAATTCAAATAACCTTTTGGTTAAAAAAGTAGATTCATACTCTTATTATACAGGGTGGCCCAACAAAACGGAACGGGGCACTTCCCAAAATAAAGTAACAACATGATTATGTCCATCCGATCGGGTGTCATTTCCAATGAAAAACGATACCAAGAACAATAATTTTGGTTGTGTAGTTTTTGTTTTAGGACGCTGTGAGTGACACCATGTCAGGTTCCCATTTTTGTCAATTTTTACCAAGTCAGTGTCTGATAAATCGCACTTACTGTCCGTCATAGCATCGGCCAACGAGCAATACGCGCGCCATTGTTAGTGTGGATTCAGCTATGTGCCGAGAGAAAGGCATAGTTCTTCGATACTATGACGGGCAGTAAGTCCGATTTATCGGGCACTGACTTGGTAAAAATTGACAAAAATGAGAACCTGAAACGGTGTCACTCACAGCGCCCTTAAGCAAAAACTACACGACTAAAATGACTGTTCTTGGTATCGTTTTTCATTGGAAAAGTCATCCTATCCGATAGACATAATCATTGTGTTACTATATTTTGGGAAGTGCCGCATTCCGTTTTTTTGTGAGCCACCCTGTATAGGTATTATATGGGCTTACAGCATTAACCATGTCAACTATTTATGGATGATATCAATTCCTATATACTGTTATTTTACACGGCTTGGTAATTTGCCTGGGTAAAGTCAAAACTGAACATTTTAAAGTGAACGATGATGATTGAGTCTCAGATATAATCTAATTAGGAATTTGCCTGGGTCAAAAGGTTGTCATCATTGACAAACTGGTTAAAGACAAACAAATCGGACGATTTCGGTTCTTACTTTTGACACTGACATATCTCTCGTGGTTGTTCAGAATCAATGTATTGCTTGTCACAAATAGATTGTAACTCTCTAATGCCATGTGGGATTCATGGCTGTATTAGCTTTGCTCTTGCAGTTTGGAACGATGAAAACACATTTTGTTTTATTTCCATACTGTTCAAATATCACTTATGCACGCTATCATGTTGCTCAATGTATTCCATGGAAATATACACGTCACTCTGAACCCGCCCCCCCCCCCCCCCAAAAAAAAAATAAATAAATAAATAAATAAATAAATAAATAAATAAATAAATAAATAAATAAATAAATAAATAAATAAATAAATAAATAAATAAATAAATAAATAAATAAATGTAAAAAAAATAAATGAATAAAATAAAATAAAAATGACATGAACATTAATCAAGCAATTCATGTCTCCAAATGGGGTAGACCCACTGCACCGTATGTCATTCCGTTTCCTATCCGATCAAAACGTGGCGAAACGGTAAGTATAGTTTACGTAGCAATGCCTAGTTCCATCCCGTGCGCTTCATGTTAGTGTTATATGTCTGCTCGTTTCACGCGAAACGGAGCCGAATCAAGTAAGCTATATAATTATACAAGTCCATTCCGACCTGGCAGTATTCTGCTAGTAGTACCTACTACTACCTTCGGATGTCTAACGGATAATGAACGGAAGGAGATACGCTATAGTGGAACTTGGCCTTACAATCACCATGATTACATGTAACATGTAGAAGGTGATTTTACAATATCTGCAGTGGATTATATACGACCCAGTGTCACAAACACAATCATTGAACTTACAGGGATCTACACTGGGCCAAAAAAGAAACTTATAATATTTCACATGATCATATCTTAAAATCCTGTGCATCAAAATTAACCAAAATGACACACATGATTACTTAAATACTCTACTCTAAACACATGTGATCAGTAACCAAGCAATTGCCCGACTGACACAACCGCAAAAAGCACTGACATGGAACAACTTCCAGGACCACATGTCACAGTATAGAGACAATTCGCCTGTTAATGCACACACTCAGCGCAGATCTACAGGAAGAGAGGAACCATCTCCCCAAGCCTGTATCAGAAACCTGGTAGACAGCATGCGTATCAGATGCACTGAATGATTCCAAGCACATGGTGGACACACCCACTATTGATGTTTGTGTTTGGGTAACTGACAGTACCTTCATTTCAATTTGTTTTGACTTCCTCACCTGCCTTAAACTCTGTAGCCGAAATGTCCAGACTTAACCTAACCAGGCGCCGTACGTAGTACGGCGCCTGGCATACTGAGGTGTGTATACCGTGATGGTAACACTTTATAGGCTTTAACGGCAAACACACTTATAAAAAAAAACACAATATCATACTTTAAATAACATATCTCGGTTCATACTTACGAATTATGTTATGCATGGGCATCAATGATCAAAATTGTAAAATGTCTGATGCTCCATTCGTTTTATTTATACTGAAATTTACTATAAAACTGGCAAGATTACAGAAGTGACGAAAATGGTTTCCGAATTTGTTCGCTGCATGCAATATCAGGTGATCAAAAACTTGTCGGCAATGCACCCCTGTACTCTACGTACCATACATGTGATGTTACATGCAGTCCCTGGCTTATTGTATAGTCAACCGATCGCCCCGCGCATGCGCTATGCATTGCCGACGAGTTTTCGGTCACCTGACATTGCATGCAGCGAACAAAGACGAAGGAAATAACAGTCATCATCATCATCATCATCAATTTGAGGTAAGTTATCATTCTTTTGCAACAAATTAAATAGCAAGCAAGGTAGGTTGAAGGTTTAATTCATGTCTAGAACTAAAAAAAAAATAATAATAATAGATGTAAAGTTCTTGAAACCACCCGTCGCAAAATTTCTCCAAATTTGTTAACGTCTCGTCTTCACAGCGCCGTCCTACGGACGGCGCTGATCACAGTTAGTCCAGACTGTGACATGTGATACATGAAGCGGTTCCATGTCAGTGCATTTTTCAGTTCTGTCAGTAAGGTAACCGTTTGGATATTGACATGTCATTGGAGTAGGGAATTAAAGTAGTCCCGTGTGTCATTTTGGTTAATTTTGAGGACAGACTTTTAAGATATGACCATGTGAAAAAATATAAGTTTCTTTTTTGGGCCCAGTGTAGTTTATAGCCCGGTCACATATCAACGGATTGCGTAAACGGACGTCAAACGGAGAGCTAAATTTTCCATCCGTTCGTCTCCGTTCGTATGCGTTTCTTGTCCGTTCCTTGTCCGGTGATGTACGTTGTTCTATGTTTTGTACATAAAGCAATGGAGACGACTTTCATCACCGGATAATTTCATTTCGCAAATTGTCTATTCGTTGGGCATTCGTTTCCGCTATCCGTTGATATCTGACCGGGCCATTAGTAACAATGTCTAAATCAACAAATATTACGTAGAACTATAAAGTGGTTCTCTCATACCTTGTTGTATACATATTACCAATGGATGTATATAATATGTTGCGGCTTATGAATTTTCCTTTCGTTAAACATTTATTTACGATTGAAGTGTTCGGATTGTAAATTATCCACTGTAAAGTTCTAACAGTGTACAAAGTCAATGTAATAAGTTAGGGAATTTCACTTTGCTTGTTCGCTGATTACTCGGCCATAATAGCATCCATTTAACGTGACATTTTCACACATTACCTAGTGGATATATCATATAGTAAACATACACATTGTATAAACCACTCATTACTTTTTGCATAATAACAAAGGTACATGTACTATATTCATAGTTGTATGTAAAATTCTATCGGCAATGCAACAAACTTGTATAATGTGGTCATAACTTTGCACATACAATAATCGAACAAAATTGATTAAGCATCGTGTAACGAGAAAGAACAGTGTCCTTGACTCGACGATGATTCGCTATTTTACTTTGAAATTGAATGTAATAAGTGGCTCAATATTTTAGAGATAAAAGGGAAGTGAACTCCTTCTAAACTTTCATAAATCATATGAATGACTCATTTTTATGATTAATAAATTGTAAATCGGAAGCACACTAACTCAGATGTCATTTCCGTAAATATTCAAACCAATTAACCTGATTAATCTATGATTATTACGAAACTAAGAACTAAAAAGTATATCCATGTTCTCGTTATGACTGGAGTAAAAACGCGAAAGTACTTCGACTCGTTATAATTTATTTATGTGTGATGATGAGAACATTAGGTTATGATTGCATGACATCTAATTTACAAGAAAGTGTCGATATATTGAAATTACACAGTGCAGTGTTGATTGCAAAATAATTGATGAAAAAACCGTGTCAAGGGTGCTAATTTTAAAAGGAGAAGTTTCTACAAGGTTTTAAGCAGATTGGGTGAAAGGGGGACAATTTTACACACATAATAGCGAAAGTTTGAGCAGATTTGGTTGATCCAATCAAGTATTATGTTTTTTTTCTTCAAATTTGTGATCAAAATCTTGTTTGCTGCCTTCTTAGTCAGCTCTTTGTTAATTCCGTGATGTCACAGAGGAACAACTCTATTTAAACTGTATAATACAACAAAGTTCACAAAACTTCACTTTTCATGAGAACGCATTGCCGCTCTACTCTTATTCTCATATTATGTACAAGAAGAGGTGAATGTGCACGCATTTAAGGTACAACTTCCTCGCTTTGTCCAGTGCATCTGGGCAGTGATATCCACGAAGAATGAACAGATATGAAAGTCTGTGTACAAAATCAGTGGAAGGTTGTTCTACTGATGTCACATCACAGAGTTTGGCAAATCGCCATCTAGAGAGGGCGGCAAACAAAACTTACCGAATTCATAACTTTTGAATGGAGAATCCATATTTGCTCTAACTTGATTAGGTCAAGGCATCAATGGGAACTGAATTCTTATCAATAATGATCATGGTTAATAAGTTAAACAATTAAGTAATCATATCATAAAGTTTGATAACATTTACAGATACCAAGGTAATAACAAAATGCCCACCAAAAGTATAGAAAGTAAAAGAGAGAGATGCAGATCGATACTACCAGTAGTTTATGTTCATGTTAATGTCATTATGTTGAGGGGAAAATCACTCAAAACTAGTCCAGTTTCAATTGATCCGAGGCATTTCCGGAGCTTTCAGAGGGTGGATTTGACATAAATAAGTCGGTTTGCATTGAACAATAGCTCATTATTGCATCTGGGTTTTTGCTGGACGGTTGTAAAACTTATATTTACTTAGGACATCGCCACTCGAAAAGGGTAAGAGATATACAATTCAAATTTTAAACAATTGTCATAGCTTTCAGTAACTCTAACTTTAATTTGCAATTTTCATTACGGTATCCATTATTGAAAATAATACAATCGGGTAAGAGATATACAATTCAAATTCTAAACAGTTGTCATAGCTTTCAGTAACTCTAACTTTAATTTGCAATTTTCATTTATAGGGTATCCATTATTGTGAATAATACAATCAAGTTTATAACTTTATATGGAACATGTTACAAGAAGATTTGAACAAAATACCAATCATTATCTTCTTTCAAACGAAAATATGAATCATTCCTGATTGATAATGCGTTGTAATTAATAGGTTGTATTTAATTTTCCCTTATTTCTCCTGAACTGGAAACAGTACAAAATGTTAATGCCTGCTTGTGTGTATGTCATGTCCTACTTTATGTTGGAAGTTGACGTAAGATACGAACATGGGGATTAGCCTAGATAGTTTTATGGCCTTTGTTGATCCTCACATCCATGTTTATGTTGCACATATTTGTTTGTAATTGTATCTATTTGTTTGATGTTTTTTTATGTATTCAGTTTTTATTGTCTTTAGCACCATATTCATTGCATTTATTGTTACTTGTTTTTCATGGGTGTGAATAAGTGCCTTTGATAGGCTCCCACTCTCTATATATACATTATACAAAGTAAATATACCTTATTAACACTTGTTTAATACTCTATTGTTCCCACAAAATAATAATCGAATAGGAATACTTTCGTTGTTTTTATAAATTTTTTTTTTATAATTCTGGTATATTTGTAAATATTTGTTTCCATTTTGAGTGTGTTCTCTGTTTTATATGGTAAATAATCTGTATTTTATACTTTTACAAAATGTATATTTATGTATTTGAATTGAAATAAACTTGAAACTTGAAACAATCGTATTGTAACAATCATGTTTGTATTACGTATCCCAGGGTTACATGAAAGACCAACTTGAAGTTGTTGAATGGGCCACCTTTCTCAAATATATTTTAAAAATAAATTAAGAAAATATATATTAATTCAGGGTAATGTAACTTCTAATTCATTTTGTCGGTGTTGTTGGCACATGTGTTCTGTCATTTGCAATGTTGATTTGATAACACATCCATCATGAACTATTTGTCAACAGAACAAAAATCATAATGAAGGGTTTATTATTATGGAAAACCGATAAAGACATGATCAACTATTCGATATAATCTAACCTGCTGAAAATCAATGGAAAGAATAACACAATTGTAATAGTTTAAAATCATATCTCCGGAAGTACGTCTTGATACCAATTCAGTAAAGAAATGTATAATGTAAAAGATGACAGTTTGTATGATCCTGATGCCAAATTTATCTAACAAATGAAGAAAAATATGGTTATTTCGGTATTTGCATAATAATATTATATTATCATGAACTCTTCGAATATATGTTTAGTGATTATAACTGAGACAAATAAGGTCATTATGCTACGTGTCAGACAATACTGACTTGAAGATGTGTATTATACACCGACACGTGATTTCCCATAACAGTCATATTATTCAGATCTCAACTAGGGCAGGAAACATCGAGCCCATTTGGAGGATTAAATAGCGGAAACCGTTTACAGAGGAATACAATCAAGGCATATAGAACACGATGTTATTACCCATTCATCCTTAACATTTATTTCTGAAAAAAGGATTATATACCTCTATTTTATAGAACAAAATTAGGTTATTGTAATTATGTATGCCTCAGCATAAAGAATATAATCCCAATAAAACCACTAATCCGACCATACAACTGATAAGCTTTGTTAGGTTTGGCTTTGTTTCAGAAATATATATATCTTTCTGATAAAAAACACAAACAAAATGTGGGTGAAACGATTTGTGTGCACTTTTACTTTACATAATTTGACCTGTTGAATTGCTCTCAAATGCACGTAATACACATATGGGTTGACATTGTATATATACCTGGCTTCATAAAGCAATCTTCTATATGTATTGTAGATGAAATGGGGATTAAGCTTTTCATGCACATTTATTGCAATTTAATTTTCGTCCCTTTCCTACCACAAGTCAACGATGAATTCATTGTGGCTTGTGGCGGTAGTGAGTGCGGCGATGATGACGCTGACGCCGGACAGAGGGCCAGATCACCCTTTGGTCCATGTCTTGACCATTAATATCTTCTATCCAATGTAGATCCGTTATAAACTCATTGCAATGTAATATCAGTTTGTCTCCTCCTACCAGAGAATGATGAACTGTTTGTGGCTCGTGGCGGCGGTGAGTGCGGCGATGATGACGCTGTTAGTCCGGACAGAGGGCCAGATCACCCTTTGGTCCATGTCTTGACCATTAATATCTTCTATCCAATGTAAATCAGTTATAAACTTATTGCAATGTAATATCAGTTTGTCTCCTCCCACCAGAGAATGATGAACTGTTTGTGGCTCGTGGCGGCGGTGAGTGCGGCGATGATGACGCTGTTAGTCCGGACAGAGGGCCAGATCACCCTTTGGTCCATGTCTTGACCATTAATATCTTCTATCCAATGTAAATCAGTTATAAACTTATTGCAATGTAATATCAGTTTGTCTCCTCCCACCAGAGAATGATGAACTGTTTGTGGCTCGTGGCGGCGGTGAGTGCGGCGATGATGACGCTGTTAGTCCGGACAGAGGGCCAGATCTCCCTTGAACTTGTCTCGACCATCTACATCCCGTACTCGTACCTGACGTCTACTAAGTACGACATCGACTCCGATTCGGTAGAGCAGCTCGCCTATGACCCCCTCAATGGTTATGCCTATGTTGTAGGTGAGATTGTGAACGATGACAGTGGGAAATTCTTAAAATGAAACAATATATATATATATTGTCTCCTTGTTGTCGGTAGATTTTACATTCACAATTTTTCGGTTAGACATTTTGTATTTGCTACACATTTCTAAAGGCAACAAATTGATGTCTGTCTTTTCAGATGATGGACTTTACTAGTTAGCAAACACTAACGGTCATATCATTATAAATTAACAGTTCTTTTCACTTGTAAACAAACACTTCTTAGATGTAGACCATATGGTTAAAACCATGGTTTATGTAAACATCCTTTGTGAATTTCAGCCTTTGTATATAAACTGGGTTCCAAATGAAACTTATCACGTTTTCAGAGCGACGCTCACTAAAATCTAGCATCAAATTGAATTAAATTTAGACACAGATAAGCTATCACTCTCATAATGAAGCATATCTTAAAAATTAAAAGTTTCCTTTTGCCAAAAAGGAGAAAATGTGATTGAATAACTGTAGGTCACTTTACAAAAATCACAGAAACTGCTCGCTGCGAACCTCCACGAAAGGCGGTCTATTCAGAACTTTCAATAGCTATTCATTCAACTTCAAAGCGGGTTATGTAACCACTAGACTGGCTATTGTCCGTACCGAGCTCTGTGCCCGAAAGGCAAGCAGTTTCTGTGATTTTTGAAAAATTACCTCTTGCGATTTCACCTTATTTTATTCTTTGTTAACTAAAGCAAACAATTTTTTTTTAGATGAGCTTGCTAAGGGATATTGTAGCTAGTCTATTCCCAATTATGAGTAATTGTTATGATTTTGATTTTAATGTCTGTCGCTCTGAAAAGTTGATAAGTTTCTTTTGGGACCCAGTTTATATATTATACCCTTGTCACTTAGATGTATTCTTTATCCCCCCTGATAGACATTTTGAATTCCTTCTTTGTCGGTTAAACATACTTCATTTCTCAATTGTCGAATACAAATATAGTATTCCTTTTTATCGGTTCGACATATTGTAGTCCATGCTTATTGGTCTATCCCTAACCCTAATCCTTATATGTCATGTATGTGTCTCCCAGGTGACGACTACTTGCAGATCATCGATTATGATGACATTAAGAACCCGTCGATCATCTACAAGGCCAGCCTACCTCACAGGGCCAATGATGTGGCACACTGTGGGCCGTACGTCGCATATGTCATTCAGGTAAGAGCCCCCGCCCCCCCCCCCCCTCATTTACCACCCGATCACGCTACGCCACTGCTCACAGGGCCAATGATGTAGCACACTGTGGGCCGTACGTCGCATACGTCATTCAGGTAAGAGCCCCCGCCCCGCCTGATCACGCTACGCCACTGCTCACAGGGCCAATGATGTGGCACACTGTGGGCCTTACGTCGCATACGTCATTCAGGTAAGAGCCCCCGCCCCCCCCCCCCCCTCATAAACCGCCTGATCACGCTACGCCACTGCTCATAGGGCCAATGATGTGGCACAATGTGGGCCGTACGTCGCATACGTCATTCAGGTAAGAGCCCCCGCCCCCCCCCCCCTCATAAACCGCCTGATCACGCTACGCCACTGCCCATAGGGCCAATGATGTGGCACACTGTGGGCCGTACGTCGCATACGTCATTCAGGTAAGAGCCCCCAGCTGTAACATATTCATAGACTTTTAGGAAATCAAGGAAAATTAATCTAATAGATAAAATAATGCGTAACCAAGATAATGATATGACTCAATCCCACACATAACAAAAATAAGCATTCAAAGTGCTGCGGAATTATGTGAGCGTCTTTCTAGCGCTTCGATGCTCTATTGAAATTCGCGCTAAATGTATATTATTATTTATACTTGATCATAAATATTGTTGTCACTTTCCACCCAGGGCTCTGACTCGCAGGAACCAGGCTCTATCTACATCTATAGGAAGTTCAATCGGCAGACAAACAAGTTTGAGAAACTCTTCCAGACCACTGGTGAGTACGGGATCATTAAATTTATTACGTAAGATTATGTTTTGTTAATTTCCATGCATATGGTGAACGCTTGAGTCATGCTTTTTGTTTCTCCACTCCCAGGGGAGCATTGCTGGAAGGCAAAAGACACAATTAAAGACTCTCTAATATAAATAATTTGCAGTCGAGATAAATTATAGAGTTAAACAGAAAAGACAAATAAGTGTGAATCTTTAAACGGGTATATCAGAATGGTATTTCACACATACTAAGGCTTTCGATTGCTAGTCCCTGCAAACTTCGTCCGGTAATTACTGGTTGGTGGGGTATTTCCAATGTTTGCTGGGGGACTTCCTGAGCGAATGAAAATATGTAAACGTATTCGATAGTACAGAGATGTTGATTGATTGTGCGATTCTTTCCCAGTTGTATAGGGATGGATTCTCTCATCCATATAACTACAGCCAAACCTGCCTATAATGACCACCAAATGAGAAACAAGACAAGTAGCAACTATAGACAGATGACCTCTATATATATTTTACCTCACATTGTTTTCCTCTTCCACTTAGACAGGTTGGCTGTTATACACAGGTGGCCACTTAGATAGGTTGGCTGCTATACACAGGTGGCCACTTAGACAGGTTGGCTGCTATACACAGGTGGCCACTTAGACAGGTTGGCTGCTATACACAGGTGGCCACTTAGATAGCTTGGCTGCTATACACAGGTGGCCACTTAGATAGGTTGGCTGCTATACACAGGTGGCCACTTAGATAGGTTGGCTGCTATACACAGGTGGCCACTTAGACAGGTTGGCTGCTATACACAGGTGGCCACTTAGACAGGTTGGCTGCTATACACAGGTGGCCACTTAGATAGGTTGGCTGCTATACACAGGTGGCCACTAATATAGGTTGGCTGCTATACACAGGTGGCCACTTAGACAGGTTGGCTGCTATACACAGGTGGCCACTTAGATAGGTTGGCTGCTATACACAGGTGGCCACTTAGATAGGTTGGCTGCTATACACAGGTGGCCACTTAGACAGGTTGGCTGCTATACACAGGTGGCCACTTAGACAGGTTGGCTGCTATACACAGGTGGCCACTTAGATAGGTTGGCTGCTATACACAGGTGGCCACTAATATAGGTTGGCTGCTATACACAGGTGGCCACTTAGACAGGTTGGCTGCTATACACAGGTGGCCACTAATATAGTTTGGCTGCTCTACACAGGTGGCCACTTAGACAGGTTGGCTGCTATACACAGGGAGCCACTTAGATAGGTTGGCTGCTATACACAGGTGGCCACTAAGATAGGTTGGCTGATATACGCAGGTGGCCAATTAGGTTGGCTGCTATACACAGGTGGCCACTTAGATAGCTTGGCACTATACGACAGGTAACCACTTAGACAGATTGGTTGTAGTTTTGTTCATATTGGCATTGAACATGCAGCCAGCCCAATATTCTAGCCTTCATTCCAGACTGTCGGAAGATCCTGATGAAGGAACAGCGGGAGACAACGCCCTAGATTCAGAGTTCGTTGACCCCGAGAAGAGGGTCTCCATTATGAAGATAAACTGACAGGAAACTAACCTGTACATCAGCGTCCCCAACTGCAATTGAAAAACAACCATACCGTATGATTTACAAAACTGCTTTTGGTTTTCCCCGTTAACAACGATGATTGCCAGACAGTCATCTGGTCAAGGGAGAATTGCGACATGTCGGTTTGGGTCTCAACTACAATTATTGGACACAATCACGCGCCATAATCAAATAACCTTTGCTATAATGTGTTTATATTTGCAGTGAACAGCCAGCCCGAGATGCTAACCTTCACCCCAGACTGTCAGAAGATCCTGACTGCTGATGAAGGCACGGCAGGAGACAACGCCCTGGAGACAGAGTTCGTCAACCCAGAGGGGATGGTCTCCATTATCAAGATCAGTGGAGACGATAATAACCCTACCTTCAGCGTCAGTAGCGTCACATTCACACACTTCAATGGAAGGTATGCATGTATGCATCAATATTGAGCTTATTATGTATGATATGTATTAGGATAAAAATAAGTAGGCATAAACTGTACTTGTTACCGCCATTCCATATGTTTAATATTTAAAACATAATGATATGTGTTCATAATTCATACCATTTATGTAACGAACACATATCTTCCTCAGTCTTTTCGCATTAATCGTTTATTTTCTAGATAATGCAAATGCCATATATATATTTGATACATAATGCATTCACGCATCGAATAGTACCATAAACAAAAGTATTTCCCTTGTCTTCAATTTCAGGCGTGACAAGTACTCCAAACTTGGTGTCCGTTTTCCTTACAACGGTCACTACAACAACTTCACCCAGCAGACCGTCTCTCAGAGCCTCGAGCCAGAGTACATCGCTATCAACGCCAGGGACAACGTGGCTTACATCAGCCTCCAGGTAACCATGGTAACATGTGTCGGGGTTGGTGATGCTGATGATGATGCTGATGATGATGCTGATGATAGTGATGATGATGATGATGATGATGATCATGATCATCATAGTGATGATTATGATGATGATGATGATGACTGTGATGCTGATCCTGATGATGATGTTAAAGGTGATGATGGTGATGATGATGATGATTATGATGATGATCATGATGATAATTATAACAACGTTTAAGATAATAATGGCGAATATAAATGATGATGAAGATGATGATTATGTTGTTGTTGTTGTTGATGATGATGATGATGATGATGATGATGATGATGATGATGATGATGATGATAATGATGGTGATACATAGTGTTGCTTCATAACACCATCAATGCTAGGTATGTATGAAATATCATACAAAATCCTGGCAATAACGGCGATATTTGGATGTGATACTGTATTTCAGGAGAACAATGCGATCGCGCTGCTTGATCTGGAGAGCGAGACCATCGCGGAGATCGTTCCTCTTGGCATCAAGGACTGGATCGACCTGGAGATCGACCCCAGTGATCGGGATGATGGTGAGAAAAACATAGTGGTAGAACATCAGTCCCGGTGTCATGGGGGCACTGGCCACAATATAGTTAAACAAAAACAACTACATTGCAAATCTTTACAAAATAAAGAAATATAATAAAGAATGTGCCTCCATCATTAAAGGACACGCGTGACACGCGTTTGGGAATCGAACCCACGACCTTCACATTGAAAGGCGAAGGCCCGAACCATATAACACATCTGGGTTTCCTTTAGCATACTGTACATGCTGTATGAATAATTATCCTTTAGGTTATATCAGGAACGGCGGTATTTTATATTAACCGATATAACTCCCAAAAATTGCTTGCACTGGCAGTCACAAATAATTAGAATTGTCCGTGTACATGGTGTATACCAACGAACACCCCCTTCTTCTCTGCATACAGTGGCGTAGCGGGAGGGGTGAGGGGGGGGGGGGGGATGGTCCCGGGCCCGAGCCCCTTCCCCCGGCACCCTTCTGCACCGATTTTCTTTTGAGGGGGGGGGGGGGGCCTTTTTGTTTGCTTTCTTGTCACCCGAATCGGATCTTATGCGCTCGCAGGTTAGACCACCCCCTCCCACCCCCATTCCCCAATCGGATAATTCCTGGCTATGCCACTGTACAGTATAAATATATAATTGAACAAATACCATGTATCGGGTGAATATGACATTCATGCTTCTCGTTACATAATGTTTGTTCAGCGATCACATTCCAGACCGGGCACGACATCAATAGCTTCTACATGCCCGACAAACGCAACTAATTCGGGGTCGTCGAGATTGATTCTGTGAAGACAACGTTACTCACACATTCCTACATTTAATAATTTAAAAATTTATGTTTTTAATAATGACATGCAATTTTCTTGTTACATTGTGTTCAGCGATCGCCTTCCAGACCGGGCACGACATCAAGAGTTTCTACATGCCCGATGCCATCAAATACTTCGAGATCGATGGCATCGGCTACATCGCTACGGCCGACGAGGGAAGCGACCTCGACTACAAGTTCGACCGGAGATACTGGGGGGACGCACGACGTGGTGAAAGTATTCATGATGGTATGTGACAATTAGGCTTGCAATAAGTTCGACCAGACATACTGGGGGGAGCACGACGTGGTGAAAGTATTCATGATGGTATGTGACAATAAGGCTATCAGTCATCTCATTAAATAGAAAATAATAAAGTAAATATCTTAAAAAATGAAATTTACTAGGGTTTTCTATAGCTCAGTCGGTAAGGGCACCGGTCTAGCAATCCGGAGGTCTCGGGTTCGAATCCCGTTGGAATCCCATTTTCTTTGCTCTTTTTCAATCACATTATATATTTCTGGTCAGTTTCTTTATGTGTTTGAATTAAATGAAATAAACATAAATTATATCTATATAGCGGGTTAAATGGTATTGGCGAAATATCGGCATTTTATTAATTTGTACGAGACATGTTATCATGGTTATATCGTCGTTTATATTCAGTACTCTTAGGATCCTTATGAATAATATTTAAGGTGCATTTACTTTCTTCTTATTGTATAAGAAATTTGTTTTCCTTTTTATTATGTGCAGATGATCAACTAGCGAGTACTGTGTCAGCCGAGCTCAGAGAAGCCCTCAACGACGACCTACGTTTAGGTAAATAATCAAATGATCATCTTTATTCTTCTTCACCAGCACTATCGCTATCATTATCATAATCGTTATCACCAAAAACACTCGCATCATTATCATCGACATTATCGTCATCATTATCACCATCATCATTACTATCATCATCATTATCATCATCATCAACATCACCACCATCATCATCATCATCATCATCACCATCATCATCGTCATCATCATCATAATGATAATGATCATCATTATCATAATTTAACATTACGAAGATGATCTCCCGATCATTGCGAGGCGTAATAAATCTAGTAAATCTACAATATCCAATGATTTATAAGATATGTCATCCTCTGAAAGCAAGTATTGAGAATATTCGGATAAAGGGTTGAAAAGATTGGTTCAAATATTATGAGTTTTGTTCAGGCAGTTAAAGATTATATCCGAAATACATTTTAATTGAATTGAACAAGTTTAACACGAGGTACGTCCACAACCCCGTGTGCAAGGCGCCTATACCGATACTTAGCACTCTAGTTGTATTGAACAAGTTTAATACGAGTTACGTCCACAACCCCGTGCGCAGGTCGCCTGGAGTTCAGCATCACGGATGGTGAGAGCGCCACGGAGCCAGGCAAGCTGGAGGAACTCTTCTTCTTCGGAGGTCGTGGCTTCTCCATCCTGAGGGCGAGTGACTTGACGAGAGTCTATGACAGCGGTGATGACATCGAGCGACTGGTGGCGCGCTACTTCCCACAGGTGTTCAACTCTGAGACGTTCGATGACTCGGGCAGGGAGATGCCAACGGACCTCACAGACAAGAGGTCTGATAACAGAGTAAGTCACGTTGTATTCATGATCACATAGTCAGGGCGTAGCTACTGGGGGCCTGCCCCCCTCCCTTCGCACGGGAAGTTCGGCACCTTGAAAACCATCCGAAGAGGATCGGGCTTGCAGAATTCTTGGCTACGCAAGCATCTTGAGTTTCTTATTCTTCCGCGGCGTTTGTTATTGTCTTTCAGTGTGTTATTATGGTTATAGAGAATAAATACAAAAACATGTGATTTTAATCCTGTGATATATTTAACCTATAGTAAAGTCCCGAACATGGATTCAATATTCGAGTTAAAGAAAAAATAGATGATTTTCTTACCCTCAAGTATATTTTGCCTCTAGGGACCCGAGTGTGAGACGGTTGAGGTCGGAGTGGTGAACGGGAAGACGGTGCTGTTTGTCGGCGTCGACCAGGCGTCCGTGATCGCTATCTACACGGTGGATAGCCTTGGTCAAGCCTCCTTCCAGTCCATGCACAGACGAGGCGGAGTCAACAAGACCTTCGACCAGCTGCTGGAAGACCGTAACCTGGGAGACCTTGATCCGAAAGACATGGAGTAAGCAAACATATTATAAAGCCCGGCGCAGACAGGACCGACTCGTCCCGATCCGACAGTTTCAGTCAGGCTACAGTCAGTTTCTCTCAGTCGGAGCAAATTCAACATGTTGAATCGGAACCGAAAGACCTCTGACTGGCTCTTGAATGGCAAAACTGAATTCCTGAGGCAACGCATACTGAGTAAATCAGGCTGAAAACCAGTCGGATCGGGTCGAGTCGCTCTGTCTGCGCCGGGCTTTAGTCAGTCTCATTTGGATGTTCTGCGTGGGAAATGTTTATAATTATGCACAAACCGATGAATACCAACTCGAAATAATTGCGATTTGATCTGCTAAAAACAATGAACATAATTAGAAAATATGTAATGATTTTAATAATACCTTTATAAATTAGATCTGAATTCAGTGAGCTATCATTTAAATTAAATATTTTGTATTACAAGTATGACATGTTTTTTATCGTCTTTCTAAAATGAAGAGGTTATGAACTAAACATATTTTTGTTTTCTATTGTGAACCGAATGACACCTTAAGATAACAACGGACCGTGTGTGCATGTAGTACATTTGGTGAGCACTTTGGCAAAAAAAACCTTAGACATGTTAGAAGTGAGGGGAGTATGGACATGCTAGTAAGTCCCCTGCCTTGGCCCAGGGGCAGAGTCCAGGAAGCATGAAACTCATTTGAGAATCTCAATGGGGGTTCAGGGTGCGGAGCCCCCGGAAGCTTTTTGGGTTTTCGATATCCAAAATTAAATATGTTGTTCAGAATTATAAAGCTAAAATAGTAAGCTATTTAATAGTTGTTTAGTAAAAGCCTAGATTTCTGAACCCCAACTATTTGGGGGAATGATACAGGCCATTCCCCCTTCTCGAACTAAATGTCACAGGGCTAACCAGATATCCAATCAACATGGCAGTCGACCATTCCACTCAAAGTATTTCCGTTGTTTCATCTGTGCAGTTTATTTCCGCCAAGCAGAGTCGAAAAAGAAGCCAATGTTGCAGGAGCAGTGAGCGGGACTGTCTCCCTCTATGGTGTCATACAGGGCAGTTCAGGCTCCAAATCGTCTGGCAGTCGACCAATGCACAATGTTTTAACCCTTTGTATTTCCGTTGTTTCATATGTGCAGGTTTATTTCCGCCGAGCAGAGTCCGACAAAACAAACCGATGTTGATGGTTGCAGGAGCAAAGAGCGGCACTGTCTCCCTCTACGAGGTCAAAGATAGCAGTTCAAGCTCTGATTCTACGGACAGTCGAGGTGGTTCAGATTAGTGGTGTACGCGAGGGGGGTGGGTGGGGGGGGGGGGGGGGGGGGGGGGGGGGGGCTTGATATTTATGAAGACATAATACGGGTCAACCTTATATTCGTGTTGGTAATTTGGAATTAAAGGAGTGAGAGTAATCGAAATGTATTCAAACAGTTGTTAAGCTCCAATCAATTAATTTACAGAAACTCATGTTCGTCTAGCAAATCCGACAGTAATAATGAATACTTTAGTGGGTACCAGCCAGGGATAATCCATACTTGGGACAAATTGGGCAAACGGAAGACAATGATAGCAAGAGCTTATATTCAGGCTTTTGGTCTTTATTTATTGTTTGCCTAAATGGCAGCGATTTAGGTGTAACGATTTTCTCTGATTGGGGGGGGGGGGGGGGGGGTGGCTTGTCTTCAGTAGTGACGTCACTGCTCTGTTGTTTTATGTGTGTGTTTTTTAACAATTTAATATCGTAGAACTGTATCCTTTCCTTGAAAATATTGTATATGGACTATATAATATACGAACCCGTTGCTATACGCGAAACATAGGAAACATTCAAACAACCTACTGGTTCATATTCATATTTGAGTTTTGATGGAATTTGAATGTGTTTAATTATCATGACTATTGGAAAGAAACTGAAGCTAATCCGGGAATATAATTATTGTCTTATTGTTCCTTTGTATAGCTTCTACCAACAAGGATTCTAGCGCCATCCGTTTGGCGTCAGAGACCATCTTCCTTAGTCTTATGTCGGTGATCAGCGCTGTGCTTCTTTACAAACCATGAGATGAAATGACGCGAATCTCTTCATCATGATCATACTCCTAAACCTAAGTCTACATCCAGTTGGTATTTTCTCAGACTCTTATACCATGATACCAAGTTGGCCCAACAGTTGGTCTTATGTACAAGTCGTAATTACTATAATCAATTCTAAACGGGGGTTTTCGTCGAATTGGCTACTATATGCTACAACATTTACAGTACAGTACGTAGACAAGGTCAATAAAGCTAGGCATCGGACTGCCGTCCGAACAGAGACTGATGATTGTTGCATAGTACATTTTGATTTGATAGGACCTTAGTGTAAATTCCACAAAGGACCAATAGTAAAAGTAAACATACATACCAACATGTTACATTATAAATGCTGCGCTGAGGATGAACCTTCATGGAAAGGTGGTTATTGAGCTCCTTGTATGCTATGTGTAATTTCTTCCAGTAATCGACGACTTATGAAATAGGACTAAGAAGAAAAATTACCTGGAGGGTTTCGTTACTTCAAACCTGGCGATATTGATGGATAGAATGACAACATTATATCTCCTTGTTTCTATCATGACTTACTTTAAACTTAACAAATATCAACTTCATTGTTATTATTGACAGCTTGTGAATTGGGTATTAGATTGTATAAAAGACAGATGAAAATTCCATTTGTTTGAGACTTTTTTTTATTACCTGCATTCTTTTTCTCCTTCTTCCTTCGTTGTCTGCGGAATATACATTGTAAATAGTTATCATTATTAGTATCATTACTACATACTTAATAATACTTGTCATGATTCCACCATTCTACTTCTGAATTTATGTAGTCGTTCTTGTTGCAACTTTTTTTTCAAAGCACATATAATTTTTTTGATAGAATTCGGTGTTATATACCCGTCAGTAGTACTACGTCATCTAATACTTTTTACTTCAATTTTAAACAAGCACTCCGTTGTAAATATTTAAATATAATACTATTATAAACATGATACAATGGATATAACTCCAATGATTTGTTGCCAGAATGTCAATTATCGATTAGGTTTATAATAATGCTGCAATGATTATCAACCCTTTATTGAGAGCAACATCGAATAAGTTCATTAATATGGTTTCTTTATAAATAATTTATACAAATATACGTATACCATTTTTTTAAACATATTTTATACGTAATCCTTATATTACTACACGGCATCCGTGTGCTATAAAAAAGAACAACAATTCAAAATAATGTCTTAATTCTTAAGAAATATTCTAAATGATTGAACATTTGCAAATAAAAATAGGCTCTTTGCTCATGTTCAATTATTACAAATATTTCTAGTTGGTTTTCTCTATCTGTCTATGTTTGAATTTAATTGGTACAAAAAGCTTGATTTATTTATCTTGGATTAGAGCCTGGATTTATCTTCTTAAAATCGATCAATGAAAAGGGTTTCATGGGAGCGCCCCTCTTCATTTGAGAGCCTTTGTGGCATGATCCGGAGGTCTCGGGTTTGATTCCTGGCGTAGCATTTTTCTTTGCTCATTTTCAATCAAAATAATGTGTAAATACATACTCTTTTATTGATTTGATTACTTTGCTTACCCAACTACTAATCGTATATGTCTAAGTAATCAAGTGTTCACATTATGGTTATGACTTTGTGCGACTGTATATAATTAGTGTTTCAAACATGTTCTTCGTAGTCAGTCAACGCTATGTGTTTTTTCAATAAAAATACAGAGTATTTTATAAGAACGAACTATTGTCGTTTTCTTGCTTGATTCTCTGCTTAAATTGTTGTTATTGAAGATGTGGTTTTGTCATTGTTGCTGTTGATGCTTATAGCCCGGTCACATATCACCAGTAAACGAATGCCCGATGAATAGATCAAGTGTGTGAATGTGTGAGGAATGATCTAGTTATTCACGCCCCCCCCCCCTGATTAATAGGTATTACGTAAGTATCTACGCCATGTTATGAGAGGACATTTTGCCCCTTCGCTATTTCTTTATTTTGTTTTTTATTTGGGGGGATTTGGGGGGGGGGGGGGGGGGGGGGGGGGTAAATGAGAGCGAAAACGCATTCTTACAAGATTGTCCTACTTACATTCACTGACTATTGTGAGTCCTCATTTGCCACCCCCGCCCCCCCCCCCCCCCCCCCCCCCCCCCCCCCCCCCCCCACACACTCCTTTCCGATGTACTGGTGTTGATCTTGTTTTGAAAGATCAAGAAGATCGATGGATACAACAAAAATGATGCCAGAGTCAAAAGAGTCACAAAGAGAAAACTGTACGGATAACAGATTTTGGACGCCATCTATATGCCTTTGTCACAAGAATGTATTTTATTCTACAGGAAATACCTGCTGTTTTTTGCAGAGAATCACAAAACATTAACCGAAATTAAATGATTGCGATATACCACAATGGTAATGTCAATGACCATCTTCAGCATACAATGTACCAAACTTATATTCCTAGGCAAGCATGAATATTCATGACGAAATTGAAGATTTTACAAAAATTCCTGTATAATCCCCCCAAGTTCCCCATTAATGACGTCATCTGACAATATACCACCTTCTGTGATCCGTCGCCGTTTAAAGGGATCCATTTAACTTTGTACAATGTCAATTACAGTTCCTTCTTTGAGCTTTCCCCACTTATCTTATACCTTGTTGTTTGGACTTATGGTAACAGAAAATGATCTTTCAAATGCCTCCATTATTATTTTTGATTTGATATCACTTTATTGTAAATTCAACAAAGGAACAAGGGTAAAAGTGAACAGACTCTTACATAGCACAGGACATGACGCATAACTGTTCAATGCAGGGCTTAAGCGTGATACAATATAATAAATTACGAAACAATTTACTGAATAAAATGAATTCAATCATCACGTTGAATACATAATGATTTTCAATTCAATTAAATAACAAAAGGACACATCAGGAATAAAGAAGTCATTTCCTTAAGCATCAACAACAACACTAATTGCTAAATATCAATATACATTTTAAAAAACATTTTAAGTGACATACTAATTTAAAGTATATTGAAGTTGAATCTGAGAGCGTTATTATAGACGGTTTCCGACCGTAGTCAAGATTATCTAAATTTCGGATACTCAATCGTCCATAGTATCCGAATTCGGATGCTTCACGCCGAACGTTCGGGATAAAAGTAGACAGTAATTTTCATGTAATGTTTTCACTAAAATGAACTTTTTTTGTTTTCTATGAAATTCTTTCATCTATCATTTTCAAGAATCTTACAATGAAATTGAAAAAATATTGATGTTTCAAACATCACCCTCCTTTCGGGGGAAAAATATAAAGTTAATGGATCACTTTAAGTATGTTTTACAGAGATAAGACTGGTAGGGCTATGTTCTTGGTGGTAACTTCATATACAGACAAAGGACAAACAATATGAGATGTGAACTTTGAACAGGTCAGATAAAGTTGACCATTTACATGCCTGTGTCCGGGTTCTGTTTATGATTAATAATTATCCAAAAAGATAAAGGCCTAAACAAATACAGCAAATGCGGTATACACTCACTAACAGCAACCGTACACTACCATAACTACAATCAGTACAAGGCCCATACAAATGCGTGCTTCTCGTCTGTTATAATCTTCTTCCTTTTACATGGGGATTTGGAAACAGTGACGATCATACAGAAACTTCGTTTCTTCGGTAATAATTTCGATTTTTTTATTATTACTGTTCTAAGTAAATGTCTGAATTAATACAAATGTACTGTAAGCAAACATTATCATTGAAGTAGTTTGAGTGCATATCGATCTTCGCTTGTCCATGTCCTGAAATGGGATTTTTCTTTGCTCTACTTGTAAAGCTAGATGTTTAGTTTTATTCGATGGAATATCAACTGTTTTTGTTTCCAAATGACTACGTTCGTTATGTAGGTAGTGTGTTATTAAATAGACACTTCGTCGCTGGGCAATAAAAAAGGGCAAAATGGCCGATATTATCGTAAAATATCGATTTTGTTTTTATTTTATTTTCAGATAGAGTTCTTTAAAACCTATCCGATGATATGTTTAGAATTCCCATATGTGCCCCACTTTTTGAGAAAATAACAAATAACAAAAGGACAAAATGACAAAATTGCGCGTATTTGGGCAACAAAAAGGACAAAATCGTTTTCACGAACTGCCGATAGGTGTTATTTGGTTAAGAATCAATGTATAACGAATGAAATGTGTTATTTTACTACTTTTCCGTAAGAATATAGCATTGATCACAATATCCGCACATGCGTACGGCCACAAGTTTAACCAATTTTAATTCAAGTGACTACGAAATAACCCTTGCATGTTTGGCATACACGACTAAATGCGCATATGATATGGGCAATAAAAAGGACAAAAATGGATTTGCCCTTTTAGCTGCCCATTATTGCGCCAAGTCGCGCGCAGCGTGAAAGGGCAATTCGCGTTTTGTCCTTTTTCATGCCCAATATCGACGCGATATCGTGCATGTAAAAAGGGCAAATTCAGAAATGCGTAAATAACTCCGTTAAAAAGAACTGAGGGTAGGCCAAATTAAACGACTTGATCGCTTTATAGCCTACATTACTGTTTCACTTAACAATATTACTGGATTTGGCATTTGAAAAATATAATTGCCCAAAATGTCAAAATGTTGTTTCTTCCAAAAAAGTAAGTATCGTTTTTTGCTATCGATACCGTCAATTTGTCCTTTTAATTGCCCAGCGACGACTTATTGAAATGTTAAGATGTTTAAATTTGTGGGGCTTCTTTATTGAAACTGTTTGATGCCATTGTGATTGTTCATATAACGTTTAGTTTATTGTACTCTTCGTGAAAACATTATCCGAATGCATGATACCTTCCCTTTTCATACCACATATTGGCGCATTGATGGGGGTGGGGGGGGGGGGGGGGGAGGAGGGGCAGAAACCCAAAATAACAATAACATTACAAAAATGGCTATTTCTCATTCGATATCAGTGATGAGAAACGTAAAATTGTAAAAGCTCCCTTACCATGAGGGGGGGGGGGGGGGGGGGGGGGGACACCCCTCCTGTCACACGTCTTGTATACTTGTTCAATGTTGTTGAATCGTATATTATGTTGCAGTTGGTGTATAATGTTCCAATGTGTACGGCACTTTGCAAAGTTCAGCATTTTTTTTAAATTATGTTTTCTGCATGAACATAAATATACAATTTTCACAGTCAGTTGATTCATGATGCACTTACCAACATATAGTCGTCGTGTTTGTATTTCCTTCCTAGGTATGCACCATGAGATTGCACAATTGTCAATTCTACAAATTTCCCAACTGTGGGAGGGGGGAGGGGGCCCTTCTAAACCCTTTTCCTGCTCAGTCGCTTCGCTCCCTAACAAACTCGCTCAAAGTTGGCAACAATGCCATTCCGCAACCTGATGGGATGCGGATTTGTTTTCTGCTCCCCCACAAACAAATACAAAATTACAAAACAATAAATATTTGCTCATTACGGACGGCACTGGTGCCACCATGATATCTATACATCATGTAAATGTACGTTAGAGACAAGATAGATCATGTATCAGGTGAGTACACGGACATTTCTTGCAAACTATTGCATTTTAACTCTTTTATATTGATGAAGTTATTGTCACAAAGTCTTACTGTCATTCTTGTACCCTCCAGAAACACTATTGGCTTCTGACTTTGCGGCTTACACCCTTGACTACTAATACCATGACCTTTGCGTGAAGGGTTTGCTGTCGACCATGAAGTCGGCCTTACTCATCGGCGTGCTAGCAAGCATGGCGATACTCGTCACTATGCTGCCGGGCGGTCAATGCTCTGATTTTGTTTCGGACGTCAACGTCACCAACATCACAACGTCCTCGGCCCGACTGGTCTGGCAATGGTCCTTCGATGACGACACTGACACCGATCCTATCGGGTGCACCATCGTCACCCGCAAGGTGGACCAGCGAATGCAGATCGTGCACGAAGTCGAACTTGGGACGACCGTATTGAACTATACCGTGAGTGAGAACCTGACGTCGTGGGAGCGATACGAGAGTTGTGTGAGGCCGCTGCTGCTGAATGACTCACTCGGCAACGCTGCGTGCAGTGGGTACTACGTCACTGACTACAACCCTTGGACCCAGCAAACAGAGACAGCCGTCATCATATCGGCTGCTCTCATATTCGCTCTCCTAATCGCTGTCGCCATCAACACAAGGTGGCCCCGGACGACACGACGCAATTTCTCCATGGATAAGGATGAGGGGGACGATGAGGAAGCAAAGCAATCAGCCGATGCGGGTGGAAATATCAACGCGGCATTTTACGGCGACGACGATGCCGATAGCGTGGTCGATGATTGGAACAAAGCGGCTAATATTGCAGCACTTACCAGTGGGCGTACACGTGGTGAAATACCCTGGATAAAGAGTTCAGAAACACATCAGCAGATCAACACGATGTACGATGACGTAAATGATAACCACAGCCAGCAACCAAACATTCACTGTCAACAACCAGAAAGTAGCTACGTCAACCATCATGACCAACCAGGCATGCCAGGCACTGAACAACACACTGGGGTGTACAGTCAGCAACCCAACCTCGACCGCCAACAACCGGATAATGTCTACGTCACCCGCCCCGGCACTGAACCACACGATGGGGTGTACAGTCAGGAACCCAACCTCGACCGCCAGCAACCAGAGAGTGCCTACCCTAACCTACCAGGCACTGCTCGAAACGCGGGGTTGTACAGTGAGGCCTATGGAGAGCTTCCTCCGGGAGAGGGTACTAGCGGTCAGGTCTACCATGGTAGCGGTGATCCGCAGTACCAGGGTACTGGTGATCAGCAATACCACGACATACCGGCACAGAACCAACAGCAGCTGCAGCACCCCTATCATACAGTCTACCAAGACCCCGACTACCACCACTACTCCACACATGTTGTCACAATAGAGGGCGTAGATAATGGATACTTCTAAATCTTGGATTCAGTTTTTCAACAGATCTAGGCCCCGTTGCAGAAATTAGAGATACAATCGATTGTATCACGTGTTCTAGATGCGCAAATCTGATTGGTTGAAACGCGTAAATTTTCTGACTTAAAATAACTTACAATAGATTGTATCTCTTTCTGCAACTGGGCCGAAGATAACTTGTAATACGGAGGAAATATTGCGAAACTATCTTGGAACTCGTAGATTGATGCCAATCAACTGCCCTGTACATATTATGTCAAACACAACAGTGGCCGCACACTGATCCATTCACTTAAACAAAACATAAACTCGCAATATTTGAGACTTTAATTATAGCGCGAGTCAATGTGAGACTCTTTCGAATGTAAGTTCCATAGAAAAGACAATTTTAACCTAGTGAAAATGAACAATAGATGTCAGATATTATCGTAATATACTACTCATTGATTGTTATTACAGTCGGAATGTGTTCCGTAACGTTTTAGATTAATCCCAAACTCCTCCTCAATTAGACAGACAGATAATACATATTCTATTCTGCTGTTACCAAAGCATAACAACAAGGTATAACAGAAGTGTAAAAACTCAAACTTGAGTGATTGTGTTTGAATTTGAAAGAGCTCAGACGATGAAAAAATAAACAATATTTTTGGAACACGTATAGTACGCCATCCAATACAGGAAATCATTAGTTGTTTGCAATAATTATTCAAAATGTGAAGGGTATAGTGGGTGGTTGAGGGGGGGGGGGGGGGTATCACAAATTAATCCGTGCACTAATGCAATCATCCTTATCTATTTGCGAACGAAAGTTTGCAATCTGTCCCATCACATTGAAATATAGTAAACAATCATGATACAAGTATTGATTACGCATTTGTGTCCTGTCTTTCTAGTCTAAAGTAGTTCGGAGTCGTTAATGAGATACGCGGTGCCATCTTGCGAACGCCTTGCCTACTATACATAGTACACAGCATGGGCGTCGATCTGTCATTGATACCCATTCATCAGAGGGGGATGATGTATTCATTCATCCCCCCCTGATGAATGGGTATTACGTAAGTATCGACGCCCATGGTACACAGTGGCTCAGGGTTACACTGCATTTTGTGCCCGCAATCAAGCCTAGTTCAAAAAGGCGACCCGCTATGTAGTATCCTTCCCGCGCATGCATAAAGATCATCGATATAAACATCTTAAAAGGGGAGTCAAACGCTGGCTTTAATACAAACAATTCCCGTAATTAGTGATACCCAGGAGGAAATAATACGACTTGAATTGACATGAATTTATACAACTATCAGTAAATATTAAATCTGCCGTTTCCTTTCCGTGCGTAATACATGTTTACATTATTGATAAGGGCTCCGTTGCAGAAAGAGATGCAATCAATTGAAAAGTTGCAATTTATTTGTAAGTCCGATCATGTGACCAAATGCGCACATCTGATTGGTTCAAATGCGCAAATTGTCTGACTTGCAATTAATTTCAACTTTCAACTTTGCAATCGATTGCATCTTTTTCTGCAACGGGACCATGGTCTTTAAAAATTAATTTGTATTCTTTTGTTAACTCCATGTGTATCTGCATGAATTCGAATTACTCGAAAAATGCCGTTGTTGTTTTGTGTCAACTCGAAAGTAGTGATGTCACATTAATTCCAAACAACATTGCAATTATAGTTATACTTGTAAGCAACTTTTTGTAATTGGGGCTTTTGCTACCTGGAGCTGGAAAGTTGCTTTCTTAGCAACCGCTTGGTCATAATTGTTTGGCTTGCCTGACATTGATTAGATCCATTACTCATGACAATGAACAGCTGTTACGTCACCATACTTCAGTACACTACCCTTTTAATTGGTTCAATGTTCAATGTTCAATGTTCAATTTTATTTCATTTTCAACAAGAAGGTACATATATTTACAATGAATAATTCACAACAACATTTGTGAAAGTATAAACAATAAATTATAAACATTGGCAATCAAAATGTATGTTGATATAATAATTGATTAAAATATAATGAATTAAGATACTACGAAATTTTTAGATTTTTAAATAAGGTACAATTCAATTTTGACATTTAGAAATAATCATATTATAAAAGCGGAAACAGAAAGTAAACGAATGTTGCTGAATGTTTAAATTTCAAGTGAAAATGGAGGGATCCACTAAAAAGCATGGCTTGTAGAATGTGGAATCCCTCAAAAATTAATGTTTTACAAAGTAATGAAAGTATCAAATACGGAAAAAAATACGAAAAATCAAATACGGAAAAATTGTGAATAATAGAAAGAAAAAAACAAACAAACAAACAAACAAGATAGCAAATATTATACAGTGTAGTATTACAAAAAAAATTAATTATTACAAAACTGTTTGATAAGAATTCAAAATAGTGTTGTGCCTACGGAGACTACTGAAGAGAACATGAATGTATGAACAAATAAGACGCAGTGTGGAAGCATACATGAACAAGAAGATGCTGTACAAAAGATAATGAAAATATAGAAAATATGAATGGATTGAGAAGGTATGGAATGAGAAGGTATGGACCTGCAAGACTAAAAGAAAATGTATAAAATAAAATAAAAACAAAAATTTCATACAAATTAAGAGAATAAGAAATATTATTTCATTAAAATAGCGGCGCAATTTCCAGAATAAGCAACAATAATAATAATGAAAGGTTTTTTACGATGACCCTTTTTCATTACCAAACAATTAAGTTAACTAGTACCATAACGTTGTAATAAATATAATTTAAGTTTTCTTTTGAAAGAATTAAGTGAAGGTACATTTTTCATACCTATATCAAGAGTGTTCCAAAATTTAGGACCATCATAAATAAACGTATTCTGAGCTAATAAAGTTCTTAAAAGGGGTAAATGAAATTCATTTGACTGTCTAGTTGGGTAATTATGAACCGATTGATTTTTAAAAAACATAAAATCAAAAGCTGAAGGTAATGAATTATTATCATATTTATACATAAATTGACCTAATTGGTATAAGTACAAGTCATTAATTTTTAATAATTTATTATTAAAAAATAAAGGGTCTGTATGGGAACGTGCAGTGGAATCACAAATAATACGAATAATCCTTTTTTGTAACAATAATAGCCTATCTAAAAACGATTGATGCGTGTTCCCCCAAGCAATAAGGCCATAGTTTAAGTACGGCAATATTAAAGATGAGTATAACATAAAATTCAATTCAAGGTATTTTATTCAACTATTTGTAGCCAAAGGCTAAATTACAAGTGAATTTACAAGGTAAAAACATCAAAATTACATACAGTGAAAGAAAATATACATATTATATCAATACAATTCAAAATATAAATAAGAATGCAAGTGGTTGGCATGTAAAAGTGGCAGAATGTAAATATTGCCTATCAAAATATGAGGAATAACAACACCATTATCAATATGATATCAATCTAGTGTAAATTAACTATCAAATACGTAATATCAACATTAAAGGCTTTTGCATAAATTAGCATAACTTATTTAGTTAATGGGTAATCTTTACTTCAATAAAACTAATTGTAAGAGGATTTAAAGCGTTATCAAGTTTCTATTAAAACTACGAATAATAATATACATGTACGAACCCTGCAAACAAAGATTAAATAACTAAACGAATGGGAATTATAAGTAAATCAATAACAATTCACAATAAAGTAAATAGCTATCGACTATAAATGATAGCATTAAGTTACAGGTTATAAATAAAGCTATATTGGGTTGTATTGAATGACTCAAATGTAAGTGTTTCAATAAAATGAAATAATATTTAAAATGTCCAGGGTTTATATTACATGTTTATATTCTAAATACAAACTTAGTGAATTCATATTTATACAATCAAAAAATATATTACAAGTTATAATTTTAATGAGACTGTCTAAGTAAAGATGAATAAAAATAGCCATTTTAAAATGTATGCCTGATTAAAAAATTTGAAAGCTCTTAACTATCAAGAAGTAACTTAAATAAAATTTATATAATACATTGTGAGAATTGTTCATGGCACTAACTGGCAAGTCCATCTGAAGAGATTGCACAAAATGGGATTCATAAATATAATTATAAGGTTTTTAAAAAGTTTATAATAATAAAAGTTCCAGTATCAATTTTGGTTTAAGAGTCTCACTAGGAATGGCAGAGCGCTCTTCCGATAGCGCTCTGTTCTACATTTCACAGTCCTGTATTGATCACTAAAACGCAGTGCACGGAGTTCAGACTGCTTTGGTGGCAACCATTGGGGGAAGTTTTTCTCAATTGATTTTGCAAACTTAACACACAATTGGACACGTCTTTCCGCCAAAGTGGTGAGTTTTGTGGTTAAGAGTGCGTTCTCGTAGGTTTGGTACTCTGGGCCGAGTATGATACGTAGCGCCCTTTTTTGTATACTCTCTATCTGTTCTGATTCCGCTAAGGTAAGGGAGGAGTGCCAAACCGGTGCACAGTATTCCGTGATGGGCCTAATGTAACATTGAAACACGGTCAGTAAGTCGTCTGCTAGAAGGCCGAACTTTTTAAGAGTTCTTAGCATGTACAACTTTCTACTTGACCTTGAGACAAGGTCGCATACATGATTGTTCCATTTCAGGTCATTCTGGATTGTAACGCCTAGTAATTTTACATGGTCGCACTCTGGGATCGGTTGATTAGCAATTATAACAGGTTCGGGGTCTGCGGGTTGTCTGCTAAATGATATTTTGAGGAATTGGCATTTAGCTGGATTTAACTTCATATGCGTGGATTCACACCACGCTTCCAACTCACGGACAGTTTGCGATATGTTACTCCCTGTGGTTGGCTTTCGGCTTTCAGCTATCGTCAGGTCATCAACATATTTCCACCTGGGTAAAGTTGATTCGTCTAGTGCATCGTTCACTACTGCGAGGAAAAGGATTGGTCCCAGGCGTGTACCCTGTGGAACACCTGCATTTGTCACGACTGGTTCTGAAAGTTTGCCTCGGTATCGGACTTGCTGTGTTCGCTCTGATAGGAAGCTGGACACCCATGGTACCAGTTCTGGTCTGGCACCCAATGCGTAGATCTTCTGAATGGCAATGTTGTGGTCCACCAAGTCAAATGCCTTGGAAAAATCTGTCATCACCACCGTTGATGTATATCCTGTTTTGTCAGCATGTGAATACAAGTATTCCAGTAGATCTACCAGGTAATGAGAGGTTGACATACCCGGCCGATTTCCATACTGATGATGATCAATGTTTCCACTGATGTCAGCGAGCAGCATCTTGCAAACAAAGAGTTCAGCAAGTTTTGCGAAATGACTGGTAAGTGCAATTGGTCTCAGTTTGTCTATTGAGGGTAGTGATGTTTTAGGTATTGGAACTATGGTGGACATTTTCCATTGATGGGGAACGATTCCTTGGTCAAGAGAAGCATTGATTATATCACAAATTGGAGTTGTAAGTTCAAGTGCGAATTCGCGAATCAAGCGACTGGATATGCCATCAGGCCCGCAGCTCTTACCAACTTTGGTCTTACGAAGTTCGTGGTAGACCTGCCAGAGATGTACCTTCGGAGCACTGGCTTCTCTTAGCGGTAGGTATGCAGGGAGACTTGAGAGGCTAAGGGGTGGTATATCTTCAGCAACTTTCACAAGATGGGTGTTGATTGCAGTGGCAACTTCGATGTGGTCATCCTCATCAACCCCTGGGACATCTATCTGCAATTCGGTTGATTTATTTGAGGTCATTAGTTTGATGTACCGGTACCATGAACTTGGATTCTCTTGTTTTAATCGATGAACACGATTGTGATGAAATTCAATTTTGGCCTGATCAATTTCTCTTTGAATCTGGTTACGAATCTGTGTCCAATCTGGGGATCCGAAGTTAAAGAGTCGTTGGCGCTGTCGAATAAGGCATTTTATTTTGGTGGTCATCCATGGCTTGTCATCGTCGTGGAGTCGGACCGACTTAAGCGGGAAATAGTTGTCAATCGCTGGGTCCAACTCACTATAGAAACTGTCACATTTTTCGTTGACATCTTGGGCGTTTAATACTGAGGACCAGTCATGTTGCGTAATCCAGTTCCCAAAGCTGCGTATGCTAGACTCTCTCATGGGTCTAACCTGCTTAATCTTGGTCTTGTTCTGGTGCGGCGGTAGGATCTTTGGTTTCAGAAGGATGCCATTGTGGTCGCTTTGTCCGATCGGAGCTATCAATTCAACCGGATGGTAAAACTGTTTTAAATTGGTAACAATTTTATCAAGGATGATGTTGTGTCGTGTAGGCTTGTCCACTACCTGTTTCAAACGGTGGGCAGTGAGAAGAGTTGACAAGTTCAAACGATTCATATCACCACTGATGATGATTCCTGCCCCTGGATGATCTCTGAAGATGTCGTCGGCAGCCTCAGTCAGGTAGGTTACGAGAGCGGTGTCATTGTTCATGTTTGGCGGCGAATATACAGTTGCTACGAATATAGAGGACACTGTTCGCGGCAGTCGCTTGGGTCGAATCTGCACCCAAACAACTTCAAGTTCTTGTGGTACTGCAATCTCGACTGGCTTTGGGTTCACGGCATATTTTACGTATGTCGCAACTCCTCCCCCACGTCTTCCTTCCCGTCCCTTGGAGAAGACTTGATACTCTGGAATATGGTAGGTGTTCGCAGGATCTGAACCTTGGAACCAGGTTTCACTGACAGAGATGATGTCTGCCTGAAGTTCATGGGTTACTGCGTAAAATTCATCCAATTTGTTGTTGAGGGATTGTGGGTTGACAACATACACTGAGGGAAGTAACTGTGTCACTTTTGCAACTGGTGTAGGGACCAATTTCACACGTTTAAGATTTTGTCTGCAGACTGTTCGTGTTTGTTCTGTTGCCTTTTTTCTTTGCTTGATGATAATTGGAATTGGTAAGGCTTGTCTGTCTTGCCTTAGTCGCCCTCGTCCTTTGGTCCCACGATGTGTTTTTCGTTTCCTGGATATTCCCAGCTGATGAATTCTGTTCCAAACGTCATTATTCAGCATAGTGGTGTTCAGGTCCAGGTCATGCAGTTTTGCAGTGCCGATAATTCTCGTACCATTGTCAGTCATATTTTGAGAATCATGTTCAGGATGGTACTGTTTTTTGCATTCGGAGTGGGGTCCCGGGTTGGGACTAACATCTCCGCAAGTGGTGAGAGATATCTGGAACGTTGATGTAGAGTTGTTATAATATGACATACGGCTTCCAAGAAACTTGAGAGTTTTGGTTCTCTGCATAATGTGGTGTGTATGTAGTTTGGCATTGCTGTAGCACACAAGGGCATCACAGTTGCCTCCTTTCCTTTCATGTTTTAGCACACATAAAAGAAGGATGAGCAGATGAATGGTGATAATCCTGTTCCAGCCCATTGTGAGGTTCAAGTGTCTAAGTCTTTGACAATAGGACTGCCCATGGATGAATAGGGCTCCTTCTATACACACTGAAGAGTAACCCACTACTGTAGCTGGACACTGATTGCATGTAGAGTCAATATGGTTGCTGTATGTACTTTAGCTACTGGGACTGCCAGAAAATTGTGTCGTTCACAGGTCTTGAATATCACATTTAAACGTCACATAACATCACTCAAATTGTTCCTTGATGTTTACCATAACTTCTGGTGCAAACTAAAATGACGTGCAGTGCGATGAAAACTGAAATAATGTCCACTTTTACAGAGCTAATCAGAGGGGCAACCTTCACAAGTGCACACCAAACCTCAAAGAATTCATTGGGAGACAAGTTTTTAACCGTTTTATAACTCCAATATTACGCGAAATAGTTTTACAAATGCAGCTATCAATGTGACATTTCCATGAAAGTTTATTATCAACAATTACTCCCAAAAATTTAATAGAAGGCACATTTTCCAATACATTATTATCAAAAACAATATTTGAGGGCAAAGAATCTATTGATTTACTAAAAAGCTTACCGTGTCACTGTCAGGCAAGCTCCATTTTATTAACCATACCCTTTAGTGGTTATAGCGCATTATTTTGTTCTTTTATATTAAATAGGATCATGAATTTGCAGACACTTTCAAATCGATCTGTGCATACACCGTAGTATTATTTATGAAGTCCACGATACCCCCTTTTGTACATTAAAACTACAGAGTTACGCTGTTCAGCTATCTTTTGATTTAATGCAAATAAAATCCATGCGCTACTTTTTGTTTAATTCAAACAAAAAATGTGTCACGAGTTTTATTTAACAGCCAGTATGTTTATGTTTACATCATATTTCCATTAACAGGTACCTATTCATGAGTTCTCAAACAAAAAGCTACTTAAACACATTTAACTGTTAAGTAAGTCTCCCGTATCAAAGTTGCTACTGGCAAAATGAAAGCTTGCACGTGCTTTGCCCGGCATAGCAGTAGCTAATGTATTTGCGGTTGATTATATGTATTGTATTGTATTCATTAAAGTTCAACATGTTAAGCGAAGATTTATCTAGGTTTAAAACGCGTGTAAATTTAAAAAGGTTTATGTTTGCTTGGTGTACATTCAGTTGGTCTACAACCCATTTAGTCTACTACCTGATGCCTTTAAATTCCCCCAACTTCAAACACGATCCATATACCCAAACCTAACCTTAACCCTAATCCATAATTATAATCATAAGTTCCCGAATTAATAAGTTTGTAGTAGACCAAATGGGAGTAGACCAAATGGTTGTAGACCATCGGAAAGATACCATTAAAAATGTTCGAAATTGGGTATACACTTGTTCCTGGTGACAAATTGCCCGTGATTTGCTCGACATAGCAGTAGTCAACCAACTAGCTGAATTCCAAGTATTTATTTGTTATTGTAGGGCAAGATTTGTTGAATAGCCGTTAACGGCTCATTACCGGGTCAGCAGTAGCCTTTTGTCAAGGCCCCCGCGCGAACACCCAACCGAGCGCGAAGCGCGAGACGTGTATACCCGAGCGTATGGCAAGCCGTTTTAACATTTATTCCCATTTCTTGATATCAAGAATTCAATTCTTGATATCAAGAATTCGACTTCTTGATATCAAAAATTCATTTCTTGATATCAAGAATTCAATTCTTGATATCAAGAATTACCATTGCTTTACAACAGAAAATCATTTCTTGATATCAAGAATTCATTTCTTGTTATCAAGAAATCAATTCTTGATATCAAGAATTCATTTCTTGATATCAAGAATTCAATTCTTGATATCAAGAATTCATTTCTTGATATCAAGAATTCAATTCTTGATATCAAAAAATAGAATTCATGATATCAAGAATTAAATTCGTATTTCGAACGCAAGACTATTGCAAGAATTATTTTGATATCGAGCGCAAAAGTAATGCAAAAATTCACAGTTGATTTCGAGCGCAAATGTAATGCAGAAATTCATTCTGATTTCGTGCTCAAAAGTTGCGCTCAAATTCATTGTGATTCGATTTCGAACGCAAAAGTTGTGCACGAATGAATCCTGCCTGAGTGGTGCGGTGTCGAAAGTCAATGTATCGCGAAAATTCAACTAATGCAAGAATTCATGTTGCCAGTTTGCAGTGCATTTACTGTCTCTGTGATATTCCTTGTAGAAAATTTTCATTTCATACTGTTTAAACATATGTTTTTTAGACCATTGATTAATGTTACATTGAAAATGTTGGATGTGATTTTCCAGTTTAATTACTTGTTATAAAACACGCGTCTTTCAAAAACGTAAAACGGCAACATATCAAGAAATCATTTCGTGATATGTTGCCAATAGACAATGCGCAAACCTGTAGCAAAGATTACCCCGTGTGTAATAATATATTCACGTTTTTACTGCGCAATTTATTTCAAAATATTTTTGATCACGTCATTTAAAATAATACTGTCCGATCTGATCATTTTCAGCAAAAAGACATCTAAATTGACTTACAAAACACGCATTGTAAAAATGATAAATTGGCAACATATCAAGAATTCATGCGGAACTAATGAATTTGTGATATGTTGCCAAATTGTGCATTTACAATGCGTATTTGTAAGTCTTTTTAGAAGTTATTTTGCTTTAAAAATATCACATCTGACGTTACTATTTCAACTAAAATACAAGTATATTTTACAATTGATCATTCAGAAAAACACGTGGACATATTTATTGCACAAGGGACAATCTTTACAACAGGTTTACGCAACGTTTATTGGCAACATATCACGAAATGATAAAAACGCACGTGGCCGATATTTGGGCTCAGACTGCAGCAGTTATGTTTACTTAGGCTCTAGGGCGGTGTGTACACAGCTCTATGGTGTGTGTTCACAAAGCACGCCCTGAATCTGGACTAGAGACTGCTATGCGGCAGTTTTGTGAATAGGCTCTAGCTATAGCGCGAGTCGTATAGGGCGGTGTGTACATGGTGTGTGTTCACAAAGCACTTCCTGAATCTGGACTAGACACCGCACCGCTCAGGAGGAAATCGTGCAATACTTGTGCGTTCGAAATCAGAATGTAATCCTGCTCAAATCTTGCGTTCGAAATCAAAATGAATACCTGCACAACTCTCGCGTTCGAATTCAACTGTGAATTTATCCACTACTTTTGAGCTCGATATCCAAATGAATTCTTGATATCAAGAATTGATTTCTTGATATCAAGAAATCGAATTCTTGATATCAAAAAATAAATTCTTGATAACAAGAAATTAATTCTTGATATCAAGAAATCGAATTCTTGATATCAAGAAATCGAATTCTTGATATCACGAAATGAATTCTTGATATCAAGAAATCGAATTCTTGATATCAAGAATTGAATTCTTGATATCAAGATTTACCATTGGTTAACAACAGAAAATTATTTCTTGATATCAAGAATTCGAATTCTTGATATCAAGAATTCGAATTCTTGATATCAAGAAATGAATTCTTGATATCAAGAATTGAATTCTTGATATCAAGAAATGAATTCTTGATATCAAGAATTGATTTCTTGATATCAAGAAATGAATTCTTGATATCAAGAAATGATTTTCTGTTGTAAAGCAATGGTAATTCTTGATATCAATAATTGAATTCTTGATATCAAGAAATGAATTCTTGATATCAAGAAGTCGAATTCTTGATATCAAGAATTGAATTCTTGATATCAAGAAATAGGAATAAATGTTAAAACGGCTTGCCATACGAGCGCAGCGAGGGCCTTTTTCTTTCTGCATATTTGTTGTTGTTTATTTTTCATGTAAACCTTATATTAGACCGGTATTCATCTACCACTCGTGGTAGATGCGTGTAGCGTCCATTATAGTCGTTCTGCGCAATACCGGTACCGGTATGCAAATTCGTATATGAATATGCATACAAATGCGACGTTACGTGTCGTGCTCCGCAACTGTGTGTATTAGGCCAGTATGCGATATGGCGAATCCAACGATCTTGAGTGAAAATTGTCTTGACAAGAGTATAGAATACGCAGCTAAGAAATTACAAATTACGAAGTTCAGAGAATTGCAAGTTGCAGCGTTAAGGCGGTTATTGAGGGAACAGGATGAATTTGTCAGTCTATGCACGGGATATGGCAAAGTGCAATTTTTCAGGCAATAGTATGCACCTGCATGTCTGTGTATCGACCATAATCATTGCACCGCTGCAGCAGCAACGCCAACGAGCGGAACTGTCATTGACGCAACGCCCGCAGCTCGGGCCGCATGCATCGTCCAGTGCTTGCCCTGGACCGAGCATATTTTAGTATACACTGTTTCAGTTCGTACTCCCCGAGTTGAAGACCGTTTTCTTTCTTTCTCAATTAAGCAGTTCAACTCTCGCTATACAGATGCCGCATATTTTGTGTGTAGATATCGAAGTCGATGATGGTTTCACTTTTAGTAATATTGTGTTCAGTTTGGTCGCTGTTTGTGGATCAACTCTTGTATACTTTCGGAACAAAACTAGATCTCTACCACAAACACAACATATGCGAACAGTTGGTTTCTAACTCTTAGCCTCATGTCTTTCTTCATTTCTTACTAATTTTGTTTTTGTCTCCTCCATTTTCCCTCACAGTCATAATATTGACACTGATTCGCTTGACAAAAGCCATGATATCGCACTTCATGTACCAATATAAACGATTACCTCCGTTAGCTCTGTGGCTGTTGACCTATTATACACTATGTTGCATTCCCTCTCTGTGATCCAAGTTCCAGAAAAAACACGTTCTCTGTTTTGATTTATGAGACCAGCTGTTCACTTGCCCTGGTCTCTTTTTTTAGACACTCTACATCACAATAATGAAACTACACGCCATAGTGTACACAGTAAATGGGTTCACAATAACTTGCATCTCAATTTAAGGTCTCCGCCAAAGACTACGCTAGCGAAGCGAAATGGTATGGACGCATTCATTTTTAGTTTAGGGTATATTGTTATTCTGAAGTGATATTTTTTCTATAAAATATGGACAATGTGATCAAGTAGAAATTGTATACACAAATTAACATATTTACTTACAAGGAAATTACTAAATTATTGGTACCTATCTTGTTTGTACCTATTTTGTTGCTAATATTGACGTTTGCTAGAAAATTAACCCCTTTATTCATGATGGAATACACTACCGGTCTTGCTAACCGTATCTTGCGATCTGATTGGTTAGTCATCTCATCTCATGAATAAGTCATATCGTTCGCTCGGCTCATTAATACATTACCGCGTGCAAAGGAGTAAAGGCGCTATATGGCAACTAGCCAATCTACAGTAGTTGTAATTGTACAAGCGGGATCACGGCTCGTAATGTATGATCGATATCCCAGCCATATAGAGCCTTGATTAAAGGCTAGGTCAGCAGCCAACAACTACAAGGAATTTACCACCGTGCATAGTGTACATCCGAATACGTAAACTAGTCTTTTCATGACGAAATGATTGTAGATACAAACACACGAAAGTCTCCCGTATCAAAGTTGCTACTAGCAAAATGAAAGCTTGCACGTGCTTTGCCCGGCATAGCAGTAGCTAATGTATTTGCGGTTGATTATATGTATTGTATTGTATTCATTAAAGTTCAACATGTTAAGCGAAGATTTATCTAGGTTTAAAACGCGTGTAAATTTAAAAAGGTTTATGTTTGCTTGGTGTACATTCAGTTAGTCTACAACCCATTTAGTCTACTACCTGATGCCTTTAACTTCAATTCCCCCAACTTCAAACACGATCCATATACCCAAACCTAACCTTAACCCTAATCCATAATTATAATCATAAGTTCCCGAATTAATAAGTTTGTAGTAGACCAAATGGGAGTAGACCAAATGGTTGTAGACCATCGGAAAGATACCATTAAAAATGTTCGAAATTGGGTATACACTTGTTCCTGGTGACAAATTGCCCGTGATTTGCTCGACATAGCAGTAGTCAACCAAATAGCTGAATTCCAAGTATTTACTTGTTATTGTAGGGCAAGATTTGTTGAATAGCCGTTAACGGCTCATTACCGGGTCAGCAGCCAACAACTACAAGGAATTTACCACCGTGCATAGTGTACATCCGAATACGTATACTAGTCTTTTCATGACGAAATGATTGTAGATACAAACACACGAAAGTATCCTATTGTATCCTGAATACGCTTAAAATGACTCGATTATCGCGTTCAGAGGACGCTATAGACGAATCTGGTTTCAAGTCTATAGAGCCATAACCGATAACTGGGGCTTCCAAGAGTACAACAACAGATAATTTGAAAAGGTTTTGATATTGCCATGTCAGATGTATTATTGTATCCTAAACAATCAGTGACCTTTGTTCAGCTTGCTCGACATGCTTGAAACCCCCCAGTTATGGCAGACGTAGACTTGAAACCGGATTGGTCTATACATTCACGTCCGATCCCACATGGTTCTAAGTTATGGGGCTGCCCTGTGCGCATCGCCGAAATTATCGACCCATATAGGCACGGGCGTAGCCGCGACTTACGTAATACCTATTCATCAGGGGGTGGGGGGGATGAATGAATTGATCATCCCCCCCATCCCCCAGTTGAATGGGTATCAATGTCTACGCCTGTGCATATAGACGTACGAGACGGTGTGTTTGTGTGTGTGTGTGTGTGTGTGTGTGTGTGTTTTTTTGTTGGGGGTGGGGGGGGGGGGTAGCTATGGGGTGAATGGGGCTGCCCCCACCCCCTTCAATCCCCTCGCGAGTTTCATTTGAAAATGACAATATACGTGCAAATGACTCCTCAAATATGAGAACAACTTGAAGTCTTGGGCAAAACAACGATTATCCGTGCCAGGTTTAACCATGGGATTGGGATTGGGTGACATTTGGGGAAAAACCCCCATCCCCCGGTGTAGTAGATGCTTATTCGATGTGTTTAGATGTGTACAATGCTATATTGATAGTGGCACGGGCATATCCCCCCCCCCCCCCCTCCCCCCAGGGGCGTCGATCCTGGGGGGGCAGGGGGGGCGGTCGCCCCCCCCCCCCCCCCAATGAAAATATTGGGGGGGGGCGAACATATCATTTCGCCCCCCCAATAATTCCGAAAATGAGGAAGACAAAATCAAGTGATATAATGCCAAAGAGGGGAAAGACGCATTTATCAATAATTAATCTTCAAAATAGCCGTTTTCTAGTTTGGAAAGGACTGTAAATCTCCTTTTTGCCGCGCGCTTTGCGCGCATACAGTTTCTCATGTTGCAAGTTTCATTTTGGTTGCGGGAACTCACATGTGTTGGGCAGTGTAATTTCTCAAACGCACACCTCAAACGAAGTTAATTAAACCCTCATATATAGATAGCCCACCGTCACAGAAAATAAAATAATCTGAAATATATCTTTCAGTCAATTCGGTCCATATGCGCTGAACGCAAATCATATTCTTTTATGAAGTCATTAAAGACCCATCTTTTTGTTTAAATAGGCTGCACTGTAATAATATTTATCTTTTCTTTAATTATATAATTTTTGTGTGTACGTTGTTTTTGTAGGTTGTAATATATTTTGTTTATTTAATTTAGTATTGTAAAGCGCATAGAGAGTAATTTTACTATTATGCGCTATATAAATGTATATTATTATTATTATTATTATATTGAAATATTTTCATGTCCCCCCCACATTTGAAAGTGATGAAGATTGTCCCCCTCCCTTTGTCATTATGTATGTTTGGTTCCATACTTATATACTTCATATTACGTGAAATTTCTGTCTAAGGTGTGCACCAAATCGCACAATTTCACGCCCAAAAATTCAAAAGCTCCCTACTGTGGGAGGGGGACACCCCCTCCCACACCCTCCCCCGCTCGGTCGCTTCGCTTCCTCGCAATGTCTCCCCTCCAGTTTTGAGAAGTTGTTGACGCCCTTGCTTAGTTCCATGGGAGCCCAATGCCCTAGACTATTTCGATGGCTCTATAGTATACAGGATCACGTGGATCCATCTCATGCAAGGCTCAATCTTTTCCTCGCTATGCCCTTTAAAAATACAGGTTCACTATTTTATACAATTTTTACACCCATGATAGGAGTTGCAAATGTCTGAAATCTAAAAGCTTCCGGGGGCTCCGCCCCCTGGACCCCCATTATTGCCCCCAAATGTGGGTGCCCCCCAAAATCAGGTCTTCGAGCCATCAAGACACTTTCAATTTTTGAAAAAATTTCAAATTTCGCCCCCCCAATATCAAAAACGGATCGACGCCCCTGTCCCCCCCCCCCCCCCCCCAAAAAAAAAAAAAAAAAAAACTAATAAAATAATAATAATAATAAATAAAAATAAAATTAAATTAAATAAATAAATAAATAAATAAAAATAAAACATGGATACCATGGGTGTAGATACTTACGTAATACCTATTCATCAGAGGGATATAAATGAATTGATCACCCCCTGATGAATAGGTATCAATGACAGATCTACGCCCATGATGGATACAAAATTTAGAACATTTAAAACAAATGTTGTTCATGACGACCCCACATCTTGCCTGAGGTCCATCCAGCATAGCAACAATTACTGTACAAATGGACATTTCCATTTACAGTGAATAGCGTATGTCAATGTCCCACTTATACACTCGGTTCGCAACTGGTAACCCGAACGCTTGTCCGAGGTTTACTGACATAACAATTAATTTACTCAAGCTTGATTCCAAGGATAGCCTTATAATTATTGGGCACAGTTAATCTTATCGTCGGGCGAGGAATGCGCATTCATTGGAATATTTTCGAAGCGAGTCTATTGATGTCAGACCGTGTCATTCAAACTGAAGAATGTTCAACCCTTTCATTACGTGAACGCATTGAACCATATATCAACTGTACTGGATTTCCGCTATACAGGAGCGAACAGGATACTTGAATGGGTTAAAGAGATCTTCATTACAATAAGCCATGTGTCAACTTGAATGGTTGTAGTTCTATATAAATGCGAACATCCCCTCTGATAAGTTACACTTCACGTCAGTCGTCAGTATTTCCGCGTCGCTGGAACTACACATCTTCATTACATTCACCCAAGCTACGTAAATCTTCGCTATGCAGTCGTTTCTTTTCTTCATAGCCGCGGTCTCGGCGGCAGCAGCGGCTACCATCCCAGTGGCTGTCGACCAACCCAGCTCTTCCGAGACGCAGTACCCAATCACTTCCAGCGAGTACCTCAGAAAGATTATCGGGGAGTCTTCGGGGGTGATAGCCATGAGTAGGTTAGTGGCGGCCGGAACTGACGTGGTGTCCCTGCTGCGTTCTCTCGACCTTGTGGAAGCGGCGACGATCGCAGAGCAGGTTAATCTGAACCAAGTTCTGACAGAGGATGGGAGCGGTAAGTCATGCTCATCTCCAAAGTTTGATTAAGCACAGCACATGTTGGAAACATTTATACCTCGTCTAAATGTTTTATACTACCATGACTACCTAATGTTGCAACTGTACTTGACAATGTAATATGTATCTGTCATGCTCTGTATTACCATCTAGCCCACACATAGGTACATTACAGTAGCATTGTGTGGAGATCAACCTCTTCCGCCTGCTGCACTATCCAAAACAAACAATATTTGTCGTCCGATTTCTCCCTAAATTTACCAGCAAATGCAAAAAAACTTTTGTTTATGTGATCCCTAAGTCATCTACTTTGATAATAATTACCGACTTTGTTGTTTTGAAGATTGCAAAATGTAGAAAAAAAACGATTATTTCCCGTCTGTTTTCATTACTAACACACAACGTTCAACTGATGAACGGTACAGTGTATGAATAGGCAGTATGGTAATCTCCCGTGTATTACCATATATTGCGTGTAAATGGTCCACCTAAGTGGACCATATACTTTGTAGATGTGATCTAGCCCACACCCAAGTCTCTTGTTTCGAAGGAGTGTTGATTATAAATAATGAATACCACCGGCGCGTCGAAAACGAGCAACATCAAACGTTTCATCATCGGCGTACATTCATGTATAATGATAATTGTAAATAGTAGTATTTGTTCCGAATTTCTGAATGCATTTTTTGTATTGCCCTCTCTCAGAATCATATACTCTTTTCGCACCGACCGATAAGGCCGTGCGGACGTGGAAGGAGCTTGTACCCGATGTGGCCTCTGACCAGGACTCTCTTGCTGATCTGTGCAAGGCCTGGATCGTCCAGAGGAGGTTCCAGTCTTCTGAAATCGAGGATGAAAAGGTTGTGACGAGTATGCAGGGTGCTCCGCTCCGGTTCAACATCTACAAACAAGCAAAGACGGTGAGCTCCTGATTTGAACTAAATCGTAACTTGAAAAACCAAAACATGTCCCGTGCAATTATTGTTAATATGAATATGACAAGGTTTGATAGAACCACTACCATGACTACAGTTCCAAGTAAGTTTTTGAGGTTTTGAACAATTTCACTTAATAATCTCTGTGAAAGGTCAGTGTTACAACTTACTTACTAGAGCTGAAACCCTTTGCAGAAAGAGAGAACCAATTGTTTTAAGTTACATTTAATTGTAAGTCAGAAAATGTGCGCGTTTAACCAATCAGATTGGCTCATTTAGAACTCATGATCTGACTTGTGAATTGTATCTCTTTCTGCAAAGGGGGCCCTGATCATACAAGTAATTTTCAGCAGTACGATTTCCTTTATCCGAAAATGGTTATCACGGCAGTATTCGTTATTTTCAATGTATTCATCTCTAATCACGTGTATGAACATCGTGCCCGTTACATTTAATGTAATACACATGAATACTGCATTGTAATTATCTGTAATTACATTGAGGTGACCGTATATTCTGCGCGAATATCGTATTTATTAAAATCCCTCGAGGATTAGACAAGGCAAGAAACTTTATCGGATCATTTGCCAGCATGTATAATGTTACTTTTCTCTTGAATCCGAATAATGTGCTTTATGGAAATAGGTGACTGTGAACGGAGCCGAGATCGTTGAAGTCGACAACCAAGCCGGGAGCCTATTCGTTCACGTGGTGGACAAGGTGCTCTACCCTCTGGCAGAAGACACCATCCTCAACACCCTGGCCATGCTAGACAGGTTCTCCATGTTCGTCGACCTCTTCAGACAGACCACCTTGGAACAAGAAATGGGCAGTAAGTTGTTCACTCTTTAAAAATCATAAAGTATTTACTTTACAATTTTTCATTTTGTCCATGAAAAATAACTTGTTATCGTTTACAATTTTGCGGCAAATTGCTATGGATCATTAACATTAATAGAATTTCAACAAAACTGCTCTAAAATAATTCGCAATAGTCAAGGTATCGTTAAAACAACAAGCATCATCGGGATAATGTTTTGTAAAAATTGTAACAGTTATATAATATAATATAATAAAGTTGTCAATTTTTTTTCTTCGTGAAAATATATTTAAAATTTCTGGTCGATCAAATCAAAACACGCTTTCACAGATACAGTCGTCGGTCCCGTGTATGGGAGAACCAATCCTCATGCACGCTAAAGAACACATCTCATTTTTTCGTAAAGAGCAGGGAGAAATCCCGGTGGGTGTTTACACATTTAAATAATAGTGCGGGAATAGGTGAATTGTTTTGACCCGTCGTGGTCCAGCTTAGTAAATATTTTGTGTAGTTTGAAAAATTGTTATTTGGGCATTAATGCCTTACTTGAGATATAGCTTTACTCTATTTGGGGTATAAGCTTACCTGTATGACACTATATGACACACTAGTGTTGCGGTGTCGTTAAAAATTATTTCATATCCAATCCTATCTACGTAAGCACCAGATTGCACAATTTCCATGTCCAAAAATGCAAAAGCTCCCTACTGTGGGGGGGGGGGGGGGGGGGGAGACACCCTTTCCCACACCCTCCCCCGCCCAGTCACTTCGCTCCTTGCAATGCCTCACTCTCATATCTGGCTCAATGTTGGCAGCACTGAGTGTGGTTGGGCATGAGCCCCTACACACGCACAATCGTGAGCCCCCATAGGTTCCCCCCAATCCAAATCTGCTTCCGGCCGCCTGGTCATGACCATCTTAACATCTAACCCCCCCCCCCCCCCCCCCCACCACACACACACATACTGAGAGGACTTTTAAGCAATTGTCTTGGGTCGCGAAATATTTCGGCAGGTGGTCTCGGCCGCGAGGAAATTGGTCTTGACCCGGTGAACGGCAAATAATCCCCCCCAGGTGTACGAACCTGTCTACGCCACTGAGCTTACCTGTTTGACACTTATGACACTAGTGTTGCGGTGTCGTTACCAATTATTACCAAACCAAACCGTTTGTAAAAAAGCAGTACTGATCGATACTGATTTGTACACGGGTTACCGTGGATGGACATCGCTCCTGTCAACGAGGCATTCGTGTTGCTCCCACAAGATGGCGTGCTGAGGTGTCTGCTTAATTCAAGCTTGAACCAATGCGCTTTAGCATCCTATCTTATCCATGTCATGATCTGTCCAAACGGACAAGTGCAATAATAATTTCCAATTTTGTATTATGTTTAGGCTACCGTGGCTGGACTATAATCGCTCCGTTCAACGAGGCGTTCATGCTGCTCCCACACGGCGTACTGAGGGACCTAGTTGCCGACCAGGCCAAACTCGAGCAGTTTCTGCGCTACTACATGGTGAAGGGGACGTTCTACTCGGCGGGTCTTCTCGACGGACAGAACGTGGAAGCTCTGGATGGAAATCAGATTACGTTCAACTACGATAACGACGGTAAGAAACTATTTAAACCAAAACTAAACCAAACGCAAAAAGTAACTACCCCACTGCCCCGTAGACAACTACTCGTAGTTTATATTTAAAGCCAATATGTTTTGTACAATTCTGTCTTGAAAACGATGTTTGTACCATTACCATGTACATTTTGTGTGAAAATGAGATATCCATCACTTCACGGCTGACTAAGCACAGATCGAAGACAAAATAACCTGAACTTGTGCTATAATACAGGCAAACGCAACTCTTTGGTGACTTTCAATCTGTTGCTGCGAAAGAACACATAATGGTTCAATGCATTATCATGGTTTGTGAAACAATGCTGCTTAAAATTGTATCCATTTTGATTTTGAAATGGCACATAATTATGGTAAAATGTAATAAATTGTTAAACCGTGCAATTCTAAATGTGTCAATACTCAATAACTGCAATAATGATATGATTACTTTTGGGACTTTTGAAATAATGACGATTTTGTCTTTTTGTGCTTATTTAACCATAAACTAATGATTACCTCCCTTTTGAACTACAATATAAATAAGTTTGGCCAACTAAATTTTGAAATTGTTCTACGTTATGAAATTATGGGCAGCTGTGTAGGGGGTAGTTTTTTTTGTTCGGTTTATATCGCATACTGTCATATTTTCAAAAGATGACAAATGAGCAAGGAATTATTATTTCGCCGGGAATCTTGCACAACACATCCGAATTGCTAGACCGGTATTCAACGATGACCTAGGCATGTCTTAAAAACATTATCAATAGTTGCAAGACATTTGCATCTCAACAATCGATATTTCAGTTTTCATAATACAACAAATAATACAACATTTGCAACAATTGCAAATGTTTCATGAAATCGGGACAATACGTATATTATAAAATAAATAAAAATTATATAAAATATATGAGATGAATATATAACAAACTAGGTATTTGACATCCAAATGTTGCAATCCGCTTTATTATTGGGTGTCCAGACACAGGATGAAGATGGTGGACATAATTATGCAGGCTTTGCCTTTGTTCAACACAGCACTAGAGGTCTGTCTGTTCTCTACATATATTATTGCATTTTGACGTTCATTTCACCATTCCTTTCCCGTTGCAGGAGAGCTGTATGTGAACAAGAACAGCGTGGACCAAGCGTCCCAAGCCAGGATCATGTACGCAGACTTGCCCGCTTCTGACGGCGTCTTTCACGTCATCGGCAGGGTCATTATGCCACCGCAGCGACATCTCACTTACCAGTCGTAAAGGATCATCAATCGGTCAAACATATCAGTATCATTTAGAATGACATAGTTACTAAAGGAACTTTATCCGAATCATTTAAAATGATATAACTACTAACGGAACTTTATAACATAATCATTTTTATTTATGTCAATATGAGCCATCATGAAGACGGTATTTTGTTCAAATTTCCAGGTAATTTACATTTCACCTTTTTAGCTTTTCTAGAAATAACTGAAATCATGATTTCAATGGTGTGATTTTAACACCAAACTACTATATTTTATAGTAATTAAGAATCACGACTTAATAATTAACAATTATTATTTCGCCAAGAAAATATATATTTGATGAAATGTTTAAATGTTGCCCTTCTCTAAAATTGCAAAAAGACAATTCTTCATTCTAGCTATTAGCCATTATAGTTCTAAAACTCCATCCCCCAATGCAGCAGTTTCTTTATTGTGAAATCTGACAAAGGCGGTTCAGCCACATTGTACAATAAATTCATTATCTGATCTAAAACAAAATGTGTTCTTGTTTGTATTTTGTTTCCTTATGTTTGTAAATACCTTTGTACGATTTTGCCCGAGACTAATCATAGTGCCTGAAATGTTTTAATCTATTTTTTATCCCAGTAAAGAATTCTCTTTATCCAAGTTCATTAGACACCAATCCTTGCATGTTTCCCGTGTGGTGTGTGGTTTGAATGAATTCGATTGATTATCCGAATGCTGTGTATTTCATGTATTTGGTGGGCACAATATATATTTTTGTATATGTTGAATACAATTGGAGAGTATGCTTCGCTGGCATACGGTTGTACGCAGTTAAACACATCCTAGCTTTTTAAACTGACCGAGCAATTAACTTTTAAAAAGATTAAAAAAAAAATTATATTTTGGGACACTACAACCACATACCAGCGTGACTGTAAGATTCTTCTGAATGATGTGATATACAAGGTGGCCCACAAATAACGGAATGGGGCACTTCCCGAAATACATTAACAAACGGATAATGTCCATCGGATAGGGTGTCTTTTCCAATGAAAAACGATAGCAAAAACAATTTTGGTCGTGTATTTTTTTTTTTAGGGCGCTGTGAGTAACATGTCGGGTTCCCATTTTTGTCATTTTTTACCAAGTCGGTGTCTGATAAATCGCACTTACTGCCAGACATAGCATCGGACAACGAGCATTACGCGCGCCATTGTTAGTGTGCAGTAGGTTGTTGGTATCGTTGTTCATTTTGTTGGGGCCACCCTGTATAGTAAAGAAATTATAAAAACTACTGCACACCAACAATGGCGCGCGTATTGCTCGTTCTTCAATGCTATGGCGGGCAGTAAGAGCGATTTATCTAGCACTGACTTGATACAAATTGACAAAAATGGGAAACTGACATGTCACTCACAGCGCCCTACCACAAACTACACGACCGAATTGACTGTTCTTGGTATCGTCTTTCATTGGAAAAGACGCCCTATCCGATGCACATACTCCTTTTATCTTTTATTTTGGAAAGTGCCCCGTTCCGTTTTTTGTTTGGTCACCCTGTATTTTGTGAAATGCTCCGTTCCGATTTTAAATGAACATTTGATGCCAAATTTTGCCACCCAATTCCCATTCACTACGACCGCATACAAAAACCCACTTAATTTGTATCCTAATATCATACTACAGTCATGACAGTGGGCGACATTTTGAAAAATGAAAACACAATTCATTATTGTTACCAAGCCAAACGACACGGTCCAAATGCAATGCGGAAGCTCCAAGTGATTTTGGCTGAATTTGACGAAGTTAAAGGGGAATTAACACTACTATCATTGCTAGTCACTTATTTCCTCATGAATATTCCCGATTACAAAAATAGTCAATATTTTATGGACCACTGTCGTCTGCTTTCAATGCCCATAGGAGGCGGCCATTTCTTCCAACTACTCGCGGTGAAATGACGTGGCAGGCGGAGAACACAATAGCATTATCGTAACCCGCTATTGTGTTCTCCGCCTGACACGTCATTTCACCGCCAGAAGTTGAAGAAATGGCCGCCTCCTGTTGGCATTGAAAGTAGACGACAGTGGGCCATAAAATATTGATTATTTTCATTATTGGGAATATTCATAAGGAAATAAGTGACTAGAAATGACAAGAGTTATGCTCTCATCACATCCAGTAAGTCAAAAGGCTATGAGTTCCTTCCCCTTTAATGAATTACTTCTCAATAAATAATACATATCGCGACAAGTTGCAATTTGGTTTTAAACACATTTTACTGTAATTTAGTACCGTAAGTCGGCTAGACTAATTGGGGGCGCGGAAATTGGGGACCTTGGAAGAGCACTCAAGTTACAAATTAGTCGAGTCGATTCAGACAAAAGCCCTGATATCATACCACATCCATAGTTTCATTATTTGTAAATGTCAAATCGAAAACGACCAGAAAGCTTTAGGGACACCCCCATGAAGATCCATTTTACCTGGAAATCTGTACCCACTCACCAAGGATTTTTCCATCCCTACTAGACATAAGGTATTTTGTCCGATATCGACACACACAGCCGCGTTTAGTTTAGATATCCGAAAGCACCCGGGCCCACCCGGGGCTTTTAACAAGTTTGGGTCATAGCATGGTGAGAATCGTTTGATATTGGCAACAGAATTACTGTACTGTTATCACATATTTGTCTTATACATAGTTATTATTGATGTCGAAACCAAACGGTAATTATACTCAGTCTGATTAATACAATAATGCATCGCATGTAAGTGCTAGAACAAACCTCCAAATGAAGCAAATTTAATACCTGTAAGTCTGTTTGATACTTAAATCACTTTATTTTTATTTAAAATTATTGAACTTTAGACAGAAATGATCAATGTACATTGATAACAACAAACCAACAGAAAATTAATGCAGCTACTTATAAAGCAAAAACAAATGAAACTGTAAAAGAGGCGTCGATACAAGTTGACTTATAATGGACCGATATGTTAACATACTGTTTTACTTCACTGCAGTCAAAAATGGATTTGTGCCTCAAAATGTTAACATCCATTGTGAAACGTCCACAGCCAAATTTAAAGCAATTGTGCTTTGCACAATTTGTGTATACGCATATTATTCACTTGCTATATACACATGTTTGAGATTTGTTTATGCAGTTAAGAGCTATGCAATACAGAAATACAAAATCGTATACATTACGAAAGATTTGTGAAGAGAAATGACAATATAATAAATACACTAGTGACATAATCAGTATGATACAATTATTCGAACGATGTACATCAATTATGTCATATTCTACCGAACTGAAAGTTCAATTTATTTAAATTTGTATTCTGTAAAATACATTTACATGCCGTGTCTAAATGATATAGAAACAAAGTAAATAAGCAGAATAATGTGTTCTTCAAGTACTTAATGTTTCTCTGATCCAGTTAAACAAAATTTAACATTGAAGAAACATGTTCATAATGTGTGCAATACAATCAGTAAACAAATATGAATTTTGTATAGAATAAGACATTTTGTTAAAAAAAAAAGTGGTTATGCTTCATAATGCATTTATTCTAACCCAAATAACGTATGGTCTAGAGGTTTGGGGTGCAGCAAACAAAACACATTTTATTTCTGTGTTGATTCTTCAGTAACGAATTGCACGGGTGTTTAAAGCATTTGAAGATTTCTTGGATTAAAACTGTTAGACAATTTTGTTAACACTACCGTTAAATGATTTTCTTATTCATGCATGATTTGATGAATACCAATCTACCTCATACATGAAATGATTTATTGTCATTTATTGCTTATGCGTATGTAACGCGGAATAAACAGAAATGTAACATAAGCGTTATCAAAATTAAAACAAACGATCTACAATCCACAATACTACCCATGAATTTAAGGGAAAATAATAGACGGAAAAGCTTTTACCAAGCACTAACACAGTATATTTGCAGCGAGTATATTTAAATAAATGTACATTTCATTTTTGTTATCTACTTATTTATTATTATCATTAATATTCAATATTTATGTATATATATATGTTTTAATTGATACAAATTCCATTTATGTATAAAGTGTAAATAAGATAGTTCAGCTAAAATGTACTTTGTATGTGCGATTGATTATTTTCGGGACTAACCTCGGTTAGCACTGCTATTTAGTTAGCCCATTTTGTAAATACTTGCTATAGTAATGCTAATTTCAAGATGTTTCATTAATCTGCACTATGACTATATTCATTGTGAATTGTAAATATTAAACTTATTATTATAATCAATAAATCCATTTCATTTAAGTTTATTTGCCAATAATAATAATAATTTGCCAATAATGCCAATAATCAGCAAACATAAAACACATTGAGATGATAACAAATACCGAACTAAATGTACAAGGTATACGTTAGAAGGCCATAAAAATGCGAAGGTGTGTTTGTATCATCGAGCGTATGGACGATAACGTGGCCATGTACACTGGGCCCCAAAAGAAACTCATGATTTTGAAAATCTGTACATCAAAATTCACCAAAATTACACACGGGATTACTGAAATACCCTACTCCACTTAAATGTAAATATCCAAACGGTTACTTTACTGATATATATGAAAATACACTGGCATTGAACCGTTTGGTGTATCACATGTCACAGCCTGGAAAATTCGGCAATAGAGCTCAAGGTGAGCTTATCTGAGGATGTCAAAACAAATTGAAATGAAGGTAATGTCAGTTACTAGAACACAAACATCAATTACAGTGGGTGTGTCCCCCTTTTGCTTGGAAGCATTTAGTGCATCTGCTACGCATGCTGTCCACCAGGTTTCTGACACAGGCTTGGGGGAGATTGTTCCTCTCTTCCTGTAGAGCTGCTCTAAGTGTGTGCATTTACAGGCGGATTGCCCCTTACTGTGACATGTGGTCCCAGAAGTTGTTCCATGTCACTGCTTGTTGCTGTTGTGTCAGTTGGGCAACTGCTTGGTTACTGACATATGTTTAGAGTAGAGTATTTCAAGTACATGTAACTTTCAAGACTTAGTAACATTGTCAAAAACCTCAAAACTTACTTGGAAGTATAGTCTGTGGTTCTCTCATACCTTACCCTATTCATATTAACAATAAAAGCACGGAACAGGTTTCGGTTTGTCAAATTTCCATTTCGTTCAAAAGATATTTACGATTGAAGAGTTCAGATGATCAACTGTCTACGGGATCTTTAAAGACGTGTACAAAGTAAGTGCTATGAGTAAGTGAATTTCACTTTGCATTTTCGCTCATTTCTCGGCCAAATAACTTCCAATTAATTTAAAATGTTCACACATTACTTTGTGGACATATCAGATCACACGAATACACATTTCTATTAATAACTCATCAATTTTCTCACTTGCCAACAAGTGGGGAATACACCGGCTTGTCAATTATGACACATTTATGACGGACAAGAGAGATACGAATGCTCACACTTGAATTGTGTTGTTGTTGATTAACCCAACAAGCAAGCACTAGATGATATGAAAGAATATACACGCATAATATTTTACAATCTACGAATATATTGAACTACAAAAGCAATACAGTATCCACATCACATATCCTTTACCAGTAATGTTTCATTCATAATGTTATAGCAATATTGTCATCTTATCCAATAAACTCACATATTTATCTATATACATCAACATTTCAATCATAAAAAATGTTTCGTGTGCTTCGACAGCATTCACACATTAACGCTTGAAAGTCTCACATGATGAGCATGGTTAAAACGAGTTATTAAATAAGTTTATGTAGCCCACCCGTGAGATTTGGTGAAACATTGGACAACGGCAATTGTATAATACATGTTGGGTGCGGTGGTGGGGCACACACATTATTAGGGGGAGCACACTTTGTATTTCTTTATTTTTAGCCGGTTCTCTGCAGTATGTTTTTGTTGTTTTTGTCATTTTTGTTTATAGGTTTTGGAGGGAGGGGGGGGGGGGGGGGGGCACGTACCCCCATGCCCTCCCAAATTGATACACTAATGTGTATACTGTCATTCAAAACTCATACCAACTCATTACATTGAGTACATAACATAAAACATAGACAATGTAGAAATCCGTTGGGTTAATAAATAAATACATTTGAAACAAATTATGTTTGACCTTAGATATTTTTGTGTAATTCTGAATATGAAATGTTACAGATTATATAAAAACAGTACATTATACTAGGCGTAACTACGTTGGAAAATTTAACCCAATGATCACATTTTATTCAACGGGCACAAATGAAACAGACGTGTCAATTAAACATTTTTGACTGCAAAGTGTGTGAAATTGAATACTAAAAATACGAAGCCACCTTAGTTAAATTGTGATTAATATGTAAGGCACGGCCTCTTTTTCGAGAAATCCAAGATGGTTGCACTACAATTAAATACAAAATAATTCTGGATTTATGAACAGACATCATTAAATGATTTTAAATGGGACTATTATATTAATATTGACTTTGCGCTAGTAACATAACTCTCATCAGCTTCTGTTATGATCGACTGTACTAATAGCAATATTCAATTTCACACAGAAAATATAAAGGAACGCCACAGAATGTGCTGAAAATATTTTATTTGATAATGCATATGCTGGTTATAAGTTTACATGCCGTACTTAAACAAATTTATACTGCATTAATTGTCAAATCAATTGCTTATTTCAAACGAAATACAACGGAAAGAACGGATTAATACTTTAAACCTCCGAGACCTGCTCCGTCCAACGCTTTCTCTAGATCGTGCATACTTCGTTTTTCTTGCCTCTTCCATTCATGTAGAATCTCCAATGTTGCTTTGTAGTAATCATTACTGTGTTTAGCAAGCTTATTATTCGATATGGTATAATCGAACCCAAGCTTGCTTGTAAAGCATACAAACTTTTCGTGAGGAATTTTCTCAGCCAATCGCTCGAGTTGCGTATCTGTGATTTCTTTACTGTTTAATGCAAATTGATATGAATATACAAATCATTTCAGAAATTGCGCATTGTAATCATAACGATTTCGCTAATTGTTTTAACTGATTGTTATTCAGAAGTTCAGAACAAAAATCATTAGTGCCTATTGAAATGATAGAGAGAGATCTACTAATCTACTAATCGAGCCAGGCCAGAAAACAAATACAAATTTGTATAAAAAAGAGATATAAAGAGATATAAAACCAATCTGAATGTATATTATTCGAGTTCGATTGGTATAACGAACTGTAATATGATTGTGTTACGATATGTTCTCTGGTGCTACATTGAATAACAAAATGATTGATGGCAAATACAATCACATGATGAAATACAAAATCCACTGCATATTGATTAAATCGAATGCTCTTACATATAGTTTGGAGGGAAGCACGCGAAGAAAATTTGAATTTCAATATATTGAATTGAAAAGGTTTGTTTGTTATGGTTCTAGCAGTATAACACTTTATATAACTGTATTATCGCACATGCATAACTAAATCAAATACAAATTAAAACATTACTTAGCCAAATATAAGATATGACGCTGATATGCCGAAATAAATGTATGCGTTGCTAAAATATTGCAGCTGTGCCAATTTCCGTATTTCAGACCAAAATGGTTATGTTTGAATAATTACTAGAATACAAATAATGTTTTCTCTGGGAATGTTAGAACATATTTATTTTGGTATAGATTGTATGATCTCTCTTAAAAGCAAGTTTTGTTGTTATAATTTTGTCCAGATCTTCCTTCGAGTTTTAAGTTTTTTATGTTAAGTCTCAATATGATATTTTTGTAAAAAATATCAAATTAGTTTCGGAGCTATATGAATTTGGAATGATTCGATTTAATGATATGTTTTACCTTTGTATCGAAACCTCCCTCTCAACCTGATTAGTGTTGCTGCCAATGGTTTGTATTCTATTCATAGCGTCTTGTGTAGCCCGGTAGACCTCCTCCAACTGTCCCGTCCCGATCATATCAGCCAGCTTCGGAAGAAACTCGGCGATCTCGCGGATGTGGTCTAACGAGTTGTTCATACAAATGTAAATAGCAACATATCAAAATTTATATAATTACACGTTCTAAAAATGCACGATATTTCGATCTTTATTCTGTGTACGTTTAACAGAAAATATCACATAATCTTCAAAACATTGTAAGTTAACTCCTAACATGCCAAGCTCTTGCGATGCAGCTTTTGCTTGGATGCCATTGCTGAGCAGGCACGCAACATAGAGTACTTGACCATGCCCATTGTATTGTGTGCGATGGCCTTTATAAAGATAAGTGGCTCAATTGTGTGTGCGCCCCTGATCTGCAGGCGTGGGGTATCTGCCGTGCAATATATTCCTTTCAAATCCTCCAAAACAATGTAGATGTGGCCTTCAATTAATGTGGCACAGGCAGTGTACTCCACTGACAGGTTGTGGGTTAAATTCAAATCTTCATGACGATCTGATTAATAAATGATATAACAGGATGCATACCCTCTAATTTACGTTTCTGTCCTCTGTTAGTTGGCCCGGTATCGCCTGTACCCAAAGAAGGCGCCCCGTCTCTTCCATGTTCTTGAACTTCCGTAGCTATGATATCGCTGTTATCATCAGTAATGATGCCTCGGCCTGCTTGTTCGGTGACATTGATGTCTGATTCATTAGCAACGAGCTCCCATTGAGCTTTGTCATCAGTCCTAGAGAGAAAGAGCAAGTACAACCATTCTAGGGAAAATTGTACATTAACAAATACGATGTTCACGAGACAAGAACATTTTGAAATCAATCTGTCTTTATTAGTTCCTCTATTCATACTCAACACGATATATTCTGTAGTCATGGCACATTCTTCTAATAATTGACCGTTTCTGAAAGTGTTTATACGACATAATAAACCTTGATTTGTAAGACACTTACTCACGTCTCCCATTTTGTGTTATAATTACAAGAAGCACGTTGATATTATACTTATTAAAGACACATACTTTCCCCCTCATTGAGTTTTATGAGAAGTAACGTTGATAGTGATTTTAGTGGTAAATCACTCTATCGCATTTTTAAAATTGAATTTTGATACCATAATGCCACGTGGTCGGATTACTGATGCAATTATCATAACATAATAATACAGATTTTGCACTATCCGAAAAAACAAGTAGACAGATTGCTCCGTGATGCACACAGGCAATATGTTCACTTAGTAGCCGAGTCGGAGGATCCGAAAACCTTTTGGCGCTTCATCAAAGCCAGACGCCAATATAACGTTGGTATGCAGCCACTGAAGGTATAGATGGGCGGTTAAAAACAACTTATGCAGAAAAGGCCCATGCACTCGCAGATCAATTTCAAAGTGTATTCACTAAAGATGAAGGGGACCTACTGCCTGCCAGCCCATATGCCAGATTTCACTGTTGCCGTAAATTGTGTCGAGAAACTATTGTCTACTATATATACATTAAAAAGCTATAGGACCAGATGGGATCCGCAACTAGGCTCTGAAGTTAGCAGCTACGGAATTCCCCCCTTGGTAACTTTCATATTCCAACAATCTATCACGTCCTGGGAATTGCCACTTGGTTGGAGGCGAGCCAATATCAGTCCTATCTTCAAGAAAGGTGCAACCACAGATCCAGCAAACTACAGACCGGTATTACTCACATGTACGTGCTGCAAGCTGCTGGAGCATATTGTGGACAGCCAGATGATGAGGCATTTGAGCAAGTTTAACATCATAGCCGACACCCAGCATGACTTTCGGAAGAAGAGATCATGTGAGACTCAACTTATTCTCACTACACAAAATGCTGCTTCTTAAACTAGGTCATTATGGAATCCGGAACAAGACAAGGGACTGGATAAAATCATTTCTAACCAATCGCTCGCAGCGTGTGATGGTAAATGGAACTGCATCCGACTGGAAACCTGTCTTAAGTGACACCCCTCAGGGTACAGTCTTAGGCCCTCATCTCTTCCTCATATTCATACATGACATACATGAGAACATTATCCAGCACTGTCCGCTTGTTTGCTGCTGATTGCCTCGTCTACAACACCATCACATCTGCTGAGGACCAAGACCAGCTGCAAGAGGGCTTAGACAAATTAGTTGACTGGGCACAGACCTGGGGCATGAGATTCAACCCATCTAAATGCAAGAATGTGACGATTACTCGTATGAGGCAGGAAGAACTAGCAAAGTATACATTGATGGAAGTTGACCCTGAGGGGAAGAAGGACATCCAGTACCTGGGAGTCCACATTCAACATGATCTCCGATGGAACAAACAGACCGCACATGCAACCTCCAAGGCAACGAGGGTGTTGAACTTCATCAGAAGAAATTTCCACCACTGTACACCACATGTCAAAGAAAAACTGTACATGACATTTGTGAGACCTCATCAAGAAAATGCTTCTGCTTCATGGGACCCATAAACAAAGAACATAAATGGCATAGAAAGAGTGCAAAATAGGGCAGCAAGATTTGTGTCCAACACAAACGGGGAAAATACAAGCATCACTGCCATTCTTAAAGAGCTAAAGTAGACTGCGCTTCAAGACAGAAGGAAATGTCATCGCCTCACCTGCTTTCAACAAATGCTGAACGGAAACCTGGACAACAAACATGAGGACGTCATTCAACCCCAAATAGCTCTACAGTACCAACAGCACAACACAAACTCTGAGGCGTTCGCAAATTAATTTTTCGTCCGTACAACCACTGAATGGAATAAGCTACTCAAAAATTAATTACTTATAACTTGTACATGCAATCTGCATTTTTAAATGTTAAATGTAATTTACTTTTAGACCCCTCAAAAAAAGTTCGGAAACTCAAGTTTGATCGATCATAATTATCTCTCGCATTTTTTTAATAAGCATACTCGAAATTGGTGTCACAATAAAGCCTCATTATATACCTTTCAAACGGTGCATTATGTGTAGTGATTATGCAATAGGGGCGATTATGATAGCCCAGAGAATGGGGGAGGCAGGAAGTGAAATGTCGTAAAATGGCTCAATCATTTAATTTAGTGCATGACTGTGTTGACCAGTTTTTCTGAAAGTTAACTTTCTATTGAATATTGCCACCCTTTCCATTTATAAAAATCATTGAATTTGGTACTATTTGTGTGGAAATTATCTCTTCTTTACGATGGCATATTAATCGTAATGATTATGCAAATGGGGTGTGTGCTGCGAACCGGAATATGAAGATGGGTCGAGTGTAAAATCAGACAAAAAATATAGAGTTGACAAAAAATCAGAGCGTTGCATCCTTTTTCGAACTTTTGGGAGGATTTGTTAGGATTTCAAATCAAATATTCATGATTAAATTTGATATCAACGGAAAGCCCGACAACTCTTCCGTATGAAAATGTAAAATTTATAATGATTTTTTTAAAGGGAGGCTGCAGGGAGAGCCATTTCAAAACGCTCTGATTTGGTGTCGGTGTCTTTTACCATTGTTTGGTGGGAATTTGATTTTTTTTGGTGATGAATGATGTCATTTGATTTATCCAATTTTAATTTGCACCCAAGAACAATTGTTACCACGTTCAATTAAGCTCAAACAGCCAAACAATTGTACAACCACTACACAAGCATATCAACAGATTTTAAAAACTCGACCGATAACGAGACCAAACAAATCACTATTTAAGGCTTTGCGTTAATGTTTCTGTTTTTTTTATTCAATAGCGAGTTGAAGATCCAAATGCAGCTACAACAGCCTGGCACCTCCTCCTCATGCTGTCCACCAGTCTTATCACTCTGTCCTGTTGGATGGCATCCCATTCCTCAAGAACACCGGCTTCGATTTGCCCAATCGCACGGGCCCTTTCGATGTTGTTCAATCTTGGCATGATGTTCATGAGAGCACTCATCTTGGAATGAATATGCAATCTCAAATCATTAAAGAAGCTGTAGAGACACAACTGAGTCACTATTCATGCTATTTTAATTGAATTCTTCTCATTCATGGCCAACTCATTCAAGTCGCATTGTATCCTCCAAACAATGGTAAAAGACACCGTCACCAAATCAGAGCGTTTTGAAATGGGTCACTTTTAAGGCTCCCCTACATTCATCTCCCTGCAGCCGCCCTTCAACAAAATCATTATAAATTTAACATTTTCATACAGAAGCGTCGTTGGGCTTTCCGGTAATATCAAATTTAAACATGAATGTTTTATTTAAAATGCTCTAAAATCCTCCTAAAAACTCGAAAAAGGATGCAACGCTCTGATTTTTAGTCAACTCCATATTTTTGGTCTGATTTCACACTCAACCCATCTCCATATTCCGGTTCGCTGCATACACCCATTTGCATAATCATTACGATTAATATGCCATCGTAAATAAGAAATATTTTCCATTAAAATGGTTCCAAATTCAATGATTTTGATAAATGGAAAGGTTGGCAATATTCAATAGAAAGTTAACTTTCAGAAAACTAGTCAACACAGTCATGCACTCGTAAAATAAATGCATTGAGCCATTTTGCGAGATTTCACTTCCTGCCTCTCCCCATTCTCTGGGCTACTACAATCGCCCCAATTGCATATTCACTACACATAATGCACCGTTTGAAAGGTATATAATTAGGCTTCATTGTGACACCAATTTCGAGAATGCTAGTTAAAAATACGAGAGATATGATCGATCAAACTTGAGTTTCCGAACTTTTGTTTAGGGGTTTATATTGTTATCAATTTGTATGTATTTTATATTGTTGCTTTTATATTGAGAAAATAAACTGAACTGAACTGAACTGAACTGAACTGTACTTCAATTTACAATAGACCAGCCCTCATTTCATACATTCCGGAACGCGCTTGCTAAGGACCCTTCTGTCCTTAGGGGCTAACCACTCTCTCGGACCCACCTCCAGTTAAAATTCCTATGGAATATTTTGGAGTATTAAACTACCAAGTACACCATTATTTTGATGATAAATTCGATATAAGTTCTGGAGTCATTATAATATGGAACGCCGAATGGGCAATACTAATTTGATGTTGGTAACTCATTTCTGGCTATCGTACTAATTGTTTTAGTCTGTACACTGTCTTACCTTTCAGCCCTATCTATCTTCCTGAGTGTCTTCTTTAGTCTGGCATCATTGACGTAGAAGAGAGGCGTCCTGTAATCTTCGCTTTCTGCATCCACCGATGCACCGTGCAGGACCAGGAAACACATGAGGGCAGACCCACTATCATCCACACCCCTGTCGAGATAACGCTCTCTCAGCTACAGATAATGCCATACAGAGTATGATTTAACAATTGGTATCATGGTTATACATAGATGGTAATACGATCTTGTTACAATAACTATATGCACTTCAGACAACAACAACAAGTTTATCATACTATTCACACAGGCCACTTTTGAAGGTCTTTATATACAAGTTTATAGCAAGTTTATATATTTATATCAATGACTGCAATTATTTTGGACTCACCTTCCTTAGTGTAGGTGAGTCCTTAACCTGGAAGAATTGATTAGCTTGGTTTACGGCGAGTAGATGGAGGGCGGTGTAGCAGTAAAGTCCTGTTATCGGGAAATTGACATCTGCTCCATGTTCTACCAGCAACTCGACGCAGGCTGTATGACCCTTAGTAATAGCCAGAAGCAGGGAAGTCATGCCACTGGCATTCTTGGTATTGATATTCAACCCGCTGTCCTGTAAGTTAATCAAGTCAACATCAGAAAACGAGCATTGGAAAATATGTACTTGGCGTTCGATACTTTTAGAATTGTAATCTGAAGTAGGGGAAACTGCGCATGTATCATTCGGCTCTAATATACTTGTATTCTCATTTCATTCTTGTATGATGGCCAACAAGGAGGAGACGGTCCGTGGTAGCAAACACCACACTACAACTACAATGTAGTGTGTGATGCGAGTGGACAACTGACATGTGTCCCGGTAGCCACCTTCTCGTGGTGGGGTCGTTAACCAACGGACTAGTTCAGTTTGCATGAAACAAACCAGGGAGGCTAAGAGGAAAGTCTCAATCGCTTAGCTTAACAATGAGCGAAACTGCATCTGAATGGACTCCAAAACCACCACCAGGATTAAAGCCATTGCCTGTAATAACCAGCCACCTCTCCTGATGAATTAAACCTACCGACCGTAGAGAAGGATGACGCATCACGTTTAATTATAGCAGGTCTAGCACCAAGGCGAGCCCCATTTTGACAAGATGGTAATGCTGATATATCGGTAGGAGAGATGGCATTACTAACCACCAAAACATAAGTTATACTGCAATCGGAACATGGAATGGTAGGACATTACATCAACACGGAAATTTAGACATCATACTGAAAGAGATAGGGAAATTTGACTGGAAAGTACATGGGAGTGGCATAAACACACTGGGTTGACTCGGGAGAGTTTATAACACAGGACCCTGTTTCATGAAAAGGTTTTAGCTAAGATCGTTGTCTTATCTCATTTGAGCGTCGATAGGCGTTTGAATTTTAAAAGTTGGTTTTGGTATTTCTAGCTCTGCGCCAGATAAGATAAGACAATTGTTTTAGCTAAGACCCCGTTCATGAAACGGGGCCCTGGGATACGAGATCCTGTGCTCCAGCAACAACACAACTCATCGTGCAGGAGTGACACTCACCCCGGACAAACAAACAGAAAACGTCTTACTGGGACACAACCTGCTATCACCTAGGCTGATATGGGCAAGATTAAAGGGATAGTTGAGTTCTGGTAAAGAGAGTACAGTTTTGCTGAAACTGAATTTTAGTACCCAAAACCTGCATCATTACATTACAAACTAATAGTTATAACTAGAAAGGAACACAAAATGACAAATGACTTAGTAAAGATCATGTAATCATTCAAAAAGAGCCATTCAAACGTAAGAGCGCGCTCTCTAAACACTCAGTTTCAACCATTTTGAATAAAATATTGTGCATGTTATGTTTTGTTGAAATAGTGATTTGATTGAGAAATAACCAACAACTATTTTTGTGAATTTGTTGAATTTTTAACGGCTGGTTCAAAATTATCGAATAAGTGTGGGGCCGTACATTTATTACAAATGGTAATGTGTATGGATATTTCAGCCGTTTCTGAATCGATTTTGATCAAATAAAGTTTATTCTGTCATTAAAATATTGTGCTCTTTCAAATTTTACACTCAGTTTTTCATTATCTCACAACAAATCATTTTATGTAGCGCCCTCAGTCTCTACCAAAACTCAACTATCCATTTAAAGGGAGTGTCCGTCTTTTGAAAGCCAAATTTTAAAAGTTGCTAGGTTTTTATCTTACATGAAAGAAAATGTCATTTACCAGCTTGCCTGAAAATGTTAGGGCTTCAAACCTCTTTTTCGTGGAGTTACAGTTGGTTATAAACCTCCAAATAATAAAACACGCGATGTCTGTTATTGTCTCGTCTATAAATTCGTTCACGTTACCTAATTAGACCGGCAGCCCAGAGGTCTTTTGTGCATCGAAAAGCGTACTGATTGTTGAACATATGAATATTTAAGGGAGAATGTAACAAAACCAAATATATGAGTCTCCTGGGCTGTACCCGGTCGTAAAGGGGTCCTTTGCGCCTCCAAAGTTTGGCCCCTGGGGTTTGTGTGATGCTTCTATTTTGTTGCGAAGTACCGTGTCTTACATCGCTACCTGCGGGGTAAGCGAGACAATTACAAAAGGATCAGTGGTCCGTATCAGGCCTTCATCGGAACATTTTACGTTGGCCGTTTTTAAAAATGTTGACGGAAATCCCTCCCCCCTAGGCAATTCTTCACCAACATCCCCTCTCGACAAATTTCAACCGACACCTCGCCACCAAAAATCTTCACCAAAACCCCTCGATTGATTTTCGCCGACACCCCCACGCTGTAAAAAATATTCATCTGCACCCCCCTTGAAATAACCCTCTCCCCCCTTAAAGAAATCCTGAAGAACGCCACTGGTGTCGACGCCGAGGCCGGCTGATTATTTTTTATTATCATCATCATCATCATCTTTGTAATCGTCATTATCTTATGTAGCTTGAAGCCAGCGATAGGCGACAATTTGTGCTGGAAAATAAAACCTTTTACAACACAAATTGTCGCCTGTAAGATTAAAAATCTTGTGTAGGGACGACGAAATCGGTGCAGCAAGGGTAATACCCCAGTTATCCATTAGCTACGCCGTTGTATAGATCCGTGTGTAGCACAACCGTTTCCAGCATATCTCAAGAAAACATAATATACAGTATATCGACGCAAAGATTATCAAAATCGACCAACTCAATGAATTTGTATTTTAAGAACTAGCTTTTTGGTGGCCATCTTGGGAAATGGCGGCTATGTTTGATGTTCGCCATTAGTAAGGTCTCTAAGTATCACAGTCGTTTTTAGCACACATAAATATAAATCGACACCAATATTGATATCGGACAACTCATTCAATTTGTATCCCCAAAAGTAGCTTTTTGGAAGCTATATTTGAAAATGGCCGTCATGTTGGATAAGTGTTTTTTTTTCTGAAAAGTCTTCCCACGGTAGCCTGCATACCAATTTTGTTGCTTGTTTCAAACTTCGAACGATTTCCATGAAATGTTACACTTATCTGCTCTACCATTAATACCAACACAAATCTTAAACATCGTATATGAAATGAATCAGTGTGAATTAGGAAGTGTAGTAACACGTTATCTAGCATGAAATACCTGAGCGGCCAGTATGATCTTGAGGACGGCGACATGATTGTTAAGGGCTGCCATGTGTAACACTGTGTTCCCGTTTGCTCCTGGTATCATAATGGTACTAGGGTCCCTCTGAAGTATCAACTCAACTACCCTGGTAATGAGATCAAAAGATGGATTAATTATTTAACCACTATGTGATACATGACAAATAACGACTTGTATTAGTGTGTCTACACTAGCATGACTGGTACTGATCGGGATCAAATACCCTGATTAAACGCGATGACGTTTCCAAGCTTTCCCTGGCCTAATCCCTATTTGGTATATTTGTTTCAGACGTGTTTAGATGGTTGAGATTGTATCAAGTTGGGGGATACATTGCCGTACAGGGACTAATGAGGTGATATGAGGTGAATTTGCAAACCTTCTGAGGCCTCCAACCGACTCTAGCCCCCGTCTCGTAAGCCTACAATAACAATATGCTCAATAATTAGCTCATTTGTACAATTTAAAATTGGGTTAATACTTCAGTTTGAGTTCTTATGAAAATCTACAAGAACAGTAAAACAGGGGTGTCGATCCGTTTTTGAGATTTGGGGGGCGAAATTTGAAAAATTGTCCAGAGTGACCACTAAGAGAGTTAAAAGCCCCACATTGGCATGCCCGGAAGTTTTATTATGCGCTCATTGAAAGTGTCTTGATGGCTCGAAGACCTGACTTTGGGGGGCACCCACATTTGGGGACAATAATGGGGGTCCAGGGGGCGGAGCCCCCAGTAGCTTTTAGATTTCAGACATCTGCTCCTAGCATGGGTGTTAAAATTGTATAAAATAGTGAACCTACTCATAACGTATTTTTAAAGGGCATAGCGAGGAAAAGACTGAGCCTTGCATGAGATGGATCCACGTGATCATGTATACTATAGAGCCATCGATATAGTCTAGGGCATTGGGCTCCCATGAAACTAAGCAAGGGCGTCAACAATTTCTCAAAAGTGTAGAGGAGACATTGCGAGGAAGCGAAGCGACCGAGCGGGGGAGGGTGTGGGAGGGGGTGTCCCCCTCCCACAGTAGGGAGCTTTTGTATTTTTGGGCGTGAAATTGTGCGATTTGCTGCACACCTGAGACAGAAATTCCACGTAATATGAAGTATATAGGTATGGAACCAAACATACATGACAAAGGGAGGGGGACGTACAATCTGCTTCTTTTTCAAATGTGGGGGGACATGATATTCCAATTTGATTTGCGTTCAGCGCATATGTACCAAGTTTATTTTATTTTCTGTGACGGTGTGCTATCTATAGATGAGGGTTTAATAAACTTCGTTTGAGAAATTACGCTGCCCAACACATTTCAAAAGGTGAGTTCCCGCAACCCAAATGAAACTTGCAATATGAGAAACTGTATGCCCGCGAAGCGCGCGGCAAAAAAAAGAGATTTACAGTCCTTTTCAAATTAAAAAACGGCTATTTTGAAGATTAATTATTGATAAATGTGTCTTTCCCCTCTTTGGCATTATATCACTCGATTTTTTTCTTCCTCATTTTCGGAATTATTGGGGGGGGGGGGGGGGCGAAATGATATGTTCGCCCCCCCCCCCCCCCAATATTTTCATTGGGGGGGGGGGGGGCGACCGCCCCCCTGCCCCCCCAGGATCGACACCCCTGCAGTAAAAGACGCGTTTTCACTAAGCATAAACATGTTCCTGCAAATTCCTTTGCCTAGCCACAATTCACGAATGTAGTGGCGTGGCAAAATGACCTTATCATGCTCATAGGAGGCGAAGGTTACACTTAGCTTTACTTATCCAAACAGGCAAATGCAAATACCCCGCAAATACGCGACGGTTGTGCAATGCAGACTAAGTTTAGGATATTGTTTTGTGTTTGTTTTACTTTTTTTTTTCAGGGGGCGTTCTTAATAATGGTTTTGTGGGTGAGATATTTGATTAAAACAGAGGCGTCGATCCTGGGGGGAGGGGGGGGGGGGCAGGGGGGGGGGGGGGCGGTCGCCCCCCCCCCCCCCCCCCCCAATGAAAATATTGGGGGCGAAGATATCATTTCGCCCCCCAATAATTCCGAAAATGAGGAAGAACAAAATCGAGTGATATAATGCCAAAGAGGGGAAAGACACATTTATCAATAATTAATCTTTAAAATAACCGTTTTTTTAGGTTGAAAAGGACTGTAAATCTCTTTTTTGCCGCGTGCCTCGCGCGCATACAGTTTCTCATATTGCAAGTTTCATTTTGGTTGCGGGAACTCACCTTTCGAAATATGTTGGGCAGTGTAATTTCTCAAATGCACACCTCAACGACACTAATATATTCCTTACTGTGGTCTGTCCATGCATGCAGCTAACTGGAGTGGAGTGAGTAGCATTCTATTTGCCAAGGACAGGTCAAGTTCAGGGGCTTCCAAGATAAGTTCGATGACCTCTTGATTGTTTCCGAAGATAGCAAAATGGAGGGACGTATTCTTTCCAGATTCCTATAAAATCAAATGATTGGATCTGTGTTATACACACTAAAAGACAACAACGTTAAATATTACAGCTATGCACCTTGCACACTTTCAATGAATTTGAAAAGAACCACAAATTAATAAAAAGTGTTCGCTCCTTTTTGCACACCTTGCTTAGCACCATTAACTAAATACCCAAGTTTCATAATTAAAAGGGCCAAACCTATGCAGCACTGCCAGCTCATTCAAACATGAAAGGTGCAACGGTACAAATGCGTACCCTCATCCCAGGGTGAAAATCCCATTGAGTATATTACCAATTGAATTCAATTAGTAATCAGGATTACCAATTAAAAATTACCGATTGAAATCAATTGGTACCAATTGAAATCAATTGGTAATCGAAGTATATGGAAAATGGAACAATTACCAATTTAAATCAATGGGTACCCATTGAAACCGATGCCAATGGGTACCAATTGAATTCAGTTTCAATGGGTACCAATTAAAATTTCAATGGGTACCCACTGGCTTTAATGGGTACCCACTGAATTCAATTTTTACCAATTAAAATTTTAACTGGAATTTCGTCCTGGGATGCTTCAGAGTTGCACCGTTAAGTGTATGATTTATTTGTGTATAAATGTTTACCTTCATATTGATTTTATTTCTGCTTGTATTGTGTAAAATGAGTTACTATGAAAAGCGCAAAGGGAATGCATTGTGCATTATAATGCACTATATAAATTGAATGTATTATTATTATTATCATTAAGTGGTCCAATACAATTTGGCTTCCCCGTAGGGTTTTCTGAAGTTTAAATTACACTTATTTTTCAAATAATGTACGTAACTGTTTAACAAAAAACATCGATTGTTGTCAGTGGCGTACCCACGAATTCTGCAAAGTGACTCATCCTTATTTAAAAAGTGTGAGTTGTATTAGACGATTTAGAAAACAGCTGATTAAAAAAGTATACATAAAATTAGTACAGAAATACGGCCAATGGTAAAAAGTAAAAATGTTGCACCTGTCCTCTTCAACAACAAAACACTCGGCAATGCGTGTCACTGCTGATTCAGAAAAAGGATCAAATGAAAGCTAATTAGTTACTCCTTACATCTATATCACTTTTATGGTATGGAAACATATAATCCTGAAATAGTTTACCTTTGAACTTCGGGTAAAATGTTGTTGATACGCTCTGTATACTTGTACATTGTTTGGTTTATGGTAATACAACATGAAATGGGTTTTGAATTTTCAGGTGTCTCCCTATTAATGGGGATATTTAAAGGGGTAGTTCAGTATTGGTATGGAGGGCGCTGCACGAAATTATTTACTTGTGAGATATTGAAACACTGAGTGTCAAATTTAAAAGAGTGTAAGGGAACGTGCAATGCTTTTAAACAACACCGATTATCTATCACCTCCAGAAGGACAAGTTCTTCCAAATCACAGTTACCATGGAACTTTTCCAACAAAATTCTTCAAGTTCAGAACACAAGTTGATTCTACAAGGGAAGTGGAAAGACTCCCACTTCCCTGCTTCTACGGTGGTGTACGTAACAAAGAATGAGGTCTCCACCACCAAGCTCACTGTCAATGCTAGTGGTAACTTGGGGAAGGAGGAAACTCTTTTGTTCTTAATCTGGACAAACATAAAGCTACCTGCATCCCCCTAACAACAAGGGTGTTGGTCATAAAAAGCTACCTGGGAATACGCATGTTATACTACATGTATAAAGATATGGGACGACCCTATTTCTCTGGGCCATATATAATATACAGGGGGCCTAAAGGGGAATATTATATTATACAATTATGTAACCAATACAATTTATAGGATATATAATACAATTTATATCAACCAAAGTAATCTAAAATGTACCTTAACAACATCAAGGTTCATTTCCTTACAAGAGCATTCAATGATAATGAGAGAATAAACTTATTTTGATCAGAATCGGTTCAGAAATGGCTGAAATATCAATAAATATATCCGATCGAAATAAATTTGGGCCCCAGATTTATTCGATGATTTGAAAAGATAAGTAAATGCTTACACTTTTCCAAAATTTTCAACAGTTTTTTAAAATAGTTGTTGATGATCTCTTTATTAGATTATTATTTCAACAAAAAGATCCAATGTAAAATCTTCTATAAACGCTTTCCACCGCATACAAGAGTATGCAAACTCGGATAAATATTTTTACGTGAAAAATCGGAATAAAATCGGACATTGATTTTCACTGTTTTCACAATTTGTAAACATTATTTCTTTCTTTGAAAATCTTACATATATATTACAATTAAATTGGTAAATGATTGAATTCTCAAATTTAGTTTTTGGGAAATTTGCAATTAAATGGATCACTTTAACATTTGTTTTAGGATGTAATTAAGTATTAGATAAATATAAATTTACTAAGAAAACTATATTTTTTCTTATAATCGACCCATTTTCTTACTACCCCTTTTTCAAACAAATTTAGAAAGGTTTTTTGTATAGACGCCTTATTATGTATTTAAATTAATGTCATAACTTTTAATATGGCTTAGTAAGCTTTAATTGGCATTTACATCTGTCAATATTATATTTAATTAAATTCATTTCAACCAAATCAAAATCAAGTTGGATTGTTAACAAAATTACATGTAAAATCAAATTAATACAATAATGTAATAAATTTATCTAAACAATAGCAATCAAAATACACAAAATGGACTATTGTGACATAAAAGCAACATTTTATCACCGACCATGTAAAAGAATAAGTTTTTCCAAAATGTTTGGTTACAAAGCCGCCTATCAATTTGATTATTTGCAGTTTAACAATCGATATCGCCGACGGATGAAATTTAACATGTTCGTCCGCACATTATATGCAAGGCACACGCAAAATCCGCCGCGCGTGGCAGATCGGGGAGCCGAATGATCCGCTAGCTACCAGACTCGAGCCAGGAAGGCCTGGGTGGAATAAGCTGTGAACTCTTTGCCCAATCTATTCGCCGGGCGCATGGAATATTCCTTATATTTCCGTATTTTATAATGTTATAGTTCACATTTTACCACATCATCTCTCTTTATACGATACCTACTATGTTGATCGATTTGCGTGACTAATGGAGTGGATTTCCTTATTTTATCAATACTGCTCTACAGCTTTTAAACACAATTCGCAATTCAATTAAGGATTATTATTGAGCAGGAAATAAACACTGTTAGTTACTATTCTATGCAATCGGTGTCTTAGCCAAAGAATGCGCGGCATGTTACTTCAACGATAAGCGAAATTTTAGAAATAACGATATAAACTTGTTCTGACATTGGCCAAATTTGAGCCGTGACATATGGTCACATTAATTTAACGACAAATAGCCAGCCAAAATTGCTTATCATGGTTTCATTCTCGGGTGAAACCAGCCGTTCTGTTTTAGTTGGGCCACCCTGACAGTATTTAACAAAAACTGGTTGAATGTGTGTTTCACAGCGTATTTATTACATTCAACCAAATTTGCTAACAAACCGATGTAAGCATTTTTCGAAGTTTGTAAGAAATGTTGCTGAGATCGGAGCAAAATTGCTTAGATTTTCTTCCATGGTGTATGGAAAATGCAAATAAAAGAAGAGCACGGATTAAATACAAGTTATATATACCGATCTATTACCTGGAGGTTGACATTGCAACCGAGTTTGATGAGAACTGTAGCACAGTCAACTATGCCAGCCGCCGCTGCGTAGATCAGAGGTGTAACGCCGTCTTCGTTTCCCATGTTAGCATCCGCTCCTTGGCCGATCAAGTACTCAATTATAGCTGACTGATTACTGCAGAGATATTATAAAGTGGTAAATGACAATGTTGTCAAAGTTCAGTACGTCCGTAGTCATGATAGCGGTTTGGTATACAAAGCGATTATAAATCATTTAACAATCCAAAACTGTCTGTACTAAGACGCCACAATGAGACAATTGGAATATCAAAATCGTTAATATAATAATTACCCTATCGCGGCATAGTGAAGTGGCGTGAGCCCACTCTCAGTTTGAAGGTCGATAGTTGCTCCCGAGGTAACAAGTAATTCAACCATCTTAAGGCCGTTTCGTTGTTCAGCTGCATAATGAAGAGCGCTTGCGCCTTTCGCGTCCTTAGAGTCCACCTGATAATTAAGAGCAAGTATAAGGAATGAGTGGTCTCAAATTGATTAATCTATTTATTTATTTATTCAAATATATGTATACACGATAGCTGCATGATCAGCAAGGATGTTGTTTTTCGTCAAGGTCCTGATATAACACCATAACATATAAATTATACCATACTACGTTCTTAAAGGGATAGTTGAGTTCTGGTAAGGAGAGTACAGGTTGGGTAAAACTGAATTTTAGTAACCAAAACCTGCATCATTACATTACAAACTAATAGTTATAACTAGAAAGGAACACAAAATTACAAATGACGTAGTAAAGATCATGTTATCATTCAAAAGAGCCGTTAAAACGTAAGAGGGCGCTCTCTAAACACTCATCGTTTCAACCATTTTGAACAAAATATTTTGCATGTGATGTTTTGTTGAAATAGTGATTAGATAGAGAAATAACCAACAACTATTTAAATACCTATTTTGTAACTTTTTGAAAAGAGGAAGCATTTTTTTGAATTTTTAACGGGCTGGTTCAAAATTCTCTAATAAACCTGGGGCCCCAGCTTTATTACAAACTATTATATTTATGAATATTTCAGCCGTCTCTGAACCGATTTTGATCAAACAAAGATGATTTTATTGTTTAAATATTATGCTCTTTCAAATTTTACACTCAGTTTTTCATTACCTCACAACAAAAAAGTAGTCTAGCGCCCTCTCTACCAAAACTCAACTATCCATTTAGTATAATAGACATAATGAATATAAAATATATGTACAAAATATAACACATTACCACCACATTCAAGATTTACTTTTTAAGAATTTTTGACAAAATTATATTCAGAATAGCTTCAATTTATAACAAATCATAAAAACACAGTTAACATTCTTTATTATAATATAAATAAACAAACTATTCAATGAAGTAAATATTGGGTGCTCCAGCAAGGCCATGAGTATCGGTCGAGCAGATTGTCATCACACAGAACACCTCACAGTCTTTTTTGCAGCAGGCTCACGCACAGCCACACATCGAGAGAGAGAGAGAACCACACCCAAAATCAGAGAGTGACGTAAAGAATTGAGCTGCTTCAATGCAGTTGGATATGGTATATCAAACAATATTAGAGATGCACAATCGATAAGAGCTCGCTTCCAATAGGCGCTAAATCCACTTTAAAAAAAAACTGAGTTACATATATATATACATGTATACTCTACCTAGCTATCTAGGAATCCACATTTTACCCCAAATAACTCACTCAAAATCAAAGTATAGAAAGTTCAATTTTCATATTCCCATAGGCATGTGTACAAAGTGGGACAAAGAAACCTGTTTTCCTCGGAAGTTGAAAGTTTATATTCGGGGGTTGTTCCACCATGTCCACGGAGAAGATTGTTGACCATATGTTACTGTCACGATCCAAACAAAATTTAGCAGTAATCAGGAAGAACCAAACCCGATACTGCTAAGATATCGTTAAGACAGACCAATACATCTTCAAGAGGTGACAGGACATGTCAAGTTGTCATAATTTGTTTGAACTTTTGACCATCCATGGTACCTCCCGATCAATCAAGAAGCACTTAGCCTACGAAGTGCCGCAATTGAAGGGGCTCCTGACGGCACAAAGACACTAACAGGATCTATCAAGTAATTTGATGTAGATTATCACTATCACTCATCCAGTCGATGTTATTAATATGTTTTTGTAAATCAAAAAACTGGAAACGTACTATTTGTAAGGCGACCTTTCGCCGGTGAACTACCGGCTTCTTCTAGCTATGTACTTTCTCAAGTACTGCGGTCATCTATAGGAATGTGCAGGAATAGTAACGCATCACCGCATTCGGAGTGCGTGAAATACGGGATTTCATGGACGGCACTGTCCCACGGGTGAGAAATGTTTCAACCTTCAACTGCGAAACATCGCCTAAAATAGTAAGTTTTCAGCTTCCTGATTCATAAAATAGTGCCATTAACTTCGACTGGATGAGTGATAATCTACATTGAATTGCTTGATGGATCTTGTGAGTGTCTACATCATAATTATTCGCAACGAATATTCGCAGGACTATGTAACGATGTGCAGGAATCATGAGAAGATGGCATGGAAAATCGCGAACTTTCGAAACCATCTAAGATTTAATTGAGGTGCACACACAATGATGCTATCCCAAAAAAGTGAAAAACTTACAAGTAATATACAGTACAAGGATTTAAAGGGATAGTTGAGTTTTGGTAGAGAGGGCGGTACACATAATATTTTGTTGGCGAGATAATGAAAAACTGAGTGTAAAATTTGAAAGAGCATAATATTTTACTGACAGAATAAACTTTATTTGATCCAAATCGAATCAGAAACGGCCGAAATATCCATAAATGTAACAGTTTGTAATATATGTGGGGCCCCACAAATATTAACTAATTTTGAACCAACCGTTACAAATTGATAACAAATGCTTCCTCTTTTCAAAAATACTCAAAAGAAGTTTTGTAATAAGTTGTTGAATATCTCTGTATCTAATCACTATTTTTGCGAACCTTCACATGCACAATATTTTATTTAAAATGGTTTAAACCAATGTAATTTGAGAGAGCGCCATCTTGAGTTTGAACGCCTGAATCATAAAAGGCTTTTTACGCAGTCGTTTGTGATTTTGAATTCCTTTCAAGCATGGTAGAGTTATAACTATTAGTTTGTAATGTAATGGTGCAGGTTTTGGTTATTAAAATTCAGTTTGACCAAAACTGTACTCTCATTACCAGAACTCAACTATCCCTTTAAAGCGGAAACATAATAAAAAGCGCAGAAACGAAACTTTTGAATGAGATAATTAGGCAAATTAATAAACAAAAATTGTCATTCTACAAAACAACGAGAACACGTTAGAAAGCAAGATTCATGAAAAATGTCCTACAAAAATCAGATGGTTGAATCCTTGTTATACACACTAAGAGACAACAGCGTTAAATATTTACAGCTATGCACCTTGCACACTTTCAATGAATTTGAAAGAAACTATAAACTAGTAGAAAGTTATCGCATCTTTTATCACACCTTGCTTAGCCTCTTTAAATAAACACCCACGTTTCATAATTTAAAGATTCAAACCTTCGCAACACTGGGAAGTTATTCAAACATGGAAAGTGAAAAGATGAAAATGCATACCTTAAGGCTTCAGAGTTGCTCCGTTAAGGGGGCCAAGAAAAATTGGGCTTCCTAGTCTGGTTTTGGGTTAGAGTTAGGTAGGGCAATGCAACTCAATAATAGAGTTTATCCTAATTGACAAATCGTAATATGCCTTTTTATTATATATAACATAACTCCGACTTAAATTTCTGCTTTGGGAGAAATATGTGAAAACTCGGGTTTACCACTATTCATGCGAACACTGGAAGACACCATTATTAGGTTTGTGCGGACTAATGGTCAGTGATATGGCCTAATGCATTTCAATAGCACCTATTCAAACCATTGTCTGAATACTTGTTGATGCTTTGACGAGTCCGCAAATGAGTGAAAAACTTTTTGTTTGGCCCGTAGCAAACACGCATAGTTTGCAAAGCATGTCGGGCAATTACAAGAACACGGCCGCTCCCATCACCTTTTGCCGTCGTAAGAATTAGTAAAATGTGGGTATGTTCACGTAAGGATTTCATGGGATCCAACAAGCCACAATTGCCAAATTATGTATAAAATAAAATGTCTGTTCACCCTTTTAACGATAATAATAGCCGAAAGCTATAGTTTCATTGCCCTTTAGTGGTTACGGTAAGCATTTTCTTAGTTTGTAATAAATGTTGCTGAAATCAAAGCAAAACTGCTCACATTTCCTTCCATGGTGTATGGAAAATACAAATAAAAGAAGAGCACGGATTAAATACAAACGATATACAGGGTTGCCCAGAAATAACGGAACGGGGCACTTCCCAAAATACAGTACCGAACTATTTATGTCCATCAGGTAGTGTGTCTTTTCTGATGAAAAAAGATATCAAGAACAGTAATTTTGGTCGTGTAGTTTTTGTTTTAGGTCGCTGTGAGTGAGACCATGTCAGGTGCTAATTTTTTTCAATTTTTACCTAGTCAGGGCCAATAAAACCGCACTCACTGCCCGTAATACCATGCCCATTATCTCGGCACACTGTCAATGGCGCACTGTGTTATACTCTATGAAAGGCGGTGGGTGCGGTTTTACTGGCCCTGACTAGGAAAAAATTGACACAAAACGGAACCTGACATCATGTCACTCACAGCGCCCTAGAACTAAAACTACTCAACTAAAATGGCTGTTCTTGGTATCATTTTTCATTGGAAAAGAGACCCTATCCGTTGGACGTAATACTTGTTTTGCTTTATTTTGGGAAGTGCCCGTTCCGTTATGTCTGGGCTAACCTGTATATCGATCTATTACCTGGAGTTTGGCATCGCAACCGAGTTTGATGAGAACTCTAGCACAGCCAACTCTGTCATGAAGCACTGCGTAAATCAGAGGTGTTACGCTCTTCTCGTTACCCGTGTTAGCATCCGCCCCTTGGCCGATCAGGTACTTAATTATAGCTGGCTCATCACTGCAGAGATATTATAAAGTCGTAACTTACAAGGTTGTCAAAGCTCAGTAGGTCCGTATTAATTCGATAATCATGATAATAGGATAATAGGAAGTCCCTGACATGCAACCGCATATTTGCTCCTGTTTATCTGGATAAGGGTACTTGAGAGTCAACATAAGGCCTACATTTTCGTTCATGGCAAACATTTTCAGAGGAAATTAACGACGGCTGTGAGTGACCAATCAAACTTGGATAGGATTGAAGGGAAAATAAACAAAGAAAATGTTATATACATTGGGCAAGGGAGTGGGTAGACAACTATGAATCAAAAGTAAGGAGGAAGCATGATAACAGCAGTGTCCTGAAACTGGATAGACCATGAATGGGCAGGCATGCGAACAGGGGAAGAGAGGGAGGCATGAGAACAAAAGGATCCGAGAGCCAAAATGGCCACAGTAGAGTTAGAGGTAGGGTGTTTCGGTGAATGATGAGGTGGGATTAATAAAGAGTGCCTGTGAGTATTATGATATGAATGTATAAATGGAGGTGATATCAACGGTGAAGCAGATGGGGTGGGATGCGAACAATGCTTATGTACATAAGATGGAGGCCTTTGGAAAAAATAGAGAAAACAGAGAAGGATATGAAAGTGACATATTCAAAAATATGAGGACATACTACAGCCGTTTCTGAACCGATTTTGAGCATTCATTCATTTCATTCTTTTAATTTGCTTTAACCAAATATCAACATCTTTATGATACAAGAATATCAACAATGGTTGAGATGCCCCTTGAAAGCAAATCTTTGAAGTGGTTGCACATTAAGAACATAATCAACTAAATAACTAAATTCAATTTTAAAAAATAATAACAAATTAAGCCTAAGCCTTAATTGTTCAAATCAAGTTTATTCTGTCATTAAAAGTGTTTTCTTTTTTAATTTAACAATCTGTTTTTCATTATATCACACAAATTTGTGTGTGAAGTACCCCCCTATAGCAACACTGAACTATCCCTTTAATTAGTTTAATACACAAAATCCCAAACTGTTTGCACTAAGATGTCACAATGTGAGCATTGGAATAACACAACCGTTAATGTTATATTACCCTTCCACAGCATAGTGTACTGGCGTGTACCCGACATTATCCTTAATGTCAATTGTTGCTCCCGAGGTAACAAGTGATTGAGTCATCTTAAGGTCACCCATGTGTGCTGCATAATGAAGAGAGCTTTTACCTTCCGCGTCCTTAGTGTCCACCTGTCAATTGTAAGAATTGTGAGTATAAACAGTGGTCTCAACTTGATTCGTTTACTACGGATTGGATTTATTTTATGCTTGATACAATTTAGAAAAAATCGTTCTTTGAGCTTCTGAGTTAATTATTTACAACTAAATTGTTCGTTCAACGACTATGGAAAAAAAAGGGCTGTTGCCCAGATTAGATATCGTGTTTTACTTGGCATACGACGTGGCTGGGTCTTCACCACTTACCCCACCGGGAAATTAGATCCCAAATCAATTCAACAATATCCTTGTGTAATGCACTCAGATATGATATATTAAACATTATTGGAGATGAAATATCGATATACTATCATTATTTATGTTTGTTAGAATTGATTAGCAGTGATGTTGACCTATCGGTGATATCCTGGGGGCACCTTATTGATGCTGATGCTTAGTGACGACGTCATGCCGGTTCTTAGACCAAACATCAGTCCATATTCGCGGGTTGTTCCACGGAGACTGTCTCGATTATTAACCATTTTTTGTTTTCACGATTCACCAACAATTTCTCAATAATCAGCGAGAACCAATCCCGATACTGCGAAAATATCGTTAACGGTAGACTGACAAGAAAACTGCCTACAAATTGTGTTTTACTGTATCTAAGGAAGATTTTCATGCAGATTACTAATAAAACATATTTTCCTCATGGGAAAACCCGGTAGAATAAAACAATCAACTTGTAAATTCACTTTCGGAACCCCCGTAAAAAAATTGAGTCCCGGCGGAAAAAATGACGTCATCTTTGTGACGTCACAGGCCAGCAATCGCAGTTTAGCTCTGTCATAGACGTACACGCTGAGTGCAATGCTCACGTTGACAGAGAGATATTTTTTCGATTTGTTTCAATATTTGCAAAGATTTGTTTAAGTTTATATCATGGACGATATACACTCAGATGTGTAGCTTCATCCTGCTACAATTCATTTCTTAGCAATTCTTAGGCATTTTCAGTTAAGCCTCAATTTACAAGCAAAAACGAGTTTGTTTTACTAGCAAGTCATAGGCTCTGCATGTAAACCATGCACATTCCTCCGTGTTGCGGTGTGCTTGTGATGTCATGACCCGGGTGACACGTGCGAACATTCTCGCTACGCTATAAATTACTTTTTTAGGAGCATGGAACGCCCATGTGAAAAAAGGCAACAAAGTTGCATGAAATTTACCTGTTTTGCCCAACTTACGGATTTCTTTGAAAAAAAGAGTGTGGCATATCAATAAAGGCACACATTTAAAGCTATAAACCTGAATTAAAGCCGGGATTTCACCATACCTTTAAGACGGACCAAAACATCTACAAGAGGTGACATGGCATGTGAAGGCGTCATATAACCTGATAACTGTTGAACAAATTGTGGAGACGATCCAAGGCACCTCCCGACCAACCTGTCAAGAAGCACCATGCCTACAAAGTGCCGCAATTCAAGTGGCTCCTGACGTGGCACCAAGACACCCACAAGATCCATCAAGTAATTTAATGTAGATTATCATTCATCCAGTCGAAGTTGAACATATATTTTTATCAATCATGACGCTAGAAACTTACTATTTGTAAGGCGAAGTTTCGCCGGTGAACTACCGGCTTCTTCTAGCTATGTACCTTCTAAAGTGTAGAGCGGTCCTCTATAGGGATGTGCAGGAATCGTAATGCACCACCGCATTCGGAGTGCGTGAGAGACGTCTTGGGATTTCACGGACGGCCATGTCCTACGAGTGCGAACTGTTTCAACCTTAAATAGTTTCCAGATTCTTGATTTATAAAATAATATTATTAACTTAATGAAGGATTATCTACATCATAATTATTTGCAACGAATATTGTCAAGACTATGTAACGTTGTGCAGGAATAATGAAAAGACTGCAAGGAAAATCGCGAACTTTCGAAACTATCTAAGATTTAATTTTGAGGTGCACACACAATGATGCTATCCCAAAAGTAAAAGCTCTCAAGAAATATTCAAGGATTCAAAGCGGAAAACATAATCAAAACCGCAGAAAAAAGAAACTTTTGAATGAGAGATTCAGGTAAATTGGAAAACAAAAACTGGTCATTCTGCAAAACAACAAAGACACGTTAGAAGGCAAAATTCATGAGAAATTTCTCGCGGAAATCGCCCCCAGAATAGCTGGACATACGGCACACTCCTCTCGCGCTGCTTTGGACAATAATTGGAGATGCAGGACACCACCAGATCACGAAGAACAACCCCCAGAAAATTGGGTAAGAAACCTATCATCATAATAATAATAATAATATAGAACACTTATAATGCGCCATGAATCTAGTAAACTATTCTCAGGCGCAAATAGAAATGAAAAGGAAAGGAAAGGAAAGGAAAGGAAAGGAGAGAGAAATAGAAATATAGTCCCTAATCAAATGCTAATTTAAACAAAATTGTCTTTATACCTATTTTAAAAGACTCAATTGATGTCGTATTTCTAACATTAACTGGCAAAGAATTCCATAATGTTGGTGCTGAGTACAGAAAGGACTTTTCACCTGCCAACGATTGAACTTTTGGTACTGATAACATATTACAATTCAGGGAGCGAAGATTTCTATTTGGTACATATACACTTACCAAATCTAATACATATTGAGGAGAACGACCATTGAGAGCTTTCCATGTCATAATAAGTATTTTGTACATTATTCTCTCTTTCACGGGTAACCAATGCAGGTCCTTTAAAATAGGAGTTATGTGAGAAAACTTAGGAATACCAGTAAGAACTCGTGCTGCAGCATTCTGAGCCCTCTGTATCTTAGCAAGTTGTGTAACTGGTGCATTATATAACAGTGAATTACCATAATCTAAACGTGATAATTATAACATAAGAATGAATAACAGAGGCAGCTACTTCTTTTGAAAGTGATTTACGAATACTACTAATATTGCGAATATGATAGTACACTGAACGACACGTTGCATTAATGTGAGATGACATTGACATAGTAGAATCAAATTGTACACCTACATTTCTAACATTTGACACTGCTTGGACGTCTACGTCACCAATTTGTATTGAATTACATTGAATCTTACTACGATGCCTTTGAGATGCAACAACTATAAATTCACTTTTATCATCATTTAACTTGAGTTTATTGTTTAATCATCAACTTTATCGGTAAGTGGAACTAGCTTTTTTGGTAATAGCTTCAACTTTGCAATTACATCGCAAAAACGTCCGACTACCGAACTGATCACTGCGACGGAAACCGCGATTCGCATAGGCAACATACTGCCAGTGGATGCGGAGGAACTGCGACACGTTGTCAATAGTCGCGAACGCTAAGCCACAAAACAAAATATCTCACAACACGAACGCAAATCTCTTGAGGATTGGGATAAAGAAAAGGACATTGTAATTGTAATAGCTGACAAGGTATACGGTGCGTTGTTGTGTTGGATGAAAATAACTACAAGAACAGGTGTAATGGTCTGCTGAAGTGCGGGGAACCGTACAAGAGGATTGGATTTAATCCTATACTAATGGTTTTCGAAAGGCAGTCACATCAGTCATAAACAAATTGCACAGAGTGGGTGATTAGCGACGAACAAAAAATATTTCTCACCCCAGCAACTGAACCCACGGTCCCGGCTTTATACGGGCTACTAAATAAGGTGCATTAACCAGAACCCATCCCCATGCGGCAAAGTAGCATTAACTCTGTGACTTATAGTCTTGCTAAATTCTCAGCTCATATTCTGGGTCCTGTAGTTGGTAATACGGAACACCATGCTTCCAACACAACGGACTTTGTGGACAGGATAATCCAATTGACATTAGACCAACATGAAACGATCATCACATGATGTATGTGCGCTCTTTACATCAATCCCACCACTTGATGCTATCATAGTAAGGAATCACTTGGAGAAGGACACAAAACTACATGAACGCAATTCCTTGAATATCGATCAGATAATTGACATTGTGACTGTTTGCTTGAACACCACCTATTTCTCATTCAGAGGACAGCACATACAAACGTATGGATGCGCAATGGGTTCCCCCGTCTCTGCCATCGTAGCACATGTGTACATGCCGGACTTATCATCGCACACAGCAACAGCACCTCGAATTTGGCTCAGGACTTCTTTACACACATCAACTCTCAGAACACAAATGCAAATTCACACAAGAGGAACTGATAGAGCAGGAGCTTGCCTTCCTGGATGTGGAGGTACGAATCACACCATGCACACCGGAGGGCGACTAGGGACGAGTATGTAACGTAAACCTACGCATACTAACCAACTCTGCACTTTCTATTATTAGGAAGCCTTTTCCACCGAGCGGACGCGGTAGTAAAATACCCGATAGGGGTAACCAATGAAAAACAGGAAATCAAACAAGCCCTTGAATTGTGTGGTTACCCAGAGTGGTCATTTGACAAAGCGAAAGACCCACAGCGCAATGAATGCCGAGCACAAGAAAAACCCTAACACGGACCAGAATCAGACCAGAAAGGCTGCGGTCACCGTCTCCTACGGGCATGACATTTCGGACAAAATCAAGCGGTTGTTCAGCAAACATGCCCGCAAAACACCTTGAGTCAAAGATTGGTACACGTCAAAGACCGTCACATGAAAGAAACGTGGTCTACGTCGGTATTCCGTGTAAGCAAGAGGACTGTAACGAATTATACGTGGGGGAGACACAACAATCATTGAAAGAGCGCATTAACCAACACCGAAGACCAAGTGCAGCGGTATGTATACCAGACTCCGCGGTCTACACCCACATCACAGACAACAACCACTCTTTTGATACTTTTTGAAGTTTCATTTCGTCTGTATGCAGGACAGTGTTAATATATAATTACCATCAGGATATACACGCATGAATCGATACCCCTTGATCACGTGGATTGAATAGGTATAGGTGTTAGGTGTTAGGTGTTAGGTGTTAGGTTAGGGTTATTTCTTTATTATATCATAAGGGACCAGCACCACATAAGACTTCACTGTTCTTTCTTGCCGGTTTCCTCATTCGTTTATATAATTGTATTTTTTTGTTTATCGTTCTTGATGTTGTTTATATGTTCTTCAATTATCTGTAAATATCGATGTTATATCTATGTATGTTTTTATATGACGAATGGAATAAATGAAATGAAATGAAATGAAATACATGTACATGGTATATGAAATATTTGTTTGCAATATTCATTTATTCACAATGTAATAAGAATCACATTATAATAGGTACAACATTTGTACTGGTTAGTTGAGTTACCTTGTCGGGTGGACATCTCGAGAGGATCTGTACGACTCTTTCGACGTTGCCCTTCTTGGCAGCACGCACTAGCATCTTGCCTTCATCTCCGTCTGCAACATCCTCATCAGACTCATCGGACGAATCAGAGTCATCGGACGAATCAGCTCCTAGCCTCTTCGACTCTGTATCCTCTGTTAATATGGTAGTCCATAATGCATCATATAGACATTATTGTAGCGGGGAGAGGGCTGTTGCAGCTGCCCTCCGGCCAATGGTTTTAAGCATAATATATCAGGAAGTTGAGCCACCAGAGATACGTTGAGTCCAGCCTCCAATGTGATAGATCGCAAAAATCCGACCTCATACAGGTCAAGCAAATAATGTTGACCATATTTATTATTATGTCAAACTAAACGTATACCTTACGTTTCCATGCTCTTGGGCTAACCCTAAGTTCTTTAATTATCGTTTGGGTGGGGTATGCCTCATCCAACTTCAAAACGGGGGTTTAAGAAGTATGTGGGCATATGCCTCAGCCAACTTCAAGTACTTCTTGTAAGGAGCGGGGATGGGCCCAATCAACCTTCAAAGCTGGGGTCAAAGGAGCAGGCCTGGGTGTGTATCAGTCTACGATGGGTTCTAAGGAGCGATCGTGACCGAGACCAAAACCACTGGTTGAGTTGTGTAAGCTCGGCAGTGGGGGGTTGTTCAAGTCGAGGTCTAAAGAGCGGGGTTTTTTTAATTTAACAATGAGACTATTAGGCTTAAAGGGTACCACCACCCACATATAATATTCTTATTAAAGAAAGGTAACATATTTAGTATTCCATTCCATCAACAAGTTCACAAAAATATGTTTCCCGAAGAAAACAAAAATTGGACAACGCATCACAATTCTAAAGCATGTGTTCATGCAGTCTGAATTGCAGAGAATTGTGCAGAGCGAACGAATAGCCCGGGAATATATTGTCTATAAACGTACGCGTGAATAGCATTGGCGCACTCGCAAATGGTCGGCCCGTTTGGAACCAAGAAATAGTAGTGGTTCCGTAAGTGGTGGACATGAATTGCTTTGTTTATGAATTACACAACCATTTTCAAAATGTTGGATATCTATTGGATATCACAAAACGGTAGCAAAGCATATAATAATGTGTTGTTCTTTGCCTGGTGGTCCCCTTTAAGAGCGGCACCCGGCTCTTTTTTACGGAAATGAGACCCTTATAGGGGCGATTGAAGCGGCATATTTCGCAAACATCGGTATGTAGAACCCTCCTTCCCCCAGTAAGGGGTCTGCTTACGGGTAATTGGTGGCAATCCATCAGATACGAGGGACTTAGTCCATGCCGCTCGTCATCTAGTAATCTAACTCGACGCCCCACCCCATGAGTTGATTGGTAGTACGCCCATTTATATAGTAGAGAATTTCGAATCAGAATATAGCAAACTTAACTATTTAGTATCTTTATTGACATAAAACAGATGTGGTTGGTATAAAATGGGGTTAATAAAATGTTAATGTCTGACATGTACTTTTACTTCAAAGTAATGCGTGGCAAAAACTTTGCCACCTTCTTGATTTACGTTTGCCTCCCCTCCTCCAGCTCAACTCCCCTCTTTGTCATCATATTTGCCCACTTGCCCTTCTCTTAATGTCTTTGTCCTTTCCCATGTATATCCTCCACCTTGCCCCTATATTTGCCCCCCCCCCCCCCCCCCCTCTTTGTCCGCATCTTTGTTACCTTTCTGGCCGGAGTCTATGAGAGACCTGCCAGTCCCAGCGTAGGCCCTCTTGATGAGAGTCAGTGCGCAGGGGTGCCAAGGAAGTGTGGTCTTTACTCCTGGTATGTTCAGACGACAGTTCCACTTGCCATCTACAGAAACCACACGCGCCTCCTGACCAATGCACTGCCAAAGCAAACAGTGTGTGGACATTTTATGGAAAAGGAATAATATATGACCGGGTAAGAGCAACATGCGCCTAACTCATATATCATAAGGGTATTTCCACGGGAAAGTGGACATGAACTGAAAAAATCAATTAGCTCTATTTCAAATCCTATTTATTTTTTCTGGATAATTTGTTTATACAATATGATCCTATAACTATATTTTTCAGTTCACGTGATTTTTTTAATTCTCAGGTGTCTCCTTATAGGAGAAATGGAAAGCATACACGAAACTCCACACATTTGACTACCCTTTGCAAATTTCAGGAAAATCTTCATATTTTCCATATTTTCTGGTATTTTTTATTATTTAAGGCACCAAAATGGATGACTGATGGATAATCACAGTACTTTATCAGATTAAAATTTCATTTTTTTGAGTGGTACAAATATATTTTTGTATGAATCAAAACCTCCGGACAAACTGTAACGCGAGTTAGCGTAACTCGAGTTACCGATGTTTCTGCATCCTACAATTTATTCCCAAATTGTTTGGAAATTTGTTCAATACTAACTGATAGGACACATACAAAATTAATGTCAAATTAGCACATAAAATATTTGACCAGGATAAACATTTAGATGGTGCTTTTCACGTTTTAGGGGTTACTAATTTTTGTCCATGTCTTTTTTTTGTAACGCGAGTTACCAAACAGGATTCTTCCGCAAAGGTTCCTTAAAGGGGTAGTATAGTTTTGGTAAGGCTGAGCAAAAGTTACAAAAACCTGCACAATACCATTACAAACTAATAGTTATAACTCCACCATGCTCGAAAGGTATACAAAATTACAAACGACTAAGTGAAAAGCCAATTATCATTCAAAAAGAGCCATTAAAACACAAGAGGGCGCTCTCTAAAAAGGCTTGGTATTAACCATTTTCATACAGAATTATGCATGTGATGTTTTATCGAAATCGTGATTAAATAGAGAAATCATCAACAACTATTTAAAAAACGCTTTTGAAATTTTTTGAAAAAGTGTATGCATTTATTAATTTTTTTGAAAAATTCATCGAATTATTTGGGCCCCAAATAATTATAAGATCACATATATTTATTGATATTTCAGCCGTTTCTGGACCGAATTTGACCAAATAAAGTTTATTCTGCCATTAAAATTGCATGTTCTCTCAAATTCACCACTCAGTTTTTCATTACCTCAGAACAAATTGTGATGTGCAGCGCCCTCTCTACCAAAACTAAACTACCCCTTTAAGGTAGCTCTGTCAGTTTTTGTTTGTGTTTTCTAGTTAGTGCACATCTACTTAATCCTTGGTAATAAAATCAGCCTACAGTTCCGTGAAATAATGGAGTTACAGCACATTGAAGTAGCCAATGTACCATAAAAGGTAACGTGAGTTACCGTGGAAATGCCCATAAATATCTCTTTTTAAGGAAGTCAAAAATGTGTATGGCACAGGGGCTGCGGAAAGATGTTGAAAGTGGGGGAGCTGACCACATTTGGGCTGTTATTATACTTATTATTTTGTGCTTATGTATTTCTTTGTTTTAAGCCAAAAAAGTGGGGGCTGCAGCCCCCCCCCCCCCCCCCCCCCCCCCCCCCGGTTCCGCGGCTCCTGTGGCAGAAACATCTTCGGGAGCTTAATTAGGCTAAGTTTTGTTGATGCGGACGATATTATTAGATCCAATTAAAGGGTACCATGCACTACCCACAAATAATATTCTTAAAACTTTCTTTCCTAATACATTCCATCAACGAGTTCAGAAAAAATGTTGCCAGATAAAAAATATGTAATTGGAAAACGCATCACCATTCTTAATCATGCGTCCTTTGGTCTGAATGTATGAAGACTACCTGGGAAGAGCGAAGGAATCGTCCGGATTCTAGTGTTTCCAATCGTACGCTTGAATATAATTGGCGCACTCGCAAATGTTTGGCACAAACAATAAGTGGTTCCGTAAGGGGTGGTAATTAAATGCATTTATTATGATTTAAACAAACCTTTGCAAAATGTTGGGTATCTATTTGATATCACAAAACAGTCTCAAAACATATAATTATGTGTTGTTTGTTGCCTGGTGGTCTCCTTTAAGTAATGTAGTCTCAGTTTTAAATAATGTTACCGAAAATGTATGACCATTCATATGTCGCTTCTGTGTACACATACGTTTTGATACAAAGAAACGCGCACGTCCTTGAGAATATAGTTTTTTCTTCAGACCCGTTTCCACATGATTTAGTATGAAGGTGAGTTTTAAAATTACATTAAATCAGTTTGGAGTGCTGGTTCCACTTGACTCTTACCTGTTTCATGCCATCAAGCCATCCAATCCCGCTTTCTGTCTGTAACTTTGCGACGAACACTAGGTCAGAGCTCACACGGACGTGGTCTTCCACATGAAACTCCACAACCTTTAAAGCGTGTAAGATTCCAAGCAAAATACATAAATGTATGTACATCAGTATACCATGTGTAGCACACTCAGTGATGCACATCCATAACTATAGCTCCTTATGTGACGTGGCACGTACATGCATGCTTTATTCTATGATCTACTGCCGTGTAAATTGTTTTTGTATTCATTCATACTGTCTGAAACAAGAGCAGAGCTGGCGACTTCAGCCCAGCAACGTGCGAACAGTCCCGGAAAGTCGAGAATCTAAGCAGTCCCGCTTGTGCGGTGCAATGAGGTACAATAAAGGTAATAGCATTATTATGAATAGCCGACTCTTTGTGGTCCTTTTTCAAGAGCGCCCACCAATCGACTCTATGAATTGAATGGACATGTATCTATTTCATTTCTTGTGACATACCTCTTTTCACCATTGCTGGATAGGGCAGAGTAAAGGAAAAATATACCTTCCTGCCCAATCTCGTGAACACAAATCTGTGCCAGTGAAATAATCTGTCCCATACGTTCACATTCATGTCACGTGCCAAAATGCCATGGCCTAGTCATCTGATATATTGAGCAATAAAACCCGGTTTATTACGGACACTGACCTTGGCAAGTACTTCCATGTTAAATACGAATGACCCGCCATCATCGTACAACACATTCGCGTCTCCAGCCCGTGTGATGTCACTGACTTTCCCCACTTTGCCGAACATCTACAGAAAGAAATTAACAGGGTAGTAAAGTTGTAGTTATATTTATTGCTATTAACTGAAACTTGTAAGTTATTATCAAACAGTAATTGCTAAACTTATATCATGCCTGAAAGATAGAAAAAACATACACTTTTAAGTTGGCTGTTTTCACTAAAAATCAACCGTTAGGAGAAGAGGATGCCCTCCAGACACTTGAAATACTCAACCATTTCTATCATAAAATGTGAATGTGATGTTTGGTTGAAATTATTGGTCAATAGATTATATTATCAATGTTTTGTAAACGCCTCTTTTGATATATTTTCCAAAATATGAAGGATGTACACACATTTAGTTAAAACTTTAATTCTTTGATATTTGACAAGCTGAATAACAAGACAAATTATTATCCTTCTTCTCACATTTGTTAGCGACAATAAATGTCCATTACTATCCATCAAATCATTAATACATCTAATATTATTTTCATGCCAGGATTTAAAAAACTTTCTCTAGAAATCGTATAATCTTAGCTATATATCTAATGGTATTCTTATTATATTTCTATAAATCGTGTGAAAAGGAGTGGTTAAATAATAAAAGGGATAACTTCAACTAGGACCAATTTGCCACAATAGCAATCATAACGAAATACAGTTCGTTTACATGTGAAATGTTATTCACCTTTACTCGGAGGAAAAATTAGCATTTTTGACATAAGTCATGATCAGATGATATTGCAATAATTGGCTTGCTTGGCTACGGGGTACATAGGAGTGGCACAAATCCCTACCCCCCCCCCCCCCCCCCCCCCGAAAAAATAATAATAATAATAATTATTTTTTAAAAACAAATTCGATACAAATGCAATAACCTACACCGACCATGTTCAGTGGATTGCTTGGCTACGGGGTATATATATCAGGGCCCGCGGAAAGGTTTTGAAAGTTGGGGGGGGGGGGGGGGGGGGTGAGGGTTGGGGCTGACCATACAAATTGGTCACCCCGGGTTGGGTGGGAGGGGGCCGCGGCCGGCCGGGGCGGGGGTAATTGAGGAGTTGAATACCACCCCACCACCTAACCCATCAAAATAATCCGCGTGCCCCCCCCCCCCCCCCCCCCCCTCCCCCCCTCCCCAACCCGTCCGATCAGCTACTATCTATGACACTGTTTATTTAATAATGACAATGTTCTTACATTGGCCATATCTGTGGTCCAGGGTCGTCCGCTACTCTTGTGTATGGCTTCTACCACCTCCGTATCCATTGTGACGGCCACATGGTCCCCTGTGCTTACCTCCTGACCTATGATTTCATCCTGCCCGACATCCGCTGACGCCATTCGATAAGGATTGTCAGGCTACACTGTTATACTGGTGGAACGAATAAAGTAAATCAGAACATGATATGTTCAACCGTCGGAGTAGCACATTCAATACAATAACACCTTTGACCTAGTGCTTTAGGCAAACTTACATACATAGGATAATTTACCTTTCATCTTGCATTAATAATGGATTCAAAGTTCAATTGGTAAATAGTCAAAGTGCCTTTACAACAAAGGAACAAATCAATGGATATGATTCCTTGAGTATTGTGACTTTATATTCGTATAACCCGGCGATGTCACTTTATATTTTTAAGGTGAAAAGCCATTCGCACGCAGCCGATCCAACATGTTCTCGCTCGAATCTGCTAAGTATATTGCGTTGCCTCACGTTTCCGGTTCTGCCATTCAAGAGCCAGTCGGAGGTCACTCGAGGCCGATTCAACATGTTAAATCAGCTCCAATTGAGCGAAACCGACTCTAGACCAACTGGAAACAGATGGATCGGGTCGATTCGGCTGTGTGCACAGGGCTTATTTTCTCGTACATGACCGTTCCCGAAGTAAAAAAACAAAAACAAAAAAACATACATATATATACACAAGTACATTTTGATCGAATCATACCCAGTTTCAATCTATTCTATCAAATTAAATATAGTTTTAATTAAAGTGTCTTTATCGCAGCCGCAACTGAATTGCACCATCATTTATAAAGTAAAATTTATGATAATAGTTTTTTAAAAAAAGCTTAGAATGCAGCAACGTACATCATGTAAAATCTGAATAGAAATCATATAGCAACAATTTTAACCTATAGATATGTAAATACATTAATATATCTATATCAGACAAAATCTAAAATATCATACAAATTATTAAAATTCATGCTGAGTCAAAATATCAATAACACATATTTCAGATAACTGAGATAAAAGGGAAATATACTGTGCTTAATTCGGTTCGTTTAACAATATCATATACAAACAATGGACACTACAAAATAAACATTTTATTTAAAAACTTTAAAATAAAGCTAGTGAAAACGAGAATGGGAAGGGAAATCAATATAATGAAAACAATCAAACAACTTTTTTGAGTAGTATATGTTAATGTTTACATGTTTCATAGGTATGTGTACATAGTTTGATAAAGAAGCCTGTTTTCTATAAAGTTGATTGATGAATTTAACGACTTTTGGAATTAAGCTCTTCATAATGGTCTATAGCAAGACGATATCTTGACTTAAACAAAAAAACATAAAATGCTTATACACTTCTTTCAAACAAATTAAAAAGAGGTTTTTAACATCTCTATGTAATCATTATTTAAACAAAACATCACATGCACAATTTTGTATGAAACAATGGTTCAAACCAATCATCTTTTAGAGAGCGCCCTTTTGAGTTATAGCGGCTATTTTCTAATGAAAACCAGATTTTACTTAGTAGTGTGTAATTTTCTATACCGTAATTATACTGTAATTATGCAGGTTTTGGTTACTAACATTCAGCTGGACTAAAACCCAAATATCCCTTTAATGTTATAATTTCAGATGTAAGCCATCGTTCGTTACTTAGTTTACTTTGTTTACACTCCACATAACTAAAGCAGAATTCGTAATGCAGTGATATTTGGTGCAAATCAGACACATTGTTACATTTTGTAACCGTCACAAAGTCTTGTGATCTTTTGTATAAGCATATCGGCACATTTATTTTACTGCAATCACTGTTTGGTTTGGTAACAGTAGTTTTTAAAACGAATGTTATCCATAATAATTATAAGAACAGGGTCTCTATTCATAATGATGGAATAGGTCGCCAATAAATATACGAAATGATGATCATAATACTCAACCCGGCTCTATCAATAAGTAAAACATAGTACGGCTCTTTTAGCAAAACCATACTATTTTGGGTTCCTTTTGTATTTTTTTAAAATAAACATTGTTATTTTGGGGTATTTCATTTAATTTCATTCCGTTTTGAAGTCACAATCAACATACCTGATTAAGAGCTTTATAAGTTATCACATACCGTGCCAATAAAATATTGAAATAAAATACGGTGTTTAGTATCTTTTATTTTGTTAGAAAGGTAATTATAACTGTAATGTTTGTATTTGAAATTGTCCAAGGGACCGTCGAAACTACGTACACAGTTGTGGCAAAGAATAGAAAAATACTTTGCATTATGGCTCAATACTCGACCATATAATATCAGACTTCAATTATATTAAGATAAGATCGTGACATATTCCGGCAAACTTAAATAACTTTCAGGCAGCTTTAAAATGATCTATATGACCTTGTTGACGAAAATTTGTGAATGGTTGATAGAATGTGTATTTCTGTAATCTTATATTCCGTGATGTGTGAAAATTCCATGGCAATGAATTTCCTATTTATGACAAAGTTATGAACGAAAGTTATATTCGCTTGCTCATTGCACTGATTTTGTACACAGTTATATATTTGCAATGGACAATTGAGAATCCGAACATTTAAATCGTAAATATCTTTTTAACAAAAGGACAATTCGGAAAACCAAAATTATGTTTCTGCTTCAATTGTAAATTAGAATACAAAAATGTATGAGAGAACCACTATATAGTAAAACATTTTTTAGTTTATTTTGATGCTTACATTTTCTAGGTTAGAAAATACAATCGGACACATACATTGAATGAAAATACATGATGGATTCACAAATTCACAAATGGTACGAAGATATTTTAGTGTCCTGAAAAAATATTTGTGATAATATATTTAACATACAACCATCTTAACGGTACACTTAAGTATTGGTACTTTCCGAAATGCCCCTTGACACCAAATTGGTTGATTTTAATTCCATTTGAAGGTTTATTGAATACAACTTGTGAAATAAAAAATAATTTCCTTTCGAAAGCTCTCATAGTTGTAAAATTTGAATACAAAATATTTTATTGATAAGTCTACCGGCCGGGGTACATTTTGACTTTTTAGAAAAATACAAACAATTCGGAAAGACTTCTTGGGGAGAGAAAATCAAAATATGTTTTTGAATGGTTGTTGATGAAATCTCCATTTAATCATTATTTAAAAAAAAAACATCATATGCACAATTTTGTATGAAAAATGGTTAAAATCATTGATTTTTATTTTAGAGCGCCCTTTTGAGTTGTAACGGATCTTTTTTTAATGATAACATGGTTTTTACTTAGTCGTTTGTAATATACATTGCGAGCATAGTAGAGTTACAGCTATTAGTTTGTACCGCGAGGTTGCAGGTTTTGGTTACTACAATTAAGTTTGACCAAAACTTATCTGTCCCTTTAACATGTTCATATTACTTGGTCAAATACGAGTCATTCATTGGCTAAACCTCACCAGTCATGAGACTTCCTCTCGGGACTTCCCTCAATATTTTTTACATCCCTCGGAGAGGAACATTCCGTGATATTCCCTACATCACCAGTTAACATCAGTTCGAACAAAGTTCTAATTTATATCCATTATTGCATGCAAGACAGTATTCCATATCCTGTGCTTAACCGAATAAATACTAACATATACAACATGTATTGTGATTGTTGGCATTTGATCTTTGGTCATGCATGAGTAATGCAATACTGAATGGAGTGAAAAGGGAAGTAAAACTGCAAATAATTGCAGTGATTTTGGGATCAAAATATTATGTGCATTGCATGGCAATAAATGGACCAGTAATATACCTCTCTATCACTAACTGTTCTGGCATGCCTCGATTTATAAACATTGTCAAAGTTCACAAAACTTACTTATAATTGTAGGTGTTCTTACATTGCAGTCGTTTTACCGTTATATATATATGCAAGCAGGTTTTGTTTCTCTGAATTTCTCTTTTGATATAAATATATATAAATATATTGATTATTGAAATATTCGAATTTTAAATTATGTTCTGGATATGTATAAGTGGGTACAGAATAAGTGCAGTGAGCTATTAAGGGACTTAGTAGTATTGTCAAAGTCCTCAAAATCCAGTTGGAATTCTCGCGGTTTCCTCAAATCTTGTTGTATTCGTAATAACAATAATAACATGGGGCAGGTTTCGGTTTTTCGAATTTCCCTTTCATTAAATATATATTTAAGTTTGAAGTGTTCAGATGTTAAATTATCTAATAGATCGTCAAAACCGTTTACAAATTCAGTGCAATGAGTTAGTTAATATCACTTTGCGTTTTTGCTCATTACTTGGCCATATAACGTCCATATAATTTCAGACAATACCCATTGGACATATCAGATAACAACAATATACATTGTATTAACCATTCATCACCTTTTGCGCATGTCAACAAAGTTACTATATCCCTTTAAAGCCTTCAATGAAACCCATTGCAATCAAAATGTTGCTTCCATAGACTTTACGAGATAAGGAGGAATATATTATCTGAAATAGGGAGCATAATCGGGCAAGAAACAAGAACAGTTTGTCCATTTATTCCTATGGGGAACTCAAATTGCGTGGAATGCCTTTAATGTGGATCAAGAGTTACCTATTTAACCGATGTAGCTTATGATGTTTTTTTCCTTCTCGATACTCGATTACGTGGAGTTCCACAATGATCTGGTATTGGGGCCAATTCCCATTTTTATATATCCATTTGCGATTGTTTGCATGGTTTATTCTGTTTCACACTTTTTAGAGAGACGCATGCATATTGTAATGTTTTGAAGGAAAATTGTGATGCATTTCAGATTGGTGTAAAGAAAATAAACTTACACAAAATGCATATAAGACCCAGTTCGTGCTATTTTGAAATGCACTTGGACGTATTCGTATTTGTAGGAATATACATATGAATATTTCGTGAACAACAATCATCGACTCCGTTTATTTATCTCTTAGACAAAACTTTGGCGTAATATGTAGATTTCACTATTTTGCACCTAAGATAATTTTGCAGTCATTGTATAGTACTATTGTTGAATATCACATTACGTATGGATTCGAGGTTTGGGGTGGGACATATTCTTCGTATATCAACAATATACATGTTATAAAACAAATCAGTAAAGTAGTTGTGTACGAGAACATTCAGCTCACGGAATATATAAATGTGTTATTGGTACTGCAATGCACAGTTGCCAACTTTGAGCTAGAGGCGAGAGTGAGACATTGCGAGGGAGCGAAGCCACCGAGCGGGGAGAGAATGTGGAAAGGGGTTATTCCTCCCACTCATGGTAGGGAAATTTTGCAATCTCGTGCTTACCTAGAGAAGACTTAAGATTTACTGTATGTGGGTAGGCGTGCCATGATTGATTTGATTGGTCGGGACTAATTTTCATTATATTATTTGTTAATGAAGATAATATGCAATTGGCATAATCGTTAAGGTATAAAATTGTGATTCATCTCGTAAATATATATCTTATTATTGCATGATCCTACATGGAGTTGTTATAGTTGACAAGCTTGTATATTCCCATTTACAATTACACCGTTTTTACCTTTATTAAGTTGTTCAGAATGTGCAGCAGACATAAATAAAGCCATTGCCAACTGTAGGTGAATTCTCCTTTTGTTAAAAGAGTGGCTGTGTTATGAATACTGTTGTGGTGATTACAGAATAGCGATGCATTTTCCAACGTTTCAATTTAGACTTTGCACTATATTAAGGTGCAATGTACGTTCTTTAAAGGGAGTGCAACACATTTACATCCACCAAACCAGGTAACAAAACAAATATTGTCACATTTGGGCCTTAACGAAAGCTATTAACGGACACATTCTACAATTTAAGTTATGTGTCCCCTTTTGATCAGGTAAGACAGAAATCGATAGTTGTCTTTATTTATGTTTTCAAAATCGCTAGACGTCTATACGAGACGTTAAAGGGATAGTTGAGTTCTGGTAAGGAGAGTACAGTTTTGGTGAAACTGAATTTTAGTAACCAAAACCTGCATCATTACATTACAAACTAATAGTTATAACTAGAAAGGAACACAAAATTACAAATGACGTAGTAAAGATCATGTTATCATTCCAAAAGAGCCGTTAAAACGTAAGAGGGCGCTCTCTAAACACTCATCGGTTTCAACCATTTTGAATAAAATATTGTGCATGTGATGTTTTGTTGAAATAGTGATTAGATAGAGAAATAACCAACAACTATTTAAATACCTATTTTGTAACTTTTTGAAAAGAGGAAGCATTTTTTTGAATTTTTAACGGCTGGTTCAAAATTCTCTAATAAACCTGGGGCCCTAGCTTTATTACAAATTGTTATATTTATGGATATTTCAGCCGTCTCTGAACCGATTTTGATCAAACAAAGATGATTTTATTGTTTAAATATTATGCTCTTTCAAATTTTACACTCAGTTTTTCATTACCTCACAAAAAAATAGTTGTCTAGCGCCCTCTCTACCAAAACTCAACTATCCCTTTAAGGGTATGGTGAAACCTCTGCTTTGATTTGGGTTTATAGCTTTGAATATGTGCCTATATTGATATACCACACTCTTTTTCTTAAAGAAATCCTTAAAGGGATAGTTGAGTTTTGGTAGAGAGGGCGCTAGACTACTTATTTTGTTTGTGAGGTAATGAAAAACTGAGTGTAAAATTTGAAAGAGCATAATATTAAAATAATAAAATCATCTTTGGTTGATCAAAATCGGTTCAGAGACGGCTGAAATATCCATACATATAACAATTTTTAATAAACCTGGGGCCCCAGGTTTATTAGAGAATTTTGAACCAGCCGTTAAAAATTCAAAAAAATGCTTCCTCTTTTCAAAAAGTTACAAAATAGGTATTTAAATAGTTGTTGGTTATTTCTCTATCTAATCACTATTTCAGCAAAGCATCACATGCACAATATTTTATTCAAAATGGTTGAAACTGATGAGTGTTTAGAGAGCGCCCTCTTACGTTTTAACGGCACTTTTTGAATGATAACATGATCATTTGTAATGTTGTGTTCCTTTCTAGTTATAACTATTAGTTTGTAATGTAATGATGCAGGTTTTGGTTACTAACATTCAGTTTCACCAAAACTGTTCTCTCCTTACCAGAACTCAACTATCCCTTTAAGTTGGGCAAAAAAGGTAAATTTCATGCAACCTTTTGGCTTGTTTTCGCATCGTTGTTCCATACTCCTAAGAAAATTATTTATAGCGGAGCGCGCGCGTGTGTTCGTGCCCATGATGTCACATGAAGACCACAACACGGAGTTCAAAGTTCGAATGTGTATGGTTTACATGCAGAGTCTTTGACTTGCTAGTAAAACAAACTCGTATAAATTTACTTGAAATTGAGGCTTAAAGTGATCCGTGTAAAGTGTCAGATATTGCACAAACTGACATTTGAGACTTCAATCCTATATCAATATCATTGTAAAATACAATTGAAAGATTTGTGAAAGTTTGAAAGAAAACGAACACTAGTGAAAAAAACGAATATTGAGTTCATATTTTATCACCGAATACTGATGGTCTGCCATACATTTGTCGCAGTAAATAATGATCCGTTTGAGATATTCGCACCCGTGTATGTTTACAGACGTAGTACAGAATTCATGGAATTTGCACTCGCTCGGCTGAAAGTTCAATCTCCGGAATGTTCTCACGCGTGCTGCATGCGGACGTGTTCAGCTAGGACAATTGTACTTTTTATCACATCCGTTAGCTAACGCTTTTGAAATAATGATTTTCAATGATAATTATCTTCATACTAAAGGGACATTTGAACAAACCGAACCCTATTTTATTCTTCTCTTACCATAAGCTAAACAACACGGCAGAAGAGAAACGAGGAAGCTCCAAGTATTTTTCGTGGAGTTAGACACTCTTTACCTGTGTCACTTTAACTGAAATGCCTAAGAAGTGCATTGTAGCAGGATGCAGCAACACATCTGAGTGTAGATCCTCCATGATATAAACTCAATTAAATGTTAGCATATTGAACAAAATCGAAATAATGTCTCTCTGTCAACGTGCGTAGATGCATTCAGCGTGTACGTCTACTGCGAGTGTCCTTATGTGACGTCACAAAGATGACGTCATTTTTCTTCACCCGGACTCAATTTTTTTACGGGGGTACCTAAGGTGAATGTACAAGTTGATTTTTGTATTTCACCGGGTGTTCCCACGAGGAAAATATGTTTGCATTAGAAATCTTCAATAAAATTTACCTTAGCTACAGTAAAACACAATGTTGAGGTAGTTTTCTTGTCTGTGGAGCTTTAAGGGGTAGCTACACACGTCGATGAACACATACATCGTTCAATACCAAATGTGACCGACTGCAATTGCAATGCATTGACTTCGAACACACACGGTGCAAGGATCCATGAAACAAAAGTCTCTCACTACCCTAGTTGCTAAGCTAATTAAATTACTATTGTACCCGGTCACTTTATACAGTAAAAAAAAAACGAAACCGGACTTTGATAGCTTATAAATCCACAATTCTAAACATAATGTTGATATTCAGATATTGGTATTATGTTAAAGGGATCTAGTAACTTTGTTGACATGTGCAAAAGCGGATGAATGGTTGATGCAATGTATATTGTTGTTATCTGATATGTCCACAGGGTATTGTGTGAACATTTCAAGTCAAATGGACTTTGTATGGCCAAGTAATGAGCGAAAATGTAAAGTGATATTCAGTAACTCACTGCACTCACTTTGTACACGATAAGAAAAACTCGCCCGGAGTTTTTCTTATCTGAATACTTCAATCATACATATCTTCGTAACGAAAGGGAAATTTGAAAAACTAAAACATGTCCCATGATTGTTTTGTTAATACGAATACAACAAGGTATAAGGGAACCGCTAGAATTAAAATCTTATTTTGAGGATTTTGACAATGTCACTAAGTCCCTTTAAGGCTTGAGAAATTGCCTTTTAAATGATACATCATACATTTGTATCACTTGACGCTTAATCGAACGCGACCTTATTATCCAAAGTCATGCACAAACTACCCGTGTCCAAGATTACCGTTGTCTTGTTCCACCATGAATGAGTGCGTCTGTTTACCCTTTTTTCAAAAGAACATTTCAAGAATATCGTTTGGTGAATCAAAACAAAATACCAGCTGGTTGCCAGTGTTTTTCATGTGTATCAGGGTAGAAGGGAACCCCCCACTGTCCTCCCATCACCAACCCCACTGTTTGGAGGCAGGGGCCCCTGAATAGGACATGTAGGATGAAATTATCTTTGAAAATCCAACAACAGATGCAACCATTCACAAAACAAGAACACTGCAAACTTGGATACGGGTAGTTTGTGCGGGGCCCGTTTGTGCATGCCTTTGGATAAATAGGTCGCGTTCGGCGAAGCGTGAAGTGATCGGAGTGTATGAAAGATCATTTTAAAGGCAGTTTCCCAAGCTTTAACATGATACCAATATCAACATATATATATCTTTAGGTTTGTGGATGTATAAGCTATCAAAGTCCGGTTTCGCTTGTTTTTAGTCGCACCGTATAGCTTGCCTACCATACCTTCGCACTATTTTACACGCACCTCCTATTGTTATATAATTAGCCTACACACATTCTACATTACAATGTGCAAACAATATATGCATATGATGTGCATACTGAACTAACAACTGACTTGATAACTTAACCCACTGTTACTCCCTATTCAACCTACCTTCAATGTTCACTGTAGTGTTCCCTGAACCTAACATTATACCAGGCATAATATAAAAGACCTGGGAAAATCTTTACAGTATGTCAGGAGTTCGTGGTTTTATAATTCAAACAGAACAAGGCAAACAGAGAATAATACATGTATATAACTTTATAAAATCACACAATTTATTACAATTATTTCAAATTTCCAACATAAATTAATAACAGCATTGAAGCAATAATTCAGGACCCAAGCAAAACGAATAACCACATATCTCACTGAAATAAACAAACGTATTATCGAGTTCTTAACCAGTTCCATTTTATTCGATATTTATGCAAACAGTACAAAGAGAGGACAACTACCTTGAAATTGATTCCATAGGCATATCTAAATTGAACAATTTAATCTGTGCATCAGCATACACTGAACACATGTTTGTTTGGATATCTTTCTTTTTTTTTTTGTAATAGTATTTTATTTTCTCTCAAACAAATTTACAACGTAAATTTACAATACAAATCATTCATATAAGTACAACAAACTAATTGTGTACAGCATTACATATACATATACAATCTGTTCTTATACATATAATGATAATCATAGTGTTTGAGAAAAAAAGAGATCTATAGTAAAACAGAGAAACAATAGCGAACTAACAGAAGAAAGATAAAAAGAAAAAGAAAAAAAAAAGGGGGGGGGGGGAGGCGGTAGTAAGAACTCTGTACATGGTGTCTCTGTGTCATACCCTAGTCAGAGAGTGTGTTCCATTTTCTATAATGAATTTGCAATGTTCCTCTCTGTTCAGCTATCTTTCTTTCTTCCTCTTTATTTTTCAATAATGTATTTTTAATATCTTTTATAGTTGGAGGATAATCTTTCGTTCTACTATTAACAAATATCATACTTTTTATCAACAATATAACATGATTTAATAATTGATCTTTTCCTACATTACTAACCTTGATTCCTACATGGACCCCTTTCCAATCTATATTTATTAATTCTTCTAAATCAAACTCGTTACCGCAGTCTACCCAGATCATTCTTACTTGTTCACAAAAGTAAAACAAATGTTCATATGTTTCCTGCATTTTATGACAAAAAGAGCATAAATTACTATCCCCCATATGAAAAGTAAACATGTGTTTCTTTGTATAAATAAGATTGTATAGTAATTTAAATTGAAATTCCCTTAGTGAACTATTAAGCGTGGATTTTCGGGAGCGTACAAAAATATTTTCATTATCTTTTCCAAAGACATTATATAAGTGTTCTATGTTGCGAACTGCAAAAGACTTCTCTAATCTTAAATTTAACAAATGATCATATATATATTTTGAAGTTATATCACACAATGAATAATCTTTTCCACTCAATCGAAACTCCAAATTCAGTGCAGTATCTTCCATCACATTATAATCTCTACTTAACAATTGTTTCCATATAAATGGTATATTTTCAAAAATCTGTTTCACTATGTCAATTTCTGACCTATCTAATCCTAGTCTCATAAATTCCTTGACAGATTTTATTCTTCCTTTGCTATCGACTATATGATGTATTTTATAAACATTTTTCAAAAATAATGTTTCATTATAATAAATTTGTCCATTAATTCGAATATATCTATTATTAAAAACAATTTGATTCCTGCTTCCAGTTTCTTTTAACAAAAAATCTTTTGAACCTATCCAAGCTTCTAACATTTCCCTGTAAAAACCCGGAAGTGACAAATTCAATAAATCAAATGAAACATTACAAAAGAAAACCAACAAACCTCCTGCTTGTCTAGTCAAGAATTTAAAAACTCTTTTCCATCCCATCATTGATTCCCCCTCAAAAAGTCTCTTAATCCACATTATTCTCAGTGTCCGAATAAATAATTGAAAATCAATCATTTTTAGACCCCCTTTTTCGTAATTCAAAAAAGTAACTTCCCGTTTAATTTTATCTTTTCCATGCCACAAAAAATCAAATGTTAATCTATTCAAATCTTCTATTACACCTTGCGGAATTGGAGTGAGTGAAGATACAAATATTAATTTAGAAATCACAAACGTCTTTATCAATTGAATTTTTCCCATCAGGGTCAAGTCCCGCTGTTTCCACCATATTAATAAATGTTTAATTTTACTTAAAATTTCTTTATAATTCATTCTTTCTCGAACTTCAGGGTCCATAGAAAAATATACACCTAATATTTTAATCATCCCAACTTTTGTACCAAAAGGAGTTACAATTTCTTTTCCATGAAGAGGGCCTAATAACAAAACATATGTTTTGTCTCGATTAATTTGTAATCCCGATATTATAGCAAAAGTTTCAAATTTTTCATTTAATTTAATCAACGAATCTTTATCTTTTACAAAAAGCGTCATATCGTCTGCGTATAATACTTGTTTAATATGTGCATTTCCCAAAATAAACCCTGAAATTTCATTGTCGGTCCTAATCGAGCGTGCTAAAGTTTCTATACATAATATAAATAAATAGGGTGATAAGGGGTCTCCCTGCCTTACCCCTTTCATAATATTAAAATAACCAGTCGATACATTGCCGTTAAATACACAACTCTGAGCGCCCTTGTAGAGTGTACGAACCCATTTACAAAATGAAGTCCCAAAACCAAACGTCTTTAACACATTTTGCAAAAAATCATGAGAAACAGTATCAAAAGCCTTTTTAAAGTCAATGGCTAATAAAAACCCGGGTATATTATTTGTTTTAGTATAAAAAATCATATCGTCTATCAATCTTATAGCCTCACCGATATTTCTCCCTTTTAAATATCCTACCTGATCTATACTAATAAGTTCCCCTAATACTTTTTTAATCCGAACAGACAATATCTTAGCTAAAATTTTGTAATCTACATTTAATAATGATATAGGCCTGTAATTTGTTATTTGTAAGGGGTCTTAATCTTCCTTTTGAATCAATATTATAATAGCTTGTTTTTGTGAAGAAGATAATTCTTCTTTAACAAATGCTTCATTTAAAGCCCTTACCACAATATCACCAATATTTCTCAATACTACTATCGATATAGTCATTTCAATCGATTAATTCAAACTAGTATCGATAATGAAATATGCGTATCATATACATTGTATAAGCCCTCCTTGCCATTTGTCATAGTCATATTTTGCAAACAAAAACATGCTTTATGTAAGGTTGTACTTTTTATTGTTGTTCATATTTCACACGTCTTATAATTCAATATGACAATTTTTGTTCAATAAGTTTAACTACAGAGAGCTGATGTTCTTCCCTTCTTTTATGACTCCTACTCTCATATTCTTATTACCTGTCCATCTACCTTCTCTCTTCTTTAACTTCCTACTCTGTACATTGTATTCAATCTGCATGCCATACCTACAAAATGCCATTTATCATATATTTATAATGAAATATCAACCACTCTCCTTACTTTTTAAATGATTCACGTAAATATTATGGTTACTTTATATAATCTGCCCATATGTTTTTCGGTTATTTTACATGTCTTTTGTTGTTGTAAAGTTAATTTTAGTGTAAACAAAACCTATTTCAGTTCACCAACTGCTTTGTTTTGTATTTTACATGTATGTGTTTTTATGTATCAATAAACTGAACTATATATATATATTAAACAAGTGCAACTCTCTTCAATTCAACTATCAACACAACCATTAACACGGCACAAAAAAGAACCATTTTCACATATCAAAATGAAATTATATTACATATCCTTCTCCAATCCTATTCTTCTTTATCCCCATAAATCAACTATGCTCCAAAACACTGTCCCATTTTCGTATCTACTTTTAAATAAACACAACATTAAAATAACAAATTATCTATAAAATGAGTGTAACACTTTACATTATAATTCTACATTCAAGAATGTAAACTTTTCATACAATTAACAAATAATAATAAAAAGTAATCACGTCAAATCTCGCAATGTGTGCGCGCGATTTGATGAATCGATATCTCATTTAAAATGACCTTCAATGTATAAAAAACGCATATACTTTTGTTTCCGACCCAATCGCCTCAAAGCCTCCTTAGCGGCTGGCTTCATTAACCAATCTTTAAATGAATTATTCAATTCAATACCTCAACAAACCATCACAAACTAACTTACAACAAAAACACACACAAATGTTTGTATGTACTTACTGCTATCTCTTGGGTCCAGGAAAGAACAAGGGAAGGCGCGAACGAGGGTATCTTCGTGTTGGTTATCGCCTTTAAAGCATGTTGTAATAAACGACATCACTATCTTTCAAGTTTCGTAATAATCAAGCCACATTTACGATACCAAACTAGCAAACAGAATAGTTATTTCCGCTCGTCTGCAGGACACCTTCTCCTTGTCGTGACTAAATTGTGTCTACCCCGTTTTACTCTCCCGAACCGTTAACATTCATTATAAAAACCGCGTCTCGGGTCACATGATTTTCCACGCGCCAAATATTTTTATTAACGGCGCCATCTATCGATTGGTGGCCAAAATTAGATAAAAATTAAATCATTCTTCATTTAACCACCCAATTCACTTGTGACACAGTGTATTGTTGTGTGCCAGTGTGTATCCAGCGTGGGTCGTATTAGTATCGACTAATCAAGTGCCGAATTATCCAGAGGCTCAGTTACCTCAAACATTAAACTATTAAATTCGTTTATTGAAGAAGTAAGGTTTCAATTGATTTGATATTTCTCATACATTTTATCAACATTATTTCCTCGCTACATGAACATTTTGAGAAAGATCCGCGGTGTTTGCAAACATTACAAATGGAGCGTAGTGTAAAGGGAAATAAACTGGCCTGATATGACACCTTGTTCATGTAAGATAGAATAGGACAAGAGAGAAATGAACGCTCGAACTTGAATTGTGGAAATATTTGTGAGGGGTTTATATATGAAAATCTGAAATCCAATAACATGGAAACTCTTTTCCAAGTTCAGCAAACATGACGGAATTTAGCTGTTGTTCATATACTGTTTAGTTTCTTGTACGCTTCGTATAAGAATGCATGATACCTTCTTTTTCATTCATCATACAGGCTCACTGATAGGGGGTGGGGGAGAGGCAGTTGCCCCTCCCCAAATAAAGTTTAAACATGGCTATTTCGTATTCGTATCAGTAATGAAAAATTGACATTCATGAGCCCTATTATTTCATATTGTACCTCATGTCAAACGACCTTCTTAGTTATGCAACAGATTGCACAATTGCAAGTCAAAATGCATGATTGCTACCATGAGGGGGGGGGGGGGTGGGGATTGTAGGGTTGCATATTTTAAAATGACGTTTCTGCATGAACAATTGTTGTACAAAATTGAAGAGCCAATTTTAAGCCTTTTTAAAACTGATTAATTAACTTTAAAGGGGTAGTTTAGTTTTGGTAGAGAGGGCGCTGCACATCACAATTTTTTTGTGAGGTAATGAAAAACTGAGTGTCGAATTTGCGAGAACATGCAATTTTAATGGCAGAATAAACTTTATTTGGTTAAAATCGGCCCAGAAATGGCTAAAATATCAATAAATATATCTGAACTAATAATTATTTGGGGCCCAAATAATTAGATGAATTTTTCAAAAAAATAAAAAAATGCTTGCACTTTTTCAGAAAATTTCAAAAGCGTTTTTAAATAGTTGTTGATGATCTCTCTATTTAATCATTATTTCAATAAAACATCACATGCATAATTTTGTATGAAAAATGGTTGAAACCAATTCCTTTTTAGAGAGCGCCCTCTTGAGTTTCAATGGCTCTTTTTAATGATAACGGGCTTTTTACTTAGTCGTTTGTAATTTTGTATACCTTTCGAGCATGGTGGAGTTAAAACTATTGGTTTTATAATGTTAATGTCCATGTTTGGTTACTAAAGTTGAGCCTTAGCAAAACTAAACTACCCCTTTAATATTTTTCCGAACTCGATTTCGGACAAAAGTCACGAAGCAGTTATGTTAGTGTCACTAAGGTTTTTTTGAATGATATTACCCCCCAAAAAATAATTTTAATCATGAATATAATATAGTGGGAGACAGCTTGTTAAATAAAAACACAATTCATGCTTATTTTACTTAACCAAATGATACGGTCTTAAAGTAATGCAAAAGGTCCGAGTGATTTTGGCTGAATTTGACGAAATTAAAGGATTTCTTTTTCATTAGATCATACATATCACGACGAAGATGCAATGTGGTTGCAAAAACCTTTAGTTATACAGGCTGGCCCAAACAAAAACGGAACGGGGCACTTCCCAAAATAAAATAACATAATTATTATGTTCATCGGATAAGGTGTCTTTTAGTGCAATGAAACACGAAAACAAGAACAGTTATTTTGGTTGAGTATTTTTTTTTTTAGGGCGCTGTACTTGACACCATGTCAGGCTCTCATTTTTTTTTTTTTTTTTCCAAGTCAGTGCCCGATAATTTGCACTTACGTCCCGTTATAACGGGAACAGTACGCGCGCCGTTATTTAGTTTCAGCTGTAATTTAACCAAAGAATGGGAAGGTTGTCCGATGCTATAACGGGCTATAATTGCGAATTATCGGGCAATGACTTGGTACAAATGTACACACATTGGAACCTGACATGGTGTCACCCAGAGCGCACTAAGACATGTAAGACAACAACTATACGACCCAAATGACTTCCTATCCGATTGACATGTTCATTATGTTACTTTTTAGTGTGGGGGCCATCCTGTATAGTAACGTAGTGTGTGCAGACTTATAAGGGGCAACGGAATTGTTGGGGTCCGTAGAAAAACACTGTTGTTGTTGCATTGTATTTTTATTTATTTATTGTTTGGGGGGGGGGGGCGGGGGGGGGGGGGAGGGCGGGGGGGGGGGATGGGCGATTAGTCGATAGTGACTATTGTCGACATTTACGTTCTTTATATTGTGATGATTTATATTATCAATGATTGTATACTAAACATTTATTTTGCTTATTTCCATTTCAAAATAAAAATAGATATTATTTTAGCAAATACAGTATTATTACCCCGGTCATCGGACACACACTCACAATCATTCCGCACATGACGTGCACTTTCTGCTCCCTTGGGAACAATGCATTCTGGCAGCCATATGGCGCACTTGACGGTATACAAGTACAATTGCGTACATGTCCCACTTCTACCGGGTCCCAATTTGTACACCTGGGTAGAGAGCAGCAATGTGGATTAATTGACTTGCTGAAGGACAAACGGAGTGGGCAGGGTTCGAATTCGGGATCTCGAGATCAGAAAGCGCGCGCTCTACCGATCTTGCCACACCACGTCCATGTATATGCAGTGTTTTTTTCCTTTGTTTATTGTATTATATAAGTGTCCTGTTTCTTTTTTTGCGGAGTATATATATGTCATGATATTTAACAGAATCTTGTCAATGGTATTATGCTTACACCAACGTTTGTTGTATAGCAAATCGCCCGGTTCTTTGTACCGAACGGACAATTTAATAGCCGCTTGAAGAATATATATTTGTGCATTTTAAAATCATGTTTATGTTATCATAAAATATTAATTTCAGCGAGCATCTGAAGTTACGTATTAGTTACGTCTAAATAGTTCATCCCTTTGAAGCACGGATAGTTTCATAATGTTTAAATGTCAAATTAAACAAAACAAAAGCTTCAGGAAGACCACATCAAGATTCGATTTTACCCGGCATTACCATAATGCTACCACATTAGATAGGATTATTATAGTAATGTTTTAATTTTTAATTTTATATTTACCTGGCATCTACAGCCTTCGTCAGCGTTGTGACCCGACGGGACCTTTCGTGACGTAATGATTGATTATCGCCTCGTAAACATTTGGAAGTACATTTTGGAGGTAAACAAAACTTACCAATAAAGATGAACTTTCATACTAATAGGCTTAAGGCATTGTTTTATTATTCAACTCTCAGAACAATTGAGGCGAAATCAATTATAATTACTTTAATAAAGTAATTATAATTAATATTGCCTCCAAACAACAATTTTTTCTTAGAGTTGAATAATAAAACAATGCATGGTGTTTATATACTTGAACAAACTGAACAAAATGAAGCAAATTTAATACATACCAGTCTGCTTGATTCTTCAATCATTTAATGAACATATTAAAGCTACGCGTACTATTCTACCATTTCTGTCATTTATGAATATTTTTTGCAACTATTTCAATTTACGAAGAAACCAAAGCTGTATGTATTAGTACACTCTTCGCTTGAATATATATGTATTTATATTGTCTATTCAATGTTGTTTAACATATACAACAACAAAAATAAATTTAAAACAAAACTGAGTATAGTCGAACACAATAAACCGTTGTAAATAGATAATACAAAATAATGAATACACTAGTGACATAATCAGAACGTACGAATTGTACAATGGTGTTAATTATTATGGCGTATTGTACTTAAATTAAGGCTCGATTCCATTGAGTTTGTATTTCTGTAAAATACTGCTATTTAATAAAACAATTTCGTAAGATTTACTCAATTACGGACATCTTGGGGAAACAGCGGACAACTGAAAAACGGGTTTGATTCCGTGTTTAAAAAAAAAAAAATGTAGATCAATGAAAAGAATAACGTTGTATGCATGTAACATATGTATACTATTTCTCTGCATTGTTAACATTCGTTTCCTCTGATTTCGCTTACATTCAAATCGATTCAATTATATCCAATTTGTATTTCCCATATGCAGATAAATGAAAATACGAAACACATTCTAATGAATAATATACAAACTGAAATGTAAAAAAAAAAAACTTAAGCAGTACTTAGACAGACGAACGTGTGCATTGTATCATCAAGCGCATGAAAGGTATATTAAAAAAAAAGCATGGACTATGTCGGTACCTAAAAGACAGAAAATTATAGAATGTTGATATCTCCCTTGTCCCTTAATCTTACATAATTAACGCTTGTCTGCAATAGTGTACATGGATGTCACGTTCGCAAGTAATTATGGAATGTATATTACACCTACATATTGGACTAAGTCAAGATTGACATTTTGCAAGATACATTGTTGTTGTTAGAACGCCTCAACACTTTTCATAACATGCAGTCCATCTCCAATAAAGGAGAGTTCAATTTGGTAATGACAAAGTACGTTGGAACATGTCGCCCTTGACAAAGCTCTTTATACATTATTTAGCCCGACTGCTGATTACATGACTACAAACAGACAAACAGTGTAAGGGGGGAATAAACAGTCTCGTCAATTATGACACATTCATGACGGACAAGATTTTATATGAATGCTAAACTTTCATTGCGCAATTGTTGGTAATTAAGGGGTTTATAAACACAACAAGAAAACAGAGTAGAATATACACGCACGATATCATACAACTTACTAATATATTGAATTACAATAAAGCAATATATACACATCATTTATCAATTACCAGTTATTTTAAATTCGTATTGTTATCATAATGTCATCTTATCCAATTAACTCATATTGTTTTATATACAGCAAAAACGCAATCATAGCAAATGGTTAATGTGTTTCGAATAAAACAGTTCATACCTTGAACATACCTTGAACATACCTTGAAGGCCACACCTCACCACCTTCGTCGTAAGAGTAGATAGTTTGGCGTGGCAGGGTTTAGGGGGCCCTTTTGAGCCCATTTTAAAAACCCAAGTTGGATAACTGTTTCTTAAAACTTAGGAGTGAGGGGGCTTGGACTACACTTTGTGGGAGTTTGTTCCATATGTTGACAACCCTTTGACTGTAGAAGTTTTTCCGGACGTCCAGCCTGCTTCGGAACTTTGTGAACTTCATGGAGTGGCCTCTTGTTCTGCTGTATTCTGATCTCTCAAAGAAGTTTTCTGGTTTTATTTTGTCGATCTGTGTCATAATCCTGTATGTTTGTAGCAAATCACCACGCTCTCTTCTCCTTTCTAGAGTAGTCAGCTTCAGTCTAGCTAGTCTGTCTTCATAGGGCAAATGCTGGATACTAGGAATGAGTTTTGTTGCTCTGGCTTGAACTTTCTCCAGGATCTGCTTATCCTTCTCCAAGTAAGGGCTCCAGGCTTGAATGGCATAGTCTAGGTGGGGTCTCACAAGTGATTTGTACAATTTTAAAATCACCTCCTTGCTTCTGTAGGTGAAATTGCGCTTGATCATGCCTAGTACTCTGTTTCCTTTCTTGGCTGCAGCAGCACACTGGGATGCAACTTTCAGTGACTTGTTTACAAGTACTCCTAAGTCTTTTTCTTCAGTACTTTCTTTGAGCTGTTTGTCGCCCAAGGTGTACGTGTGATGGGGGTTCTGGTGGCCAAAGTGCATGACACTACACTTGTCTGTATTGTACCTCATCTGCCAACGGCTTGCCCAATTTTGTAGATGGTTGATAGAGTCCTGCATGTTATTGATGTCATCATCGGTTTCTACTGGGTTGATCAGCTTGGTGTCATCTGCAAATTTGCTGATAGTTGAGGTCTGGTTTAGTCCTAGCTCCATGTCGTTCATATACATCAGGAAGCATATCGGGCCTAGGACAGATCCTTGAACCACTGAGCTAGTAACACGTTTCCAGGTCGATTCAGCACCTTGGGTGACAACTTTCTGTCTTCTGTTGTTTAGCCAGGCTTCAATCCATGTAAGTAATCTTCCTTCTATCCCATGTGCCTGGATTTTCTTGATCAGCCTCTTGTGGGGAACAGTGTCAAATGCCTTGGCTAGATCTAGATACACAACATCCATTGGTGTTCCATCGTCAACAGCTTTGGTGATGACTTCCAGATATTCCAACAAGTTTGTAGTTGTGGATTTCCCTTTCCTGAAGCCATGTTGGGTGTCATTAATGAGGCAGTTTTTGTCAAGATGCTCCGTCATTTTGTCTCTTATTATGCTTTCCAGTACTTTGCCAATAGTTGATGTCAGGCTGATTGGTCTGTAGTTATCAGGTTTGGATCTGGTGCCTTTCTTGAATAACGGAATAACTTGTGCTAACCTCCAGTCTGTTGGTACTGTTCCTTCTTCCAGTGACTTGTTGAATATAAGGGTCAGGGGTAGGGTAAGTTCATCTGCTGCTGCTCTTAGAATGGCTGGTGGTATTCCATCTGGACCTGCTGCTTTGGATGGATCCAGTGCTTTCAGCTTCTTGTTTACACATGACTCTGTAATCTCAAATTCAGTTAGTAGTTCACCTTCAGCTCCTTTAAATATTCTTTCAGGGTTTGGTATATCTTGGTTTTCATTTGTGAAGACAGATGCAAAGTACTCATTCAAGGCATTGGCAGTTTCCTGACCTAGTGGAATTTTCTCTCCTGCTTCATTTTTCAACGGTCCAATGGCATCTTTAACCTTCTGTTTTGATCTTACGTAAGCATAAAAGCTTTTTGAGTCTTCCTTGATATTTTGTGCTAGTTTCTTCTCAAAGTCCTTTTTTGCTATTTCCACTTCATGGCTTGCCTCCTTCTGGCATTTTCTGTAGTGTTCCTTCAGTTTGGTACAATCTTTGTTTGCTTTGTATCTTTTCCAAGCTCTTCTCTTGCGGCGAACAAATCTTAGTGCTCTTTTTGTTAACCACAGAGCCTTCTTCTTCTTCTTAGCTTGTTTCATGGGCACATGTTGGTGAATCTTTTTCTTGATATTCCTTTTAGTTATGTCCCATGCTTCCTCAGTTGATTTGTTGCTTAATAGTTCTCTCCAGTCAGTATCATTTAGCTCAGATTTAATTTGATCAATGTTAGCGTTTCTAAAGTCTCTCTTCGGTAAGGATTCATCCACTTTGACATAAAAGTTCATATCCCACTTTAACATGTTATGGTCACTGCGTCCAAGATGCTCTATGATTTCTACTTCATCGATCATGTCAGGGTTTGATGTAATGACCAGATCTAGGAGAGATTCTTGTCTTGTTGGCTGAGTCACATGTTGAGTCCATAGGTTGTCCATTACAACTTCCATGAAGGCTTCAGATCTGCTGGAGGATGTCTGCATGGTTTCCCAATCTATGTCTCTATAGTTGAAGTCTCCGATAATCATGATTTCTTTCTGTTCATCGTTAAGTTTTTTTTAGAACTTGATTAACGCTTGAAAGTCTCACATGAAGAGCATGGTTAGTAGTAATTATAATCGATGTCGCCGCCAAGCAATAATTTTTCTCAGACTTGATCAGTCAAATTATGCCTGGTGTTTATATATTAGAACCAGCCCCCAAATAAAGCAAATCGATACACACCAGTCTGTTGGACGTCTACTATTCTTCCTTTTCAATAATTTATGATTATTCTTTGCAATTATTTAAATATGGGAAGAAACCACAGCTGTATATATTAGTTCACGTTATACCTGTTTAAATATGATATATATATTGTATATTCGATGCTGTTTAACATATAATATGAACACAATAAATTGAAAACAAAACTGAGTATAAAATGTTGTTTGTAAGTATCGGCTTCCATGGTGGTGTAGATAAACTGAGCATAGTCGAATATACAATTAACTAATGTAAATAGATGATAAAAACATGATGAATACACTAATGGCATAATCAGAAAATTACAATTATGCGTACAAGGTTCGCTAATTATTATTTTGTATTGTACAGAAATTAAGGCTCGATTCCATTAAGTTTGTATTTATGTAAATACTGTTATTTCTTAAAACAATTTCGTCAGATTTACTCAATTACGGACATCTTGGGAGACATCTTGGGAAACAGCAGACGACAAAAAAACGGGTTTGATTTCGTGTTTCAATACAAAAAAAACGTTTATCAATAAAAAATAAAAAAATGTTTTATGCATGTAACATATGCATACTATTTCATTGAATTGTTTACATTCGTTTTCTAAAATTTCGTTTACAAAAATCGATTTAATTAGAGCCAATTTATTTCCCATATGCAGATGAAATACAAATCAACAACAAATCCGAAACATATTCAAATGATTAATATACAAACTGAAATGTACAAGGACAATCATCGAGCACATGAAAGGTATATTGACAATGCATGGACTTATTATGTAGGTACCTAAAAAAGACAGCTTGTCTGCCTAAACAGCTTGTCTGCAATAGTGTACATGTATGTCCCGTTTGTAATGATGGAATTTGCATTACACCTAAATATGGGACCAAATAAAGATTGAAATTGTGCAAAATGTTTTGTTAGTGTTAGAACGCCTCAACACTATTCATAACATGCAGTCCATCTCCCAAAAAGGAGAGTTCAATACAATACTTTGGAACATGTCGCCATGGCTCCATATACATTATTTAGGCCGACTGCTGATTACATGACTACACACAGACAATCAGTGTAAGGGGGAATAAACAGGCATGTCAATTATGACACATTCATAACGGACAAGAGATTATATGAATGCTAAACTTTGATTGCGTTATTGCTGGGAAGGGGTTTATAAACACAACAAGAAAGCATAGTATAATATACACACACGTAATCTTACAACTTACTAATATATTGAATTACAATAAAGCAATATTTACACATCATTTATCCATTACCAGTTATTTTAAATTCATAGTGTTATCATAATGTCATCTTATCCAATTAACTCATATTGTTCTATATACAGCAACATCGCGATCATAGCAAATGGTTCATGTGTTTCGACAAAAAAAATCATAATACATTAACGCTTGAAAGTCTCACATGAAGAGCATGTTAAAAGTAATTATAATCAATGTCGCCGCCAAGTATTTTTTTCTCAGAATTGATTATTAAAATTATGCATGGTGTTTATATACTAGAACCAAACCTCAAATGAAGCAAATTTATTACACACCAGTCTCTTTGAAACTTCATTTCATGAACATATTAAAGCTACGCCTACTATTATTCCGTTTCAACCATTTATGATTATTCTTCGCAGTTATTTCAATATAATGATGAAAGCAAAGCTCTATGTATTATTTCACTTTCACTTGTGTGTATATATATTGTATATTCGATGCTGTTTAACACATAATGTGAACACAAGAACATGTACACAAGGCTGAGTATAGTCAAATACACAACAAACTATTGTTAATTAATGATAAAACATGATGAATACACTAATGGCATAATCGGAATGGTACAATTATTTGTACAATGTTCGTTAATAATTATGTCGTATTGTGCCTTAAAGGGGTAGTTTAGTTTTGCTAGAGAGGGCGCTGCACATCACAATTTGTTTGTGAGGTAATGAAAAACTGAGTGTCGAATTTGAGAGAACATGCAATTTTAATGGCAGAATAAATTTTATTTGGCCAAAATCGACCCAGAAACGGCTGAAATATCAATAAATATATCTGATCTTATAATTATTTGGGGCCCAAATAATTAGATGATTTTTTCAACAACAAAAAAAAAATGCTTGCACTTTTTCAAAAATTGTCAAAAGCGTTTTTTAAATAGTTGTTGATGATCTCTCTATTTAATCATTATTTCAATAAAACATCACATGCATACTTTTGTATGAAAAATTGTAGAAACCAATGCCTCTTAAGAAAGCGCCCTCTTGTGTTTTAATGGCTCTTTTTGAATAATAACGGGCTTTTTATTAAGTCGTTTGTAATTTTGTATACCTTTCGAGCATGGTGGAGTTATACCTATTCGTGTATAATGTTACTGTCCAGGTTTGGTTACTAAAGTTCAGCCTTACCAAAACTGTACTACCCCTTTAATAAAGGCTCGATTCCATTAAGTTTGTATTTCTGTAACTGTCTTAAACCAATTTCGTCAGATTTATTTAATTACGCACATCTTGGGAAAAAGCAGACGACTAAAAAAAAGCGGATCCGTGTTTTAATCAAAAGAAACGTAATTCCATGAACAAAATAATGTTGTATGCATGTAACATATGTATACTATTTCTCTGCATAGTTAACATTTGTTTCTTCTAATTTCGCTTACATTCAAATCGATTTAATTATATCGAATGCATTTCCCATATGTAGATGAAACACAAATCATCAAGAAATACGAAACATATTCAAATGATTAATATACAAACTGACATGTAAAAGGAAAACATTATTAAGGAGAACTTAGAAAGACGAAGGTGTGCATTGTATCATCGAGCACATGAAATGTATATTGACAATGCATGGACTTATAATATGTTGGTATCTAAAAGGAAGAAATCTATAGAGTGTTCATATCTCCCCTGTCCTTTTATATTACATAATTAAAACGCTTTTCTAAAATAGTCTACATGGATGCCCCGTTCGCATTAGTTATGTAATTATGGAATGTGAATTACACCTAAATATGGGACCAATTCACGATTACAATTTTGCAAGATGCATTGCTATTGTAAGACTGCCTGACCACTATTCATAACATGCAGTCCATCTCCAAAGAAATTAAGAATTTAATTTGGTAATAACATATTGTTTTTTGGAACATGTCGACTTGACATAGCTCCATATACATTATTTAGGTCTACTGCTGATTACATGACTACAAACAGTGTAAGGGGGAATAAACAGGCTCGTCAATTATGACACATTCATGACGGACAAGAGATTATATGAATGCTAAACTTTGATTGCGCAATTGTTGGTAAGGGGTTTATAAACACAACAAAAAAGCAGAGTAGAATATACACGCACGATATCATACAACTTACTAATATATTGAATTACAATTAAGCAATATATACACATCATTTATCCATTACCAGTTATTTTAAATTCATATTGTTATCATAATATCATCTTATCCAATTAACTCATATTGTTTTATATACAGCAAAATCGCAATCATAGCAAATGGTTAATGTGTTTCGAATAAAACAGTTCACACATTAACGCTTGAAAGTCTCACATGAAGAGCATGGTTAGTAGTAATTATAATCGATGTCGCCGCCAAGCAATAATTTTTCTCAGACTTGATCAATCAAATTATGCCTGGTGTTTATATATTAGAACCAGCCCCCAAATAAAGCAAATCGATACACACCAGTCTGTTGGACGTCTACTATTCTTCCTTTTCAATAATTTAAGATTATTCTTTGCATTTATTTAAATATGGGAAGAAACCAAAGCTGTATAATATTAGTTCACGTTATACCTGTTTAAATATAATATATATATTGTATATTCGATGCTGTTTAACATATAATATGAACAAAATAAATTGAAAACAAAACTAACTATAAAATGTTGCTTGTAAGTATCGGCTTCCATGGTGGTGTAGATAAACTGAGTATAGTCGAATACACAATTAACTATTGTAAATAGATGATAAAACGTGATGAATACACTAATGGCATAATCAGAAAATTACAGTTATGCGTACAAGGTTCGTTAATTATTATGTCGTATTGTACATAAATTAAGGCTCGATTCCATTAAGTTTGTATTTATGTAAATACTGTTATTTCTTGAAACAATTTCATCAGCTTTTCTCAAGTACGGATATCTTCGAGAGACAGCAGACGACTAAAAAGGGGGTTTCGATTCCGTGTTTCAATAAAGCGAAACGTAAATCAATGAACATAATAATGTTTCATGTATGTAACATTATGTATACTATTTTTTTCGCATTGTTTACATACGTTTTCTCTGATTCGTTTACATTCAAATCTATTCAATTCGATCTAATTTATTTCCCATCTGCATTAAAAAACAAAAATCACCAACAAATACGAAACATACTGAATGCACACTGACTAGCATAAGCATGATAAGCAAGACTTCGAAAGACGAAGGTGTGTATTGTATCATCGAGCATATAAAAGGTATATTGACAATGCATGACCCTTGTACTATGTCGGTACCTTTAGCTATAAACAACACTTTAGAAACACCTTTAGCAATTTTCCCTTGTCCCGCAATCATACATAATTAAAAAGCTTGTCTACAATAGTATACATGGATGCCCCGTTCGCAATGGTTATGTAATTATGGAGTGTGCATTACACCAAACTATGGGACTAAGTCCAGATTTAAATGTTGCAACATGCACTGTTATGGGTGGACTGCCTCAACACAATTCATAGCACAGTTCATCTCCAAAGAAATTGAAAACTAAATTTGGTAATGGTTGAGGCCTGTTGACTAGAACGACTGTTGGTAGTCCTGGAAAGATTTGTTGGTATTCTTTCTTGAGATTGCAGTTCTAATATAGATACAGCGCCGGTATTATTGTAAGGAGAGGGTGGATGGTAGGAGGCAAAAGGCGTAGCTACGGGGGGCACGGGGGGCCTGTGCCCCCCCCCCCCCCAAATAATTTTGAAAAAACAATAGAAAACATAAGGGGCCATTTTTTGAAAAAACAAAGAAATATATAAGGTGTGCCCCCCAATAATTGTGCGTGCCCCCCCAATCAGTCCGACCACGCTACGCCACTGGTAGGAGGGGATCGACGTTTCGAAAAGGTTGACTGTCTGTCGCCCGAGTGTCACAGTAACACAAGAGAGAATACGAACAATCCTTTTCAGGACTATCCTAGAAAGAATACCAACAGTCATTTTAAGGACTATCCTTGAAAGAATACCAACAGTCCTTTTCAGGACTCACCAATCCTCTCCTCTGACATATCTGACATGGTGCAACCACAAACCACACGTATAAAGTAACTTGTAATATACCACATTATATTGTAATAACGTAATCTAATGCAATAAACTCTAATATGTATCTATAAACAAGAACATTTCAATCATAGCAGATGGTTCACGTGTTTTGAAAACAATATTCACACATTTACACGTGAAAATATCAGATGAAGACTATGGTTAAAACAAATTACATGTACTAAAATATCATTCTATGTAAAATATCATTCTATGTATCCCATTTATGTGATTTGATGGTGGCACACCTGTACAACGCCATCATCAATCGTACATATAAAGGTATACAATAATCATGTTGTACGGTCTTACTATAATTCAAATTGACTCAAGGGATTACAACATAATGCACTGTACATGGGCAACCATAACGAATGCTTGCACTTAATGTGCGCTAATAATATTATGTGCGCTAATAATATTGGTATAAATTGAACATTATGATGATGACATCGCAACAAGAATGTTAACTTTATACAGCAAATAATGTAATCATTATTACAGGAATCATATATTGATCAAGACCAATAATCACGATGACCCATTTTGTCCTTACATAAGGGACCACACTATCGATGTGATATAAATGTACATTCCCCTATACTAAGTAAATCTTGTTAAATGCAATGACAACACACATACACATGGAATGGTACTCATCATATTCTTATTTCTTGTTAAATTTCTAAAAATGAAAATAAACAAATTAGGAGCCATGCAGAGAAAACAAAATTAATACAAATTAAAACGTAGTTTAACATAAATCTGATTTATGGTTGAGGAAGGGAGAATATTGAGGCTCCATTATCCTAAATTACCATCCTAACCTAGCTTTCCTCAATAGTACTCTTACATTTTACTTTGCACGATACACGTGATGGAATAATTCGTTAATGTTCTGCTATTCTTAAGTGAGGGCTGCAAAGTCATCCAGGAGTCTTTGCGCAGATGGCCTTGTTGCTGGATCCTTGTCGAAGC
>JBAMJV010001978.1:0-365200 GCA_037951105.1 Echinarachnius parma | reverse complement strand
ACCCGAGTACTTTGTTGGTCAATATAATAGGCATTGATAGTAGAAGGCCTATTTATGGTGTTGTTCTACGTTTGCGCATACTTCCGGACAAGCGCGTTTTGTGTAACAATCTATATTACGAAAACTTTTTAACAATGCGGGAATCCCGGACAACTTTGTTAGCCAATCAGCGGCGCGTTATAAAGCTCCCGTGAATCACGTAACGTGTGCGCGGTCATGGGTGCACGGGTTAATTTTCCACCCCCCTCTGTATCATGCATGCCCCCGGTAAGGCTCAAACCTCCCAGCGAAACCGCTGGACTGTACATACAAAGGATCCTATTCATTCACAACAACAAGGTACCCATGTGGATCTCGTAAAAAAGTAACACACCACCGGCCCGGGCAAGAAGATAGCCTTGACTCCGCCGCATAGCATACCAACTTCGACTGTACTGTTTCCGATGCCCGCACGATCAACGTGCTGTACAATTCCGCTTTATGTTCCTTTTCAGCTTTGAGATGTCGTGAATTTGGATTGTGTTTGCAAGTTACTGAAATACACCAATCCTAGATCTAGTATAAGAAAGACATACATTTGCTCGGGAGCTATAATAGTCCGAGGATAATAATTTCTGGATTTGTTAAACAAACATCAAGAGACCAACATCTGATCACAACGAATCGGAGCGAAACTTTTTTTTTGAGAGGTTGTTGAGCCGAGATGGTCGCCAGGGCTATGGCGTGGCGATTCCTCTCCCTCCTTCTGCCCTCCCTACTCACCCTGGAGCTCACGGGAGTTTGGGCCGCATCCATCCCGACTACCACCGGCCCCGAACCAGCGCCAGAGACACCCAGGCCGAACGAGTGAGTATGACATATGACTATAATAACATTCATTATCCAGGAAGGGGTTATAATGTGGTGTGCGTTATCAACGCCCTTGGGAGCATTTGATTCTTGATAGTTGCCACAATAGTTGATATGGTTATAAACCTAAGAAGAAGATAAACCATAAACATGATACAAGATGTACATTACCAGAATATAAGATTGCAAGGTTACTAAGTAAATGTCTATCATGTCTGCACAAAAAACAATACATTGATGGGAAAACCCATGGAACACAATTTTCACAACAGAAAATGATATAAAGCATAACAGAAAAGTAAAAAAAAAAGAAGCACCTCTGCAAACAAAGAATATATTATTAGATGCACGGGCATCGATCTGTCATTGATACCCATTGATCAGGGGGGGATGATCCATTCATCCATCCCCCCCTGATGAATGGGTATTACGTAAGTATCGACGCCCATGATTAGATGTATACATAATGTACTTTATATAGCCAAAATTGTGTTTTTGTTGAATTTGGGGCAAAAACATGGATCTGGAAATATCAACACCAAATTGCAAGTAATGACTCATAATTTGGATGTACACATACATGGGCCTATTTTTAGGATCTCTTACATGACTCAAGATTACAATGTACATTCTCGTACTTTTTATCTTTACCGCTAGATGGAGATCGAGGTTCAAATTGAAAGTTGTGTTAGTAGTTAGTACACATATGTAACTCCATGTTCCGACTGACAAGGGTTCTTTGTTGGGCGGTGGCAATGGCTTTAACAGTCCGGGCTGAATTCCACCTGCTCAGTCAATTAGGGCGGAGAAGTGTCCTCTGATGATACCATATATGTCCAACGTTGTCACTTTTATCTCCCTAAAACGTTCACCACTCTGGCATAAAAATGTCTACATGTATTAAAGGATACCACCACCCAAAAATAATATTCTTATAAATGAAAGGTAACATCTTTTGTAGTCCATTCCATCAACAAGTTCAGAAAAATATGTTTCCAGAAAAAAAACATATCATTGGAAAACGCATTGATCACCATTCTAAAGCATGCGTTCATGGGTCCGCATGTACAAAGACTACCTTTGTCCAGAGCTAACGGATCGTCCGTGATTCTATTGTCTTCAAACGTACGCGTGAATAGAATTGGCGCACTCACAAATGTTTGGTGCGTACGGAACCATGAAATGATAATGGTTCCGTAAGTGGTGGTAATTAATTGCCTTGTTTATGAATTACCCGACCCTTTGCAAAATGTTGGGTATCTGTTTGATATCGGAAACAGTACCAAAACATATAATAATGTGTTGTTCTTTGCCTGGTGGTCCCCTTTAACTTATTGACTACAGAGTACAGGAACCCGGTGGGTCTCTAGAACAAGTACTTACTCACTTCTCATATTATGCGTTGATGTAGTTGTATCAATAAAAGCATGGAACAGATTTCAGTTTTCAGAATTTCTGTGGCATTCTCTACTATTAAAGACGTGCCCGTGACTGATGCTCTATGCCATTTGTAATGCGCATTGGTTCTTTTAGTCATGCATATTGAGTCGTGGGCATGAGTTGGTAGAGAATGCCATTTCTGTTTTGTTATTTAAGATATGATTGAAAGTCTCCCTGGGAGCGTTAAACTGTATACAAAGTTATGGCAATGAGTTATGGCAAATATCACTGTGCATTTTCGCCCAATAAACCATTTATTTAACATGAAGTTTTCACGCATCACAAAGTTACACATCTAAAAAGTCACTAGATCCTTTTAATTAAATTTTGGTAGTTTGCAGGCCAGTGCTCTTGAGCCCAGCCTTATCATGAGAACAGTCTTCTGCTTCACTCTTTATCTCTGATTTTAGTACATAAATATTTTTATTGCAGCTGAGATTACTTCACTTTTCATCTCACACAAATCAATGTTTTGGGGCATATATTGTTTTTGTAGTGAACTCTTCTATCGTTCCAACCTTTCAAATCTCATCTCTGTTTGGTCACCAATATGATCAATAACATTATTTTGAACATTTATAAGTCAATTTCCCTTGGAGTTGTTTGTAACAAAATATTTAAATCACAGAATAATAGTACTTGCTGAACAGAGAATGTTTGCGACATTTTGAGTGCGCCCACCAGCATGGTCATGAAACCAAAAATAGTGATGTCTACAAAATACTGGTTTGAAATGAAAAATATCCTTGGTTTCTGTATCAGTAACCATTTAATGGTAATTGAGGTGCCCACCAATGACTCATGCTGGTTCTATTCTGGTCCTAACTTGCTGATTGCCGGTGCTTGGTCTACATCCGTGTGGCACTATACCCAGGGCTGTCTATGTGTAGTCTTTATTTAGCTAGGGCTCCACACTTACCTTTTTTGTCAGTGGCCCCGTTGTGCCAGTGAAATAATTTCTCCCCCTTTTATGGTGGCCCGAAAGAAAAATTTACTGGCCCAAAATTTTTATTTCAAAATATCACTCTTTCCTGATCAAACCTGTGATTATAGATGAAGCATAACGTGGAAGATTTGTTGGGTTGAAAATCTGCTTGCCTGATCGAGCCACCAAAATATGACTTTTATACATTTTTGCTGCCCCGAAGTGCATTTTCACCAATCACAGTGCGGGTGTCAAGCACTGCTTAGTTTAGCATTAGGGGTAGATTTAAAATGGAATTTTCAGACATCATGTAGAACTAGCATACAAAATGAGAGGTAGACCAAATGGGTGTAGAGAGTAGACCAAATGCAAACCATTGAGACCTCTGGGTGAACTCAATCCAATATGTACTTGTCTGCAGGAAACACGATTGATTATTTTTAAAGCTCATTTTGGAATTATGTGATATAATTTTAGCTATAGATATGTTGCCCTAATTTTGGATCACATTTGTTCTTTTTTTGGGGGGGGGGGGGGAGGGGGGGGGGGGCTCATTTTGGAATTGACTTGGTCTACTACAGTACCAGCTACAGGATGCCTGAAGCTTCCAAACTTAAAACTTGATCCCCTACTGTGAACTTAAACATTATCTATCATGATTAATCCCAATTAAATATCCTTATCCTACATGTTATCCCCTAAATTCTGACTTGCTAGTAGAACTACGGTACTAGTAGACCAATAAAGAATAGTTCAAATTGGTCTAGACCAAATGTCAAGTTGTCCAATAAAAGAGCTGGGAGTCCCTGGCCTCTAATTTTGGTCACTGGCCCTAATCTAATTTGTGAAAGCCAAATCCATAGCCATATGTTATATGGAGCAACACAGGACTATAAGATTCCACAATAGAAGCATATGTAGAAGCATATGTAAGTGTTGCTTTTAGAGAAAACCAGTAGTCCTTGTTTGTTGGTCTTTCTATAGAAAAGGTTGTAAACTTGTATGAGTGCCAAATCATGTGTTCCAGAACAACAGACTAGTCGTCGGACGACTACTATATGTGACCGGCTATAGCAAAACCCTGCACTTGTTGGTAAAAATCACAATGTAGATTTTCATACCATTAGAAAGGCCTCATCACAAGCTTTCATTTGATGCTTCGTTCTAACAAATTGGTAGATAATTGGCGCATATAGCATTGTTTTAATTTTACAATCATAAGTCTTTTACACATATTATGTGTTACTTAAAATGCCCTTTTCTCCAAGACATGAATTACCAACAAGTGCAGGGTTTTGCTATAGCCGGTCACATATGTATTGATTCTGAAGAACCAAAAGTGGGGAAACCTTGTTGGTCCTTGTTGGTCTTCCTTTAGAAATGGTTGAAAACACTCAAAACAGTACAAACTTGTACATGTACGTACAAAGTGCCAAATTGTTGTGTTACACTTACAGCACAACAGGGGTGTATTCTTAAAACAATTTTAATCGTTTTAAGTTAAAAATTTATTGTATCTACATCATAAAATATATTTTAACAAATTGCTATTCCTTAAAGGGACTTAGTAACATTGTCCAAATCCTCAAAATAAAATTCTAATTCTAGCAGTTCCCTTATACCTTATTATATTCGTATTAACAATACAATCACGGGACAGGTTTCGGTTTTTCAAATTTCCCTTTCGTTACAAAGATATGTATGATTGAAGTATTCAGATAAGAAAAACTCCGGGCGAGTTTTTCTTCTGTGTACAAAGTGAGTGCAGTGAGTTACTGAATATCACTTTGCATTTTCGCTCATTACTTGGCCATACAATGTCCATTTGACTTGAAATTTTCACACAATACCCTGTGGACATATGAGATAACACCAATATACATTGCATCAACCATTCGGGTCATTCCATGTCAAATCACCCAAAAAAAGTGAAAATTTTCATCGTACCCCCTTCAAATTTGCTAATATTTGGTATGTATGATATTTCAACCTTTCAAAGCGCAAAGATTTAAGTTTTAGCCCAATCCGCCGAACGGTTTTGGCGCTATGGTCGATTCTTTGGGGGTAGTTTTGTCAAAAATGGGCGTGGGCACCGTTTTTCAAATCGCCATTGTCCGTTAACCGTTGGGTCAATTTATTTTTTAATGGTGTCATTGGACTGGGGATGTTATATGCAATCCATTTATGCCATTTGTTTTCATGCATGAGCGAGTTTGGATACGATAACCTTTGACCTTAGGCTTCGACCTTCCGTTTCACCTCGTGGATCAAATAATCTTGAGAATTTTTTTGGCTTAAATCTTGGCTTGATATAATATCTACAACATATGAAAGAATTGGAGATGTATTATTTCTTGTTTTTTCTACAGCCTTGTTTTAAGTTTGCAAATTTCATGTAAAATTGAATTATTTTAGACCTACACCCATGTCCAAGAATTCTATAGGGGTGTATTGTATGAAAAAGACCTTTTCAAAGTCAGGATTAGAGCCTATTCACACTCTGGCTCACCACTGTTAAATAGACCTGCTAATCCCCATACAATAGCAATCCAGACAAATGACATTCTAATGATACCACATGTTTCCAACCTGACAATGGCCCTGTTGCAGAAAGAGATAAATCAATTGTGAGTCAGATCAAATGTTCTAAATGCACACATCTGATTGGTTGAAATGCAGAAAATGTCTCACTCTGCAACAGGGCCTAGGTGGAGATCTTTTCTTGAATAAAATCTTTCAAGTTCAAGTTCGAATTGCAAACTTGTACATCAATTATGAAAGCAAATATCTACAGGTATCCCTTTTCAATGAATTTAATTTTTCTTTGCATCAGAAATTCATGCAATATTAACATGATTTGCAATCTGTACAAATTCAAACCTGATTCTTTCCAACTATACCAAACACAAACGGTAACTAACCTCTAGACAACTGCTCATAATTTTATAACCAATGATTGTTTAAGATTTGATCTTACCACAATATTTCTACAGTTGTTTCGTACACTATGTGTGAAAATCAGAGATACTTATCTCTTCATGCTATGAAAGACCTAATTTCAAAAGTCACAAGAACTTGCGCATGCCTGTCCATTTCTGTGAATCATCACATTTGCTTAATGCATTATTTATGGTTTGTGAAATTTCAAATTGCACTGTTTTTTTATTGCAATTAATGCATTTAAAAACAAGTGCCATTAAAAATCAAAATGAGTGGAATATCAAACAGCATTGTTTTTGTGTTTGGTTTAGTTGGAAATAATCAGGGTTGAATGTTTACAATTGCAAATCATGTTACTATTGCATGAATTTCTGTTGCATATAAACATTAAATTAATTGAAAAGGGATACCTGTAGATATTTGCTTTCATAATTGATGTACAAGTTTGCAATAATTTGAACTTGAAAGATTTTATTCAAGAAAACATCTCCACCTAGGCCCTGTTGCAGAGAGAGACATTTTCTGCGTTTCAACCAATCAGATTTGTGCATTTAGAACATTTGATCTGACTCACAATTGATTTATCTCTTTCTGCAACAGGGCCATTGTCAGGTTGGAAACATGTGGTATCATTAGAATGTCATTTGTCTGGATTGCTATTGTATGGGGATTAGCAGGTCTATTTAACAGTGGTGAGCCAGAGTGTGAATAGGCTCTAATCCTGACTTTGAAAAGGTCTTTTTCATACAATACACCCCTATAGAATTCTTGGACATGGGTGTAGGTCTAAAATAATTCAATTTTACATGAAATTTGCAAACTTAAAACAAGGCTGTAGAAAAAACAAGAAATAATACATCTCCAATTCTTTCATATGTTGTAGATATTATATCAAGCCAAGATTTAAGCCAAAAAAATTCTCAAAATTATTTGATCCACGAGGTAAAACGGAAGGTTGAAGCCTAAGGTCAAAGGTTATCGTATCCAAACTCGCTCATGCATGAAAACAAATGGCATAAATGGATTACATATAACATCTCCAGTCCAATGACACCATTAAAAAATAAATTGACCCAACGGTTAACGGACAATGGCGATTTGAAAAACGGTGCCCACGCCCATTTTTTACAAAACTACCCCCAAAAAATCGCCCATAGCGCCAAAACCGTTGGGCGGATTGGGATAAAACTTAAATATTTGCGCTTTGAAAGGTTGAAATATCATACATAACAAATATGAACAAATTTGAAGGGGGTACGATGAAATCCATTGGGTGATTTGACATGGAATGACCCATTCATCACTTTTTGCACATGTCAACAAAGTTACTAGATCCCTTTAAGTACGGGTTTAGAATACCGTTTTGGCAAAAAATATTTTAGTGACGTAGATAAAATTAATTATAGCTTAAAATCATTCTTAGAATACAACCCCTGAATACTTAATTTGTATTCTAAAGAACTAAAAGTATTGCTTTTTAGAGAAAACTAATGCTGTTATCTTTGTTGGTCTTCCTAAAATGATTACCTACACTACAGCTGAAGTACCAAAAGTGTTACTCTTTGAAAAAACCAATTGTCCTTGTTGGTCTTTGTAATTTTGTTTAGAAATAGATAGTCAACTGACATGAAAACATGTAGAAAGATTGAGGAACTGATCAGAAAGTGTTTCTTGTTACCATTTCAATTGATCCAAAAAAGCTAATCTCCAAGGAACCACTGATCTTTGATGGTCTGTCAACCATGGTCTGTCCAAATATTGTCTGTCCAAATATGACTTTGATAATGGCCACCTTCAACGATAATGTAACAAGTGTTCAGTAGAAGCATTACCCTAAACAAAAAAATTGATCTAATTTACTTGCTCTGGTTGGTTTAGGAACAACTGCCAGCAAGTTGGTTTGCAGTGCCCTGTCTGAATGGAGCCACTTGGTAAAAGTCTGGAACACTATCCATGTCATCAAATGACAATTCTATTATTTTGTACTAAAACAAACAGTGTATTGATATAAATAGTGATAAAAAGGAAAGTACCAATCACATCATTTATAATCAGGGCTCGACACTAGCACTTGCCCTATTGCCCAACACTAGCACTTGCCCTATTGCCCGACACTAGCACTTGCCCTATTGCCGGAAGCAAGTCAAAATTGATGTCGAGCAAGTGAAGATTGATGTCTGGCAAGTTAAATTTCATAAATGCTCTAATCTGGTTGCCCGATCAGGCAAGTAACATTTGTGTCCCCCTCTGTCACTTCGGGTAATTCATCGGCAATATCAAAATTGAGATTTTTAGTGTTTTGAATTCCCTCGGATTTCAGCTTTAAAATGATATATAACTTGCTACATATAATTGTCATGAAGGAAAGAAAAACGCAATTTAATAACACGGACCAGAGCTCAGCTATTTGTCAAACAACAGAGAAAATCGCTTCTAAAGTTTCGCATCCATTCAGAATTTAAGCATCCTCACAGAGCGAGCGAGCGGTTGAACAAATTCTCGGTTTGACCGTTCGTTTTCACAATCGATCGTGAAAATAGCGTTATCAACAAACAATATAACGCATGCGCAGTTTACTGTTAACATACAGTAAAATGTGTACAAAGCCGCTCCAGTTTCGTACAATTGCATGCAAGTTAACCCGGCGGGCAAGCTGGCATGACCCCCTCGATCACAATGAATGGTACAATAGAGCGGTAACTTCAGTCCTCGCTGGTCGGGCGATATCGACCCACCTGCTCATTCATCCTGCCCGATCGTTACCGCAACATTGAACTATACACAATGAACTTCGCACCGGGGAGGCGTATTTTGCATGCACGCAGTACCATGTCATTCAATAGGGTAGGTACCGGTACCGGTAAGCCGCACAGCGCGATTCAATACAGTAGGATGCGGTAGGCTGCACACGATGCGCTTTGATAATGCGAGGAAAAGCTAGCTACAGAATTTACATAACAAGGCGCGATTCAATGCGGTATTATACAGTAGGTCGCGCACGCTATCCGGAAATGAACACAACGTACATACCCAGTACAACTCTATTCAGGTCAGTCTGACCAATCACAGCACTTTCCGCTCCGGCTCAGCTAGCTCGCACACAGCGGTCGGGTGCCGCTCAATCAATGCACAAACGATCGATCATGAACAGCCAGCGATGATAAACCGAGTTTCAGGCCGAAACCGAATTGAAGGTTGCTCAGAAAAATCATTATTTTCGGTATAAAACAATCGAATTAGGACATGAAATTTTCAGAGAATGTAGATGACACATGTAGGTATCAAATTCCGTAAAGTTGAAATTTTCAGCCAAAGACAATTTTTTATGATTTTGGTGCTCTATGTACTAAACCCCCATTGCGACTTTATACCCAAACTGAAAGACTGAGGCACATTTCTGTTCAACTATGAGAAACAAATTTTAATTTACTATTTCTCTAGAACCAAAAGAGACATTTGCCAAGCAGATTAAGCTACCTAGCAGAACTATTTGTCTTTTTTGTTCACATTGTTTTTATGGGCAAGTAAATTATCTGGTCGGGCAAGTAAAATTTGAACATCCTTGATTTTGCTTGCCCGAATGGGCAAATAGAACAAAACTTAGCGTGGAGGCTTGATATATGTTTACAGCTCACATAAAAATCTTACCCAGAGTCAAGTGTCTCAAATAGGCAGCATGCACTGTACAATTGAACCTGTCCTTTCAGATGAAGGCACTATTGATTAAGTACAGTACTGGTTCAGAGGAAGTAGGTCTATCTATGGTTGGACCAAGACACAGACACACAAAATCAATTGTTGTCTGCCAATTTATGAGTTTGAATTTGCACTTCTCCAATCCGGTTTCCCTTTTGTTTTGATAGTTTGGATTTTTTGATTGATGGTGTGGAGATCAAATTGCATTGGTTTGCATTTAGGGATAGATCTTCTTCTTTTTAAAGGTCCCCATGCGCTATATAATTTTTACATTTGACAAAGACCTTTACATTTTACAAAATTAATGCACTTCCCAAGATTATTGTGCTGCTAGTGAAATAAGTAAATTATTTTTCAAGTTTTGGATTGAATTTTCTGAGAGTCGAGTGAAACTTTGGCACCCTTTTGAATATTTACAAGGTTTAATTATCCTGATATTTTGTCTGATACTATTATTGGTTTCAAAACAAAGGATAGTAATGTAAATGAAAAAAAGTACAGCTCTATAATGGATCTGAGTACTAGCTCGAGAATGACTAGATGTCAATTCTTTATCATGGGGGGTTTGCAAGTTGCCAGAGGTAGTGCAATCAGGCAATCTAATGTTAGGGGCATTTCAACCTAAAGCAACGCATTTTCGGCATGACCTTATGAGGTACTACTATATGAGGTAGCCTTGTAGAAGAAGTTTCCTTCAAATTTGGATACAGATGGTTTTATACTCTAAAATAGCAATGATCAAAATTACAGACCCGAACTGACAAAAAGGACAAATGGAAAGATATATATTCCGTTTGGGATTCAATAAATGTGTTTTTCTAATGCTGTTCAAATCAAGGCTATTGGGGTCAAGAGAGGACCACTATATTTAAATATTAATTTGAGGGGATGATGTTTTTATTTCATTATTTCATTATGGCTATTTTCACAGATAATGTATGACCCAGACTCATGTTAAAGGAATCAAGTTTACCAGAAAATTAATCACAGATACAGTGTATTGCTTATTTTGAGTTGCGTGTTCAGATGCATTGCATTGAACTTTAAGTCTCTAATAGAGACTGTACAATTCACGCAGTTAGAAAGTATTGAAAGCAAGAAAGGAAAATATTCATAATCCGAGTCTGTTATCCTAGTCCTTTATAGCCCGGTCACATATCAACGGATTGCGCAAACGTATGTCAAATGGAGAGCTAAATTTTCCGTCCGTTCTATGCGTTTCTTGTCCGTTCCTTGTCCGGTGATGTACGTTGTTCTATGTTTTGTACATGAAGCAATGGAGACGACTTTCATCACCGGAGAATTTAATTTCGCAAATTGTCTATTCATTGGGCATACGTTTCCGCTATCCGTTGATATCTGACCGGGCCATTAGAAGCTTCTAAAAACTATCATACGCATAGCCTGGCTAGATGTGAAATAAACCAAATGCAATGCAGTCATAGCAGCAAGTTACGTACCCATGTTTTTAGGAGAATCTGCTGTGCTTTGCACAACGTACAATCCTAGTCCTAACTCCTAAGCCTCAGTATACAGTACTAGCTTTGCTCATTATGGAAACAAACCAAATGGGTGCAGTGTCATAGCAGCCAGTTACATATACCCATGTTAGGAGTTTGGAGTTCAACGTTATTAGGAAAATATGTTGTGTTTTGCACTCCTAGTCCTAAGCCTCTGAATACTAACTTTGCTCATTATGGAAAAATAAACCTAATGGGTGTAGACATAGCAGTAAGTTTCGTACCCATGTTAAGGCCCGGTCACATATCACCGGATAGCGTAAACTGATGCTCGACGGAGAGTGCAATTTTCAATCCGTTTGTATGCGTTTCTTGTCCATTCCTTGTCAGGCGATTTACGTTGTTCTATCCGGTAATATGTTTTGTGCATGAAGCAATGGAGTCGACTTTCACCACCGGATAATTTGATTTTCGCAAATTTTATATTCGTCGGGCATCTGTTTGAAACACTATCCGGTGAAATGTGACCAGGCCTTTAGGAGAAAGTTATTAAGAAAAATATGTTGTGTTTTGCACACTGTGTGGTCCGTGTCATGTGTCATGCCCCGTGTTCACACACAACAAATTTCATCCCTTAATCATCTCTATAGAATCATCACTAGCGATACGACGTTTCTTTAGTGATGATTAAATCAAACCTGGTCAACGTTCACACACACACAGAGCATATCGGACACCAGCTGTTTTCCAGGTGGCTTTCAGATGCATCGAACACCAGGTCTCCCTAGGGCCCCCCTAGGGCCCTGTGTGCGCGAACGTTCGAGTTAAGCCACGCCCAGTTAGTTACGAGACGTATCGCTAAACATGATTAAGCGAGAAATCCTTGTTCACACACAAATTCGGCGTGATTCTATAGTCAGCTCTCGTACGAAACGGGGATAAAACCAGCGTATCGCTAGTCATCTCTAGCGATACGTCGTTTCGTTAGTAAGCGTTCAGACACACGAATTTTTAATGGGAAGCTGATTCTATAGTCAGCTGCTGATTCTTTAGTCATGATTAAGGGCTGAAAATTTTGTGTGTGAACACGGGGATGTACATGTAAGTGTGGTGTGATGATTAGAGTAATTTGTATTGCAGTTGTTTGATGTCAAGGTTTTGTCATCAGCTTCCATTAATTCATGAGCTGATTACCTGCTGTGGTCAACTGTTGTTTCCTGGCAGGTACATAACATAATTACAAAGCACATTGACAATACAAATGACAACTTTTCTAAGGTCATAAACTTACTGCCCTCCTTTTACATGTAGTATGTTGCAGGCATCCTCAAGATCAGTAAAACATTCCATATACGGGCAAGGACATTTCGCTCCCTGTACATCTATAAAATAATTGATTGACATTGTGATTATGGATGACTGGATGAGGCTGTATACCGATGTGTGTGTGTTAACAAAATGTTCTTATTCAGTATTTCAGCCACTCTTGTTTTACAAATTCAGTTATCCGATCGAGCAGCCAAAATATAACTTGAAATTTTTTGCTGGACTGGAATACAATTTTACTGGGCCCTGGGCCAACAGGCTGGTGTTACATGTAGTTAGTGATGAGCTTGTTTATACATTGTAGCCTGCAGGGGAAAACATTTTCAGTGGCTCCTTTTCAAGCTTGCCTGCATGAAAATAACACTCCAAACTTTGATTTGTACTGAACTCTTATGTAAATTTTTGGGGCCCTTTGTGGCATTTCGGGGGTCGAATTTGCCTCGAGCCCAGGTAGCATGTAGGCTGTACTGTAGGGTTATTTGTAAAGTTGTACCATCAGGGAAAAAAATATACGGGGGCGGCGGGCGAATTCGTCCCCGAAATGCCTAAAAGAGCCCCCCCCCCCCCCCCCCCAAAAAAAACAAACAAAAACAAACCCTGATCGGAAATCGGCATGATCAGATCGTGATCAAATGCTGATCTGATGATCACTTACAGCATTAGAGCTAAATAGTAGCCCCTGAAATTCAAAAAAAGAGGCCCAGAAATTTGTAGCCCCCGAAAGTTGAAAAAGTAGCCCAAAAAAACTTCCATAAAATTACAAAGGGAGCCCCCAAAATAAAAATATTAATTTTTTCCCTGTGTACTATACACCTGGTTCCAGTAGTACTGTAACCTGTTCAATATTATCTCATTTTGGTATACATGTAACATTCATTATCTATAATTTATTATAAACCACAGTACAGCCAGTGAACCAGAGTATTTTCAGGAGCAGTCCTGAATGGGTTAAAGATCTAGGGCCTGCCAAATATAGGCCTACATGTACATTGTACCTGTACGTGAGTCAGAAGTAGGCCTCTGAAGTAAACCAGGCCTAGTTTACTATCACTATCAGTGGGTCATAGAGTCCCATTCTCTTGGGTGATTCACTGATCCTGTGTTGATGTACAGGATGGTCAGAGATAAATCTGGAGTTGAATATACATGACATTACCCCTCCCACCTCTGTCATCGGATCATTACTTAGAGATATGAAATAATCTTGATAAATAGCCATCTACTACTCCTTCTGTACCTAAATGTTACTTCAACAGTATATTCGCTTTATATAAATAGTTGTTGAGCATGATAGAGTTCTATAGATCGTCTGGAATGGTCAGAGGATATCAATTTATCATAACGGTCATTACCCCTCCCACTTTTGTCATTGGATCGTTGAGATCTACATGAAATTATCTTGATAAATAGCCGTCTACTCCCACATACCTTTTGCATGTACCTGTATTGATGTAACTTGTATATTCCGCCATGGACTCAACTCTCAACCATTGAGGCACCACCAGTCTCAAATAACGTGTGCAGCATGCTCATCCGGATTGGTCAGAGGGATCAATACATCATTACCCCTCCTACTTAAAATGTCATTGTTTATTGCCAAAAATATATTCATGTGGATCCTTTATGATCCCATTGCAACTGCATCGTGGGTTGAATACTGAGCATCTAGACTTCTGTCAAGCATCTACAGTTACCCCACCCACCTGTAGTATGATTTGGTCATCATATGGAAATAAAATTGTTCTGTTGAATGACTTGATACCCAAAAGTAGCTGTACTGATGATAAAGTTGAGATCTATATTATAAAGATATAAACTTTATTTTACTTTGTTGCTGTTTTCTTACTAATATAAATATCCTCTTTTCCCCCCTGCAAGTTATCAGTACCCCTTTGATTTGTGTCATATGGAAATAAAATTGTTCTGTTGAATGACTTGAATCGCAGTCTACCCAAAAGTAGCTGTACTGATGATCAAATTGAGATCTATGACTAGATGTACATAAATACAGATATGAAGGGATTTTACTAATTACTTTGTTGCTGTTTTCGTGCAAATATAAAATTGATCCTCGTTTTGTTTTTGTTCTCCAAGTTATATCAGTACCCCTTTCATTACTGATTACTGCTAAGAAATAGAAACATAAAATCAGTTTGGCTGGCCTCTACTCTATGTAACCTGGTCTGCTGGTCACATGACTTAAATGTATGTATTTTCTCAATGGCATATACTGTACATGTAATATGTCTTTTAGCTTGTTAACCACTTGCCTACAGAAACCTGGTGGGTTGTGTACAAAGTCTATGGGAATTTCAGATTCTCGAAGGGAAGTTGGTTAATTACAAATGTAAATGTATTTTTGTTTTCGTGTCAGAGCTGTCACTGAAGGTGACTGCATGGATGTGGAATGTAAACCACCTGTAAGGAAGGGTGAAGAGTCCCAAAGATCAAAAGTTCATTGGCCGACATGTGTGTTACTCAGTGGCTTATGGTCTACCCCTCTGGGGACTACACCCGTTTGTTCCAGGACTCTCACTTGGTCTAGGCTCTAGGAGTCTAGCCCTGCTGGCCCCATATTAAAAAAAGCCTGCTAGCGTAGTTGCATGCTAAATAAAGTCTTTTTAGGATGACTTGGCTAAGAATTCAACACATGATCTTATAGTTGCTAACTAGGGTTAACTTTAGTGGGTAGAGTTACCCAGCTTAGTTGGGGACTAGGAAAACTGTTTGTTACTCACTTAACTGTATCATTTGAAATACACTTTAGCATGGAACTACAAAGCTAGCACAGTTTAATGAATATGGGCCCTGGTTTAGTGATCTTTAGGTCTTGGGATCAAATCCTGGGGAACCCTCTTTTCTTTGCTTAAAGGCATATGCGTGGGTTAAAATGGGTAGTCAGGAAATTCCAACCCGCACTCCACCGTAATCTCCCGAGGTAAACTCACGATATATGTTGGATCGATCGAAGAGCGGTGCTTCGAAATATTTGAACACGGGCCTTCTTATGAAATTAAATGCAGCACACAGCTGGTATCTATTATGTACCGTGCGAATTGCTCGAGCTATAACCTGAGGCAATACATAGCTGACCATCGCTGATAAGATCAAACAGCGGCACTTTGAAGTCGGTGCGGTTGAGCGTGTTACGTACAATTTTTTCGCTCGTAAACATCTCTGATGGAACTCCATTCGACCATGATTCGACTAGTACAAACATTCAGAACGCGGCTATTTTTGATGCATTTTCGACTCGGTGTTCGTAAAGTGGGACAGTTTGCGATCGCTACTTATAACTGAGCCAATGGGGATTACGTACCGTGCGTACAAGTGCGCAATATGGATCCACGCGTCTAATATACCGGTCTGAATTCCCTTTAATTTTCATTTATACTGACATTTTTTGTACAGGTTTTGATGAAATAGGAAAATACAAAATGGGTGTAGACCAAGGCAGCAAGTTACCAAATGGACCAAATGCAGTATCGTTGAAACAGTCCTATTCAAATGTTTTTGAGTGAAATTGATGTAATTGGGCCCAGCTGTGTAAAGCAGCATGCTAGCAGGAGGGGGACCAATGGGGTTAGTGACGTAGTCCTTGAACCCCACAAGTCATATTTGTTTTAGCTTTTTTTCTTCTTTTTTTTTACCCAAGAGAGAAAAGTAAATCAGACCAATATATATCTCATTAATTCCATTGGTAAAAAAATACTTTTTTTCTTCTTCATAAAAACAACCTGAGGAATTACCTCTAAATTTTAGCTACTGTTTGACCCTGTTTGTTGTAAATTGTAAGGGGTTGTACCAGAGAGGTGGTCGCCCTGGTTACAGTCCGTTATTCCGAAGCCGAAGGTTTGTTATTCCGAAGGTTCAGTTATTCCGAAGGTTCAGTTATTCCGAAGGTTCGTTATTCTGAAGGTTCGTTATTCCGAAGGTTCGTTATTCCGAAGGTTCGTTGATCCGAAAATAAAATGAACCTTCGGAATAACGAACCGCACCCGGTCTCCCACCTCTCTGGTTGTACCATGCCTACTGGTACAAGTAGTTCCATGGTTGTTCCATGGACCCTACTCCATCCATGGTTGTTTGTTCCATGGATTTTGCCCCCCTGTACAAGCTAATTGTACTTGTACGTTTAACCCACACACGTTTGTTTAACTTGTACTAATTAAATTATATGTGCAAAACAAAATAATAAAAAATGAGGAGGAATTCCCCATGAAATACAGGGTGTCTCAGAAAGAATGCAACACCTACGATCGTTAATTTCATCAACACTATCGATAAAATGTCATTGTTTTTTGTTTAATTGGCTAGAACATTCTCTTTCCAACAAAATGATGCCATGAACATTGATTTTGGGTAAGGCGTTTGGATCCTAGGGCCATCGTCTCCAGCGATCTAATGAAAACTGACATTCTCGCCCCACGGCCTGTCATAGAATTAGCTGGACAGAATAACCGCATGACTGCGCTTCCTTTGATAAGGAAGACAATGTGAGCCATACCGTACAGGGTAATCGAATACGCAACATCGCGCTGTTCAACATCTAATTCTATGGCAGGCCGTGGGGCGAGAATGTCTCAGTTTTCAGTGGATCGCTGGAGACGAAAAAGCAAATTTAGGAAATGACATTGCCTCAGAAAATGGCCCTAGGATCCAAACGCCTTACCCAAAATCAATGTTCATGGTATCATTTTGTTGGAAAAAGAATGTTCTACCCAATCAAACAAAAAACAATGACATTTTATCGATGGTGTTGATGAAATTAACGATCGTATGTGTTGCATTCTTTCTGAGACACCCTGTATAGTCACCATCGGCCTTGCGATCTCATTTATGATGCTATTAATTTGTAACATCCAAGTTGTGTTTGTTGAGTAGCCGTTTCTGATTACAAAGGAAAATGTACATTTAGTAATTTGGTCAGTGATGAAACTTGGACTTGTTTGAATAACCCATTCACTATGGGAACCTGGTACCATGTATTAACCCCCACACGCAAGAGGTTTATATTACTAAAAAGAAAATTATAGACTGTTCAATCTCAGGAAAGGGGGAAATGTTTGCTTGTTTTTTCTGTGTATCGATGATGACCTTTTATGCCAAAATATGATATTCATTGCCAAATTTTGACAGTTCTTGGAATTTTGGAAACATATATCCACAAACGGTTGAAGTTTTATTCTATAGTTAAAATGTCAAGGGCAAATGTGAAACGTACATGTACATGATATGATATGATATTTGTGTGACTCATGAAATACTAGGGGCCATGTCCTTTAATTAGGGACAATGCAGGAATAAATTTTTTATTTTAGGGGGCTACTTTTTCATTCTGATGGATATCACCAAATATTTTACATCATACCCTATGGTAAATTTAGGGGGCTACCTACTGATTTCAGGGGGCCATTTTGAAAATAAGGAGGCAAAATCGCCCTCAGTCCCCGTATATATCCTACCCTGATTAGGGATCTCATTTGTGTCCAGTGTCCTACTGTAAGACATGTTGGAAGTGGGGGAAAATAGAGAATTATTTTAGATAAATTGTTCAAGTTTCCCGAAATAAACATTAGCCTACCGTCCAATTTTTACAGAATAACACTGCTGGTTACTTATAAGATGCGAGAAGAGTATGACTACACATGCTGGCGTTTGACAAAAATTAGCACATTTTTTTTTCAAACAAACTCATAAAAACACTGGCAAGATCGCCTGAACCAACTTTTATATTAACGCACATGTAAAGAGTATTTTTGCTGCGCAAATAAAAAAAATATATATAATGATGATTTGACCGAGTTTGGCTGCTCTGGAAATACTGTTTTTTGGTTTGTAAAGGTTGGCAACTCTGCGCCAGAGTATTTGTTTCCAGATGTACAATATTTGACTGCCTGGTAATAATGCCTGTTTTTCTCTGTCTTTCTCAGGTTTTCTTTTAGGCTTTTTTTTTTTCGGGGAGAGGGGCAGAGCAAACAACAAGTTTTCTGTATTTCTTTAGCAAATAGCTTTCTTCTAGTTTACCCCAACCCCAGGGTGTCACTACTTACTGCACATTGGCCATTTGTGTGCGCATGATCATTCACAAATTCACAAAAAAAAAGGTCAATGGTCAATTGGTTTGTAATGTAATGGTGCAGGTTTTGGTTACTAAAATTCAGTTTGACCAAAACTGTTCTCTCTCTATACCAAAACTCAACTATCCCTTTAATCCACATTGCTACTCCCCACCCAGGTGTAACATGTAAATAGCTACTTGCCATGAATAAAGGTGCACGTGTAAAGCAGGCGTGCACTGTAAAGTGGCACCGCTGGAATGCCCCCCAGGGAGTGGAGAGAGTGCACAATAGTGGATGTGTATACGATGGCCGAGTTAAAAATAATGATAGATGCAGGTCTCTATGAGAGAACAGTGCAAAAGCACTGAAGGGGCTTACATGGATAAACAAAAAAACAGAAAAATGAAAATAAAATATAAAAACATACCTTGAAGGCACCCAATTATGTTACCGTAAGCTAATACAATAATTATGCAAGTATGTGGAATCAATGAACTCTTTATTTTTCTTTGTCTATATTATTGCTAACTTTATTTTTTGTTTTATTCTTTTCTTTTTTACTTCAGGTTTGACATTGGCTATTTAATAGTGGCACCCAAGGTCCTAGTTTCCGATACGGAGGAGACGATATGCATCACGTTACACAACATGACGGGCCCAATAGAGGTCGCCATACGGCTAATGGATAACGTTACCGTGCTGGATAAACCGGCCGTACAGTTTATGGAGTTCCGAATGGCCTGCTATAATATTCAGGTAGGTATTTATTTAAATCATGGGCCAGCGTACTGCTGAAGATATTTGCACCATTCACAGATTAATAATAGTGCCTAATATGCTACAATATCATCTCTAAACCATTTACACTATTAACCCCTTGACTATGGGTTGTGTACAAAGTCCATGAGGATTTCAGGAACTCAAAGGGAACAGGTTAATACCGTGGTCATAGGCTACAATGCCAGCCCACACACATTGGTTATACATATACCAGGTTCCCATTTATACACCTGGGTATAGAGAGCTGCAATAATGTTTTAAATGTCTTGCTGAAGGACTAATGGTAATGCGATGGGCAAACACTGGATATTTTCGACCAGGGATCTCACTGATTGGGAAGCGCGCTCTCTACGAATCTTAATAATTGACACCCCACGTCAACGGATTCAAGGATTTGAACAAGAATCCTGCAGTTAACTTGCGTACTGTACGTCCAATATTTTACGTACTACTTGCAATCTTGTGAATGAAACGTGAAATGACTCAATTGTACTAAAATAAAGGTGATGTAACAAGAAAATTACAACAACTCCATGAACTCCCACACTTCCTGTGATCTTAGCCAGAATTTTCAAATGAGCCAATATACATAATGAGAATAGAGCCAAATTGTATCTTGAAATAGAATAGGACTATAACCACATGGTTTAGAACTAGAACTGTATCAGCTGTACTAGCAGATATCAGTGATGCATGTAAACATGTTTGTTTACACATCAAAAAGTCCTGAACAGGTTAATGACAGTCTTATCTTCATTATTCCTATCTTTACCACTAAAATAGTCTTTATAGTATAACCGCAAAGGTTTCAAAGCTATGTGTCTCCATATGTAATTGTTTTCAATCAGTTTATCTGAAGAATACTTCCTCTTGCTGTATATTTACAAAGATATTGATTTCTAATCTTTGGAGGCAGGAAACTTGTTACACACCCTTTTACAAATGATATAATGAATGTAAACTTGAAGCAAAAAAAAACAAACTTATATTTTGTGCATGCTGTAAACTTTGCCACTAAAGACCATTGGAAAGTTTAATCGCTTACCTGAGTTTCACTGACAATTAAGTCCAAATATTGACAAAAAGAAACAAAGTTAAATGTTTGTAACGTGCACAAAGAAAAGTCACCATTGTAGAATGCACAATAATGTCAGGTGAGAGTGAGAAGGACACTAAGCCAATTTTTGGCAAAATTGAGTTATGCATGCCATCTTGAGCAAAGAAAATTTAGGGTTTCCCCTGGATATGAACCGGTGAACTCCATGTCCCTAGACCGGTGCTTGAATCCCGGGGAAGCCCTATTTGTAAATGCTCATTTTTATTTATAATTATTAATATGGTCAGTTTCCCTATATGTTTGAAATAATAAATATTATCACCTGCATTAATATATTTTTGTTATTATTTTACCAGGTTCCGTCAATAGAAGTAGAAAGCATGCAAGCAACCATTGTGGTCAAAATGAGACGGTCTCTGGTCACTCAGTCAGGATTCGAGGTCACGGAAAAAAGACTGGTCACTATCAACGGAGTTAACACGGAGATGTTTATGGAGACTGATAAACCTATTTATAAGCCAGGCCAAACAGGTAAAATGCTTTTGAAAACTTTCCTAATTAAGAGATGAGTGGACATTATGAGAAATATTATAATCTTGTATTTTGAGTCTCTCAATTTAGAGTATTATGGTCAATATGGTAACTTCAGTGGTGTTAACACAGATGTTTATGGAGACCGATAAACCTTTTTATAAAGCAGGTCAAATGGGAAAATGTATTAACATTCTTAATTAACTCTCATTTGGAAAAACATATAGTTTTTGGTAGAAATTGTATATTTGTTTTAATTGTTTAGTCTTTCAAATTCATTTTAGATGTATTGTCTCTTCACACCACAACTTTGTTTCTTTTTCGTCTGCAGTAAAATTCAGGATAATCAACATCAACCAACAATTAAAACCAGATCTAGCACCGGTAAGTCTGAAAAAATGTTTTATGTTTTGAAACTTATTGCACATTTTTTGTCACCAGTAGGTTGACGAGTGATGCCATCCATAAACCACATTCATGCAACCTACAATGTAGGTACCACATTATTATTTTGAAGACAAGATCCTCAGCCTGATAAAACAAGAATCTGCAGAAATATTGTGTATTTTTCCTGTAAAAGTTTGTTGTTTTCCTGTAAAAGTTTGTTGTTTGTTTAGTGGTCCCAGAGGTTTGTGTGGGCTTGTTGATTCCATCTCAACCATCTCAAAACCGATATGTGTGGGTGACTCTGTGGGTATTCACTTGTCCCAATTTGGAGATAATGGTGTCGTGCTGTTGGGATCACCAAATTACTACACCGAAAGTAATATATAGGAATTCCCCTCTCGCAGGATTTGTAGGTTTTTAGGTTAACCATGTATCTAGGAAAACTTCCAAACATGTTAATTTTTGTTAATGAATGTTTGTTTGGGTTTAAATATCTGTCATTATTGTAATATTGAAGCTGGGAATCACAACATGTTGCAAAGTTACCAGTTCCCTTTAAGAAATTTGCAGAGAGACTAATTAAAAAAATGGGAGAATTGCTTTAAATAATGAAGTTTGAGACTGCTCTGAATGGGATAGCAACCTAAAGTACTTTGTAGAGAGATACTTTTAGTTTAGATCTTGTTTTACGTTTCATCTGTCAATAGTACATTTTATGACTACTCATCTCTGATTACTTAGGCTGGAATCTTGAGAATTTATGTGTTTTCTTGTGTATATACTGTATATATGTATTTTATTTATTGCCAACAGTAAATAGTTTTGTCAAGGGTAGAATAAGGCAGTAAATTGTTCTGTAGTTCATCTTCAAGGGCAAGAATGTGACATTATTTAAAGGCATTTTTTACTATTGCTATTACTTTTTGCTATAACTGACAAAAACAAAAATTGACTACATGTACATGTAGCAAAGAGTGCCCAGATATTTTTAAAAAGAATTATTCACTTCGTCTTGTATTAGGGACACTTCTTGATATTTCAGTAGCAATTAAGTACCTGGGCCCAGGGGCTCGATGACGAACCAGCGACATTTGCCATGGTAATTAGAATCATTGGCTCTTACCTCATCGAATCAAAAGGATGTTGCAGCTAGAGTGCACAAACCTCCCTAACTCATTCAACTGTAACAGATTATCCAGTCATATCTAGAAATCAGTGGAACAAGGGCTGGTCCTCGGTCCTGATCAAGCTCTCAGAACACCCAGAACATTATTTTGCAGTAACGGTACACTTGCTTGTAGTATGACTAAGTTGGTAATTTCATGGGATCAGTAAACTATCATGGATGATTCTCGTGATTTCCTCATGAGACTAATTTGATCAAAACTGGTGTCTGTGAGAGAGAAAAGGGTCTCTTTAACCCATTCCTTACAAAAATACTGGGACTTCCATAGAATTAATTCATAGTAAGGCTGAGTCAGTTCGATTGATCTAATCGGGTTCCGGCCGTCACCATCGGGTCCCGGTTTCGTTTTTTCGGAAACGGGCTCCGAAAAAAAAAAGAATTTGTTTATTTTTGTTATTTTTAAAATCGGAATATCGGGTTCCGACCGTTTCAAAACGATCGGAACCCGGTTTGTAAAATATCCGACATGACTCGGCTTTAATTCATAGGTACCAGGGTTTTTCCAGGTCATTTGTTAACCCAACTGATGAGAGGTTAAAGTGATTATGAATGCGCCTGGCTGTGACATTTTATTTTCCGAGAAAAGACACATTTTTAGACCAAGTTACCAACAATATACATGTAGAGGTTAGAAGTAGAACCTTGCGTTTCAGTTTGTACATGCTGTGAATCTCTGGTATTGACTTTGAGCCAGAACTCTGAACATACATGTACATGTATCTTTTTCGTAAAGAAAAGCCAAACGCTGGCATTTTTTGCTTACTGCTACTGCTAGGTGGATAATTCCGGTCACTTCTAGTCATAATATTTCCTGTCAGGTATCACAAATAGGGTGCGTCGTTTGGAGCACACCTCCAGGTCGATAGTGAAAACTCTGCATGATACATTTACTAAATGAACCGCTACTCATCATGTATTATGGCAAAAGAAAAGAAGAGTCATAAGAGAGGATTCGAACCCATGATACCAAGTGTTGAAGTCCACAGCGTGACCAGTAGACCACGTACGGTACACCGCTGATGGTCAGTATGGTCTCATTGTAATTATAACCCTCAAACTCACCCAAATCCTAATCCTAGTGACGTCACGATATGAATATTCATTATTGACCTGGAGGTGTGCTCCAACGACGCACCCTCACAAATAGCATAGCGGAAGACCACTGTCATCTGTTTTCACTGACCGCTGGAGGCTACCATGTTTCCAACGGTACCGCATGATAATATTCATCTGAGCTTGCTCTATTACAAAAGCAGGTTACGTAATCGCTGATGTTGAGTCTGCTGCTATGTCAGTTTTTACGTAACATGTTTCACTTGAGAATTACCTGGGTCATAAAATACTTAACCCATTCAGGAATGGTCTTCTAAATAACAAAATCTTGAAACAATCTTAAACAGAGGTTAATCTGAAAGAGTACAAAAGCAGGTTACATAATCGCTGTTGTCAGTCTGCTGCTATGTCCTACTAACCTACTAATGAGAATTACCTGGGTCATAAAACAGGGCTCGAATCTAACACTTGCCTACTTGCCCAGGGCAAGTAAAAATTGATGTTGGGCAAGTAAAATTGTATAAGAGGTCTAGTTTGCTTGCCCGATCGGGCAACTTATATTTATGTTCAACTGTGAGAGTAGAGTGTAATTCCATTCATGAAAATCTCATCTAGAAGTAAAGTGGACAAGTACATTTTGTGTTTGGGCATTTAAATTTGAATATTTTATGATTTTACTTACTCGAACGAGCTAGTAGAGAAAAAAAGTTAGTGTAGAGGCTTGCATAAAATACTTAACCCATTCAGGAATGGTTGAGTCCTAAATATCAAAATCAAACAATCTTTAATACCCATCTAGGTAAATCTGAAAGATTTTTTTTTTGTGGTAATTTTTTCCCAAAAAGTTCCAAGTGAAGGATCTTGTAATGAGACTCCCTGATAACTTCCTCAGACATTGTGACTAGAGCCTTGGGTGACCCCTTGGGGAAGGGTGACCTACATTCAGTGACCCAGATCCTTTACGGGTCACAGAGGTCATCCAGGTTACCCCCTGGTAAATGAATCTAATCTATACTACCCCTTTCACATTTAAAGGGATCTAGTACCATTATCCAAATCCACGAAACTTACGTAAGCTACATGTTTAGAACAATTACTTGAGTGGTTCTCTCATACCTTGTATTCGTATTACCAATAGATAAATAGAAGCATGGAACAGGCTTTTTAAATTTGCTATTTCCCTTTTGTTAACAAGATATCTACGATTGAAGTGTTCGGACTTGTAATTATCCACTGGAGAGTTATAACTGTGTACAAAGTCAGTGCAATGAGTTACATGTAGCGAATATCACTTTGCGTTTTCGCTCTATGCTCGGCCATATAACATCCATTTAACATCCATTTAACATTAAATTACCACAAATTACCTAGTGGACATATCAGATGACAAAAATACACATTTTATCAACTTTCATTACATTTTGCATGTGTCAACAAAGTTAATAGATCCCTTCAAGGCGAGTTGTCTGCCCATGGTGGTCTACACTAATTTTGCTTACATGATAGCTGAAACTTCCTTATTTTCTCCCAACTCCATATTTGTACATTTTGTAATTCTTTGTACTAAGTACTCCTGGCTCACCTGTTCGGGCAAGTAGACTTATCCACTTTTGGTGGCCTGTATGCATAGCTGCCAACTGTTACGAAAAATTCGTAATTGTTACGAATTTCCCACCCTCTTTACGAAATTACGAATACTCCTTCTATAATTACGAATTTTGAAAAAAAAAAAAAAAAAAAAAAAAAAAAAGATTTTTTTTTTTTTTTTTTTTTTTTTTTTTTTTTTCGTTTTCACGTTTTTAAACGTATAGAGACAACGTTTAAACGTAAATCTGACCAAATCATACCTAGTAATTGTGCAAAAATGATGAAAATTAGGGCCATGGACGCCGGCCGCAATGGACTCCGCGCTTCACGCTCCAGAGCCCTAAAACGAGCACTGGACCCCGGCTAAAGGGACTTCGCGCTCGTGATGTGTGCTTCGCGCACATGATATTCGGTTTTGCTTAAATGTTACTAATTTAAAATTCCAAATGTTGGCAGCTATGTGTATGTAGTCAGTAACCAGAATTTATAGTTGGCTTTCTAACACGGAAAACGATAGGAAGTCTGATGTCTTCTGGTTGCTAAGTGATGTGAGTAGAATATGGCATCAATGCAATTTTTGTGGTCCAAAAGCTTATTTGATTAGCCCTGGGCCAACAAGCGAGTTTACTTGAATGTACATGCAGGTATGTGAACAGATTAGATTTTTTTTTTCTTTAAAAAATGCCCAATAATCCTTGCACTTACTACTAATGCTTTGCTTGGTATTTGGACAGGAATTTGATGAATGGAGGGAGATTTTACTATCGAGACTGCTGAGGGCAGGAGTGGAAGTAATGAGTTATATTCTATAAATAAATAAAAATGTCTCTCAAAATAAATAGGGAGTAATCCAGTGTACATTTTGTGGATGCAGGTGTTGAGATGAAAAGATGATATTTAAAGTTCTATTTGATGAAAGACTAACTTACATTTTTATGAATTGTCATATACTCTTTCTACTTTATGCTCTTCTTTTCATACTTTCTTTTGGTTGAGAAAAATCTGAATGGAATTTTGTAAACATGCTATAAATATACAATTTCTGAATTTCATCTCTTGTAGATCATTTAGGAGAAATAAAAAAACAGGAACACAATTTTAACGGGATCTGGTATAAAAATTGTCTGAATAGACCCAACTTCACTTTAGTGGTTCTTTTATGTCTTGTTGATTTCCTCTTACTAATTCAAATTTGTTCTTTGTTATCTAACTATTCATGATTTAATTTGAAATAAATTTCCAAGGATCATTTCATCAACTGTGTACAAGCTTATCACAATGAGTTCAATAGCAAATAGCGATTTGAGTTTTCAGTCATTTTAGATACTCAGATATAGTCATACATGTATATATAATTTTCACACATCACTCACTCAGTGGAATATACATGAATATACATTTTATCAACGCTTTGCAAGTTTTTGCATTTATATGTCAACTAGAATCTATCCCGTGTTTGTGCTACCGTAAACCGGGGTGACTTTGGCCGCTTTTTGAGAAGGATGTATTTTCATCAAGTCTCACTCATTAGAACTAGTTTCTGATTCTATTCATTACCCTATAGGAATGCATTTGAGACAATAAGAAATTTGTTCTAAAAATTGATGTTTAATGAAAATATAATTCATCTCAAAAAGTGTCAAAAGTCACCCCGGCAGCCAAAGTCACCCCGGTTTACGTTACTGTTATTAGTGAAAAAATGTATTCTTCTTTTTAATCCTAGGTGGACAAGATTTGGGTTGAATCTCCGACCGGTGTTCGGACGCAGCAATGGAGAGAACAGGAAGGCGAGGATGGTCTGATCGACCTTGAGATGCCCATGACCCCTGACCCAGTTCTAGGGACATGGTCAATCAACGCCATCCACAAGGGACGCAAGACCACCAAGACATTCCAGGTTGATGAATATGGTAAGATTTGTTCTTATAATGATTCTTTGATGACTTTTCTGAGGGCTTGGAATAAGTACTTGCCCAAAGGCCTAGGTCCACCATTTTTTTTTTTTTTATATTGAAGTGTTTTTTCAATATTGACAGGTTTTCAAAATTTGACTGAATTGTTATTATTACCAGTAAAGCATAGAAAAAGTTTTGCTTTTCATTTAATCAAATTTATGGAATAAGGATTTGTTTCTGTTTGCATCCAATTTGATAAGAATTTCCCTCGTAATTTTCAATTAGCTGAAGGATTATCTTGGTTAAAAACTAATAGATCTGCATTTTTAGCAATCAGCCTTTTCTCCTCAGTAACCCTGCCCTGTATTAAATCTGTTCAAGCCTAGTCCCGAAATCAATCAATTGAATGAGATTAACTTGTCAAGCAAGCTAGTTGGAAACCTTTTAAAATATCTTCATACTGAAATGCTCTTTTAATAGCTTGCCACACAAGTAATGCTTCATGTTTGACTTTCGTTGGAATTTAGTTACAATTTTTCCCAGTTACAGTAGCAATTATTTTTTATGAAATATTTATATTGAGAATCTTGTCAATTCATTTACTTGCAGTTCTGCCTAAATTTGAGATCCTCATCACTCCACCAACCTTTGTGATGATCAACGAGTCCAACATTGCGGTCAAGATCTGTGGCAGGTAAGATGAAGTTATGTAATAAAAAAAAGACAAAGTCAATTTAATGGCATTTATAATATCAATGTAGTTTGGATTCGTAAATCATATCAGACACGCTGTACCATCTTGCGAACACCTTGCACACTGTGCGTAATACATATTGGGTCGGGCTATGTAGTGCGCGCATGTTAGCCTAGTTCAAGTGGCGACCCGCGGCGTAGCATCCCCACGTATGCTTGATGATCTTTGATATCTATTGTGGCTATCTTCGGTTTAATAAATGCTTGGTAACTTTAATATCATGTGCACAAACTTTAGTTGGATGAGCAAATCATTTATCATTTTGATTGTCTGTGCATGTTCCTTTTTTTGGCTATTTTCACACCATCAAATCGACACACATTGATCATTATTACCATGGCTGGGTGGGGGTGGGGTAGGGGTAGGGGGTTGGGGTTAATTTAGTGTTTGTAGGTCCTCTTGCATACAAACCTACAAACACAAAAGTTCATACACAGGTAAGGATGAACGTAAGGCAAACAGGTTATGGCTAGCCACTGGATTTGAACCTTAAGCTTTCAGCTGTCGATAGATTATCCTTACCACTAATTGTGCTCAAACAACTGTTGAATATATAGGGATAGACCTGTCCAGATTTTGCTTCTTGTACAAATCTTTAAATCTTAAATCCCCTTTTTTAAAAAGGCATTTGGGCAAGCAGTTGTTTCCTTTGACTCACACTGATAAGGGTGTGGGTTCTGGTCTTTAATTAGTGGATGCCTTTTTCATTTAATAGGCCCTTACCATGCAGTGCTAAAATTATAGTGATCCATTAACTTCATGAGATTTTTTTCTTCAAAAGTGATATTTTAGCTGTCAATCATCTACCAATTTCATTGTAAGATTCTTCTGAATGATGATTTATAGTCATGAATATAAAGTGAAAATACTGTTTACCTATTGAAAAGGTGCAATTTGATTTCTGATTTTATAACCTGCCATTTGATTTTCGTAATTGTGCATTTAGGCGCATTTTGTGGCTTGTGATTATAATAACAACTTTGCGATTGATCGCAACTCTTTGTGCAACACCCCCTGGAATGCATTCATTCCGCCATAAATATTTCAATTATCACAGAGACATTTAAAAATTCAAAACCCAATTCATTCTCTTGTTACCATAAGCCAAACAAGGTAGAAGAGAAACATTTACTAAATTTAATTTTCTCTGTTTTTTTCTTTTCTTGGACATCTTGGAATCTTGTATATGAAGGAATGCAATGTTAACCTATGGCAGAGAAAAGGGCAAAATCAAGCTACAACACCAACACAAACACATTATACACACACACACATAAAATAGACACATCCTTCAATTTTTTGACAAGTAGCACATTGCACATTGTATTTTCTGGTTGACACATTGTCCTGTGCGTGTGTCGTTGACCCAATAAATTGTCATCCCTTCTAATTAACTTTGCTCGACTTCCTGAAACGCAGATAGTGATCGAGCGCTAGAGGAAGAAATCTGTTGCGTACGTAGCGCTTTACAAGGACAGGTGGAATGCGCTTCTGCCAAGAATGGCACATGTGGGACTCTGTCGTGACTCAGTTACTGAACCTCATATCATATTTAGGAAGCTTTGAAGTCTGATAAAATATTGATGATTTCCTATGAAATTGTGATGCAAAATTTTTTTCTTCTAGTTGTTTGCCCTTGATTGTCTGTGCCTGGACACTGCGACCGAACCACGTATCATACATGTATTTAGGAAGCTTTGATATCTGATAGTATTGATAATTTCCCATAGTTTTTTTTATTGTGATGCAAATAATTGTTTGTAAATTTCCTAATTGCCTTGGTTCTAATGAATGGTTCTTGATTATTTGTGCATGTTTGTATACAAATGTATATTAAATAAGCAAATGGAGAAGTAAATAATTATAAAGGGAAAGTCCTTACCTAACTTCTCTTATGTGAAAACATCTGCTTTTAATACAATTGTTGCATATATATGTAACCAGAAAAAAATACTACAATGTACATGTAGCATGGATGTTAAGGGCAATTTTAGACCAGAACATATTTTGTTTCAAAGCTCCCATTGAAATGACTCCCTCTCTGTTCAGCATACCAATACTTTGGAGAGCCCAGGGATTAGTATAATTAGGGGTCTTCAACGCCATAATCCCTAATTAAATTGCTGAGGTCTTAGTCCATTGGCAGCCTCTCTTGGTCAGTCAAACTAGATGAAAGTGGTAGCAAACAAACATACATTGCTTATTTCCATTACATGTATTAGTGATTCCAGAGAGGAAATATACAAATAGAAGTGACAAGAGTTATAAATGCATTTATCAGTAACAGCTACAGTACATGTATAAAACAAAAAATGCCAGCATTTGGCTTCCAATTCAAGTTTTGTTCTTAATTAAATTTTTCCTTTTTTTTCTCTCTCTTAGTGATTAGAAAAATTAGCACTAGTCGCTTTATAAATGTTATATGATATTATCATTTAATATTATATTCCCTCCTTTTTGTAGATATACCTATGGGCAGCCTGTAAGAGGGTCGTTTGAAGCGAGGGTCACAGTCAAGAGTGAAGGCTGGAACTCGAGGGAACGCAGGATATTGACGCAAGAAGTTGAGGTGAGAGTTTACTGTCTATCTTAACAACAGACAGTCAACCTGTTTGTAATGTTGTCGTGCCCCCCTCCTACCACCATACCCTTTCCTACAACAAACTTATACCAGTTGCTGTAGTCACCTGGGAGGGACTACGACCACAAGAAAGAATAACCAAGTCCTTTTTTTGTACAGGACTAAGACAGTTCGTTTCAGGACTAACCAAGTAAGAATTACAGCCCTTTTTAGGACTACCAAGGACTATCAGTCCTCATCATTTTACATGGTGCTACTGCAAACTACTGTGTGTCCATCTTTTTACTAACCCTAACCCAAAAAATAGCTCTCCTGCTAATGTTGGTAATGTTGTTAATGCTAAGCTTCACTCGCCTGAATGGGCAACCAAATAAAACCAACTTTCGAATGTGTAACTAAATTTTACTTTTCCGAATAAGGCCACAAAGAAAGACCAATAATTTCTTACATTGTCTTTTAACATCATACGATGTTGATGATGATGATGATGATCCACAGCACTTGTATGGTGCCATTGAATTGTTTCAAACATTCAAAGGAACCCGCTCTTCCAAAAGTTAACCTACTGATTGCACATTTGCTTGAAAAGATGGGTTTTAAAGGGACTTAGTAACATTGTCCAAATCCTCAAAATAAAATTGTAATTCTAGCGGTTCCCTTATACCTTGTTGTATTCGTATTAATAATAAAATCACAGGACAGGTTTCGGTTTTTCAAATTTCCCTTTCGTTACAAAGATATGTATGATTGAAGTATTCAGATAAGAAAAACTCCGCCGAGTTTTTCTTGCGTGTACAAAGTGAGTGCAGTGAGTTACTGAATATCACTTTGCATTTTCGCTCATTACTTGGCCATACAATGTCCATTTGACTTGAAATTTTCACACAATACCCTGTGGACATATGAGATAACAACACTATACATTGCATCAACCATTCATCACTTTTTGCACATGTCAACAAAGTTACTAGATCCCTTTAAGTCCTGATTTGAAACTGATTTACCCTTTTATGATCTGCAGGATACCGGTCCAGCGGGTTGCAGCGAGTTCCGAGTGGATGTTTCAAGACTCGAGCTCAACTCCACTGACTTCTCCATCTGGAACGCTAGACTCAGCATCGAGGCCGACTTCACAGAGGCTTCTACAGGTATCACATGAAATTCTGGACATCACTGATCTCTAGATAATCTGGATAGACTTAGTAACTTTTTAAATACTATGTGACGCATGTCACCAATGGGCAGCTATCTTTAATCACAACGCAGCTATTGTTTAAATGTGTTTTTTTTTAATTGATGACATAAATGGTACCCTGGGGTACTAAGTGAAAATCCACCATTTTGTTTAATTATTTATTTATTTTTCAGGGCTGTACAATGGGGTACCAAAGAGTGTAAAATTATTTTTCGTTATGCTTTATTTACGTTCAAAATGCTCTCTTTGCGGCCGGGGTAGCGTGCATACAAGCTCTGCATGCAGAACGCAATACACCAGCGGCGTCCATGATTGCTCTGCGGTACGGTTGTACTTCGGGTGGACACAAGATGGCGCTACACAACGCGGGATACCGAGGTACAACGGTACACCGGGGTACTGCGCGTGTCATCAATTGTCAATTAGCACATGTGAACCTACATGTATATTGCTCTTGGTGTGTTTACATAGTGGATCCATAGCATCACTTCAGTAAGATTTGTGGATTTGGACAACGTTACTAGATCCCTTTAATCATGAAGTACCCTCTTCCATGCTGACACTGTCCCTTTAAGTTGTCTCCAAAGGGTTCAATCTTAAAAATTACCTGATGAATGGGCAAGGAGGGTGCCTGATGACAGAGAGAGTAATTAACTCTCACTCTGACTATGTTCTTACATACCATGTGTTACTTGTCAGATCTGACACATACATGTAGCATTGGTATTAGACGCCTCTAAAAGGTGGCTCATGTCAGTCTTGACAAACTCAGTATGATTCAGAAAAGGTTTATCATGTTTTGAATAAGAGCCTAGACCTAGTAACAGGTTAAGTTTTTAAAAAAGTTAACGCAAACCAAACCACAAAATAATGGACAATCATACTTGATTGTTTGGGTAAGTCTGTAATTGGATAGTGCATTTTGACATCTTTTTTGCTAGCTAGTAGACCAAATGTGACCGGCTATAGCAAAACCCTTCCCCTGTCTGTAAAATCAAAATTTATATTTTCATCCCATTTGAAAGGCCTCATCACAAGCTTTCATTTGATGCTTTTTTCTAGCAAATCGGTTGATAATTGGCGAAGATATGATTGTTTCAAATTTACAATCACATGTCTTATACACATATTGTGTGAACTTAAAATGCCCATTCTTCAAAACCTGAATTACAGACAAGTGCAGGGTTTTGCTATAGCGGGTCACAAATGGTCATAGGCCAAGTAACAGGTTATTAAGTTATTAAGTTATGAGAGCACAAAACCACAAAATAATGGGCAATCATCCTTGATATGGGGGTCTACATTGTGACTCAACTGTCATAATGGTGTGTGTCACATAATTCTAATTAAATGGTTCACATGCACTTTACCCAACAGATATATACTGTTACTGTTAGTAGTTCAATTGGGGGGGGGGGGGGGGGGGGGTGAACCCGGTGGGAGACACCTGTCATTAAAAGGATCAAGTCTACAAATAATTGTACTTTTCTGGTCTTTAAATGATCAGGTTCAAAACTTGTAAAGTTCATCTTGAACTCTTTTAACATCGATGTTTCAATTGGTCATAACTCTTGTAGAATCGTGAATCAGTTTGCATTGTTGAACTCATCTTGTGTTGGTTCTAGAGCTTGGATGTGGGGGCACAGGTGAATGGGGGATTCAGTTTGGGCATTGTTGAACATTTCTTGTCTTTAAATGATTAAGTTCAATATGAACACTTTTAGTTTTGATGTTTCAATAGGTTGTAATTCATGTATTGAGGATAGGAAGGGGTGAGAAGGAATTGACATTCAGTCCACAAGTTGCTTAAATTCTCTAATCTCGGAATGATCAAATTCATCATAAATCCTTTTAGTTTTGATGTTTTATCTATTAAGAAAAAAAAAAAATATATCAATTCTTTAATACAGCCAAACCTGTCAACAAAGACCACTACAGGAATACAGAAAATATGGTCTTTATAAGCAGGTGGTATTTATAGACACGTTTATTGACACATGAAACGTTTTGTAGGTAGTCAAGAAAAGTGGTCTTAATTAAATTTGGGAATGGGCTTCCCCCCTCCAAACCCTTCCCCCCCCCCCCCTCTCCATTGTGAGAACCCCTACTGTGACCCCCATTTGGCCCCCTATCTGTGTTGGCATTTGCTATGCCACTAAATTCATGTACATGACTTAACCCGTTCAGAACGGAGCTGTTATAAACTATGGAGAATATGCGTTATGCAAAAATCTAATAGTCTTGAATGGTTTAATACTTTTAGATTGGAATTCCTGAATCGCTGTCAGTTTTTGTTCTTCTTGGATTTTTAGCTATTTCTTTATTATGTAGCTCATGCTCATGGAAAGGGGACATTTCTTGAAGTGAGATATTCAGCGTTTTATCACGTCTATGTGAATCAAATTTCAGTTTTTATTGGTGATAAAATGTTTTAATTCCATCTTGTTTGTGGAAAGATGATGACTGTATGCATTTTCAGTGTATGAGCACATTTTTCTCGTGGGTGGGGGCTGATGTCGGAAGTCTTTTGCCCAAATATCATTCCCAACTTTACCTGACAAGCAACAAAAAAGGAAAACATGCAATGATTTGGCCAAAAAGAAACATTTTTTGCCTGAATCTGAGGTGCCCTTTGAGCTGCAGCCCCACCAGTCCAGCACTGTATGCCTATGATGCTGACTACCGTAAAACTCCGTGTATAAGGCGCACTTTTTTCCGTCGGAAAAAAATTCAAAGTCGGGGGTGCGTCTTATACACAGGTACAGCAAAAAAAATAAAAAATAAAAAAAATAAAATTAAAAAAAATAAATAAAAAATAAAATAAAGATTTTTTTGGGGGGACACCCTGTAGTCATGTTCAATGTGTATTACACTGGTCTATAAGGCATGACAAGAGCTTGATGTGAGGGGAACATTTATCAACATATACCTTTTTGAATATGGAAAATACTGCTGAAAACTGGTTGTCTTCTAAAAAATCGCCAATGTGGTAAAATGAGAGTCGTATACAGCCTAGCTTTCGATCCTAGCAGAATCTTCGTCAGGGCACAAATGACAGTTACTACAGAAAAAACACAGAATATATACCAACATAAACACATGTATGGAAGGGGGGCTTGAAAGAGGAAAGGAGGCGGAGACACAAAACAATGAAAGCAACTGTGAGTGGGTGAGTGTCAGGACTGCTTGACCAATCAGGTCAAACAGGCATGGGTGGGTCCTTAAGTGGCTGCAGTCAAAGAAAATGTGATGAGAGTGTAAGGCTTAGAGAAGAATAGAGGTAGGGAGGATCAAAGAAATAAATCAAGAAATGGAAAGAGACAGCATGTGAACAAAAGACAGTTGATGGGGTGTGGGAGTGCACACTGGGGCACTGAGAGGGGAGGAACAATAGAGGGGATTATGAGTGTAGGGGATGGGAGCGAGAGGATTAGGACAAAGAAAGTGAAGTGAAGTGTGTTGCAGGATCGGATGAATAGGATAGGCGAGTTCAAAGGAGAGTGGAAAGGATGAGGACCCAGTAGGTGATGATGTGTAGGGAAGCAACATAGACAAATGAATGGGACAGGGAGTGTAAAAGAGATAGTGAACAAAAGGAAGCCTAAATGGGTAGGTAATCAGAGGGAAGGTGGAGAGACGAATGAGGGTGGAACAATATGATCAAAATAGAGGTGGATGTATATGAATAAGCCCATGTCTATGGGCAGTGTACCTATAGAGAGAAATTAAATGCAAAAAGTATAACATATTAATAAACTAACGTGATTATGTGTATGAATGGTGACAGTGTATATAATGTAATCTCAAAGGAAACTAGAATGAATATATGGGGAAAATAAAATGGGAAATAAGAATATGAATAGTATGTGGAACAAAGTGAAGTATCGATATGGGGGGTGAAAGCAAACAAATGGTGGTGCAGACGATGAAGGGGAGATGCAAAGGTTAATCACTGCCTTCTTGGATGTTGAGACCACGGGGATGAATGGTGCAGAGACGTCTTATCCTTTTTCCTACATACAAATGATAGTGGTTAGTAAAACAAAATACAAGTTTTGTAAGCAGTTACACTGCAACTAATTGATTATTCAATGTTCATGAGTAGCAGCATTCATTTAATATTCAATTTTCTAACCAGTGGTCATACATTTTTCTCATTAAAAAACAGTTATTAATGAATTTTGCATTTTGCATATTTAATGAGCATTGCATTGCATTTTTTTTTTTTTTTTTTTTTTAAAGTTGGGGGTGCGCCTTATACACGGGTGTGCCTTATACACGGAGTTTTACGGTAATGTGTAACCCCCCCCCCCCCCCTCTCTTATAATACTACATTCTGGCAAATTTACACCTTCCATTCATAGATTGAACTTGAACTTGAACTTTGATGGGCATATTATGCTGAGGAATGTACATGTGTATTGTGTGGCATTTCTAGAAATGATTGTAGTTCAGTGGGATGTTCAAACAAGTGTCTTACAATGCTGCATATTAACTTTTTCTTCTGTGACCCAATTGAGCAAGTCAAATCTTGGTGGTGGTCCGCGCCCAAACCAGAAACAAAGTAAAACAATAAACAAGGTTTTGTATTATGCTGGATATGCTGGATATTGCTATTAATATTTTAATCCATTTAATACCAATATTATGAATGCATAATATCAAAGTCGTTTGAGTTTAATACTGAATAAGGTTTTTAATGTAACCAAGTTGGACATATTAATAGGAATTCTTTTGCTCAAATTTTCTATCAAACTTTCTCCTATTTTAGGTGTGACATTATCAGCCACTAGTGAAACAGCCAAGATTACCCGGGATGCTCTAATTCTTCAGTTTGATGCTCCAAACATATTCAAACCTGGAGTGCCGTATTATGGAAAGGTAAATTTTCTCTATAATATGGAATAACCTGTGTGTAGAGATCTAAAATATGAATGATTGAATACATTAGTAAATTAAGTATCTCCATATTTTTTCTGTGACAGATCTTTGTAAAAAAATCCAGATACAAATGTAGGAGTCCAGTCAATCATTGAGGTATGACATCACAGCTATTCATCACCATGAATAATGATTCTATACAATGTCGGGCAAGCCAAAAATGTTTTGCCTACTGATTGCAATCGGCCAGGTCTAACAAGCACAAACCAAACGACAAGAACCATTACTATGTAATAATAACAAAACTATTATAAAATGAGAGTGTATTGTCATCACTTCAGTATTCCATAGGTTTTGATAACATACATGTACATACATACATGTATTTCGACTTTTGTTGTGCCAATCCGTTAGATGGGCTCCTAGCTCAGTCGGTAGAGCACCGGTCTAAAAATCCGGAGGTGTCCGGTAATCCCAGGGAAAACCCAATTTTCTTTTTTTATTTTTCATTTACAATATATGTTTTTGGTCAGATTCTCTCTATTTGAAACACATTTTTTTGGGGACAGATTTTTGTAACATACCCCGACGGCAGTCCTGCACCAGAGGATACCATCAGTCTGGGTTGTAACACAGACTAGGTATTTGGTACTTTGTAGTTTATTCTCTTTAATACTCTATAGGAGGTTCAACTGGAGGTGCATCCAAAAAAAGTGGTTAGCCCCTGAAGGCAGGAGGGTCCTTCGCAAGCGCATTCTGGGGAACTTTCTTTCAGAACTCATTATACCTACATGTTGAATTTCACATTTTGTTACATGTTTTCTTTTTTTCTTTCTTGTGACAGATCTTCGTAACATACCCAGACGGCAGTCCTGCTCCTGGGAAGACCATCAGCCTGAGCTGCAACACGGACCAAGGGAAGGTATTCGAGAAGAACTTCACATCACCGGAAGATGGAACCATCGACTTCGCCGTGACGGATATCAACATTACTTCCACTAGTCTCAGCCTTTATGTAAGTTTGTGATTGCTTTTATAATTCAAGTTTCATGTCATAAACACATAGAGCCAACTGCAACCTGAATAACACAGGAATCTACCTCGTGATGTCATGGTAGTCCATTTGCTGAAAATGTTTTCATTTACCATAAAAAGTGTCTTTTTAGATTAAAAATGGATACAATTTTAACCAGTATTTTTGTTGAAATCTGTAATAAGTAAAAAGTCTATAAAGACTCTCCAACGGAAACAAAATGGTCTTTGTCAGCACGTATTATTTATGGACAGGTGCCTTGCAAACTGCTCGCCAGACAGGTAGTGTTTATGTACAGGTTCCCAGCCTCGGTACGCACCACAAATATCCACTTTTTCTTGTTCAACAACATCTTATTTTCATATAATTTTCATCTTCTGCAGGCCCATGCACCCGGATTCACAATCACTCAAAGAGAGACATACGGTCTTGGACGGTCACGTGCCTACACCCTTTACGATCCCGCTACATCCCACTATGCCCGGCCTCAGTACTCGCCTAGTGGTAGCTTCCTTCAGCTCTCCCCAATCACCGGCCTGGCGTCCGTGGGGTCTGAGCAGATCTTGACCATAGACTACACCGCCAATGATCCTGAGGAAGCCCTCCGCTTCAGATTTGTGGTGAGTGCATGGCCAATATTTTTGTTTTCCTCTTCTCATATGAAATTAAGATTGCAAAAGAACAGTGAAAACTTGCTCCTCTAGGTACTACTATACCCTTTTTTGTGATTAGCCGTTTTTCACACTGGTGACCAAGGGCGCTCTGGCATCAGTGGGGTCGGAACAAGTGTTGACCATAGACTACACTGCCAATGCCACCTAAGAAGCCCTCCGCTTCACATTTGTGGTAAGGGGGAAATAATTTTCTTTGATTCTTGTAAACAGAACGTGAAAGTTGAATGAATATCCAAAGCAATTGGGAAAATTGCTACTCGAGATAACACTATGTCTTAGCGAAAATAGCTTTTAGAAATAAATAAAATCAATCATCCATGCAACATTTGTTTAGTTCTTGATTCCTAATTCTGTTTAATCTGTTGTTTTATGTTTGACTGGTACAGGTGATGTCCCGAGGTACTATCACGTCAGCCAGGTTCTTCAGGCGGATATCCCCGTTGTTGATGCAGGGGGTCTATTTGGTCCTGAGGAGGGGCCTGACATATCTTATTTTTGTTTGCCACGCAAAGCTTTTAACTCTTTACATGATTGATCTTGTGTTTATGTTTGACCGGTACAGGTGATGTCCAAACGTAACATCATCTTAGCCTGGTTCTACCTCCCCCACAAGAGGTTCACCAGACAGGAAGTCAAACACGAGACATTCAGAATTATAGACTGGTGTACTAACCACTTGGTACAAGTGTTCTTTATGACTCCCCCAAAACGATTTCCAATACTCCTCTCACCCTTCTCACCCTGACGCCTGTAGGCCAGTTAAAATGTCTGTTAACAGTCTCTTGGTGAATCTCCTCCACTCCGTCCGGTCAAGCTCCAATGACTTCCAATACTCCTGCCAGTCAGAAGCTACATGTACATACATCTTGAATTTGTTTGCCACGTTAAACTCTCTCAAGTCTGTATAAATCTCTTGTTTTATGTTTGAATGCTACAGGTGATGTCCCGAGGTAACATCATCTCGGCCAGATTCTACCTTCCCCACAAGAGGTCCACCAGGCAGGCAGACATTCCCGTCGTTGACGCAGAAGATATACCGATTGTAGATGCCGGTCTATTTGTTCCTGACGAGGGGCCTTCAATACCATTGGACGTCCAGTCGGAGTCGCAATCTGGTAAGCATCACTTGATAAAAAGTTGTGCTTCATTTGAAAAAGTCCAGTTGTTATGGCAGAAACTATACGTATCGTTGATGTGTGCGTCTGTTTGGTCCAAACGAGGGGCCTTCCATACCCTAGAACAGACCAGAAGATTATGCATCATTTGAGCTTGATGCAAAATTATATACCAGTTGTTGATGTGGGGGGTCTATTTGGTCCCAATGAGGGGCCTTCCATACTCTCAAATAGACTGGACGATTACACATTGGGCTACGCTTGAATAAAAAATTGTGCTTAATTTGTTGTTGATGCAAAAGATATACCTGTTGTTGATGTAGGTAGTCCACCGACCCTTATTGTCTTGGAACTGTTTGATCTTTAACCGTTATTTTGTTTTATCACAATATTTAAACTCTAATATCAGCATTACAAGGTTTAACCTCTTGATTTAACTTTGAATTTCACCCCAGACATCATCGGCGGATCAATGTCATCTTTCAGCTCGGCTCTGAGCTTCGTGCCGCCCACCGACCCTCCCGTCATCATCGTTGAACCTGGTGAGCTCTACTCCCGGAAGGTCGGGTTCCTAGTGACCCCCGATATGGTCCCCGAGACGCGTATCCTGGCATACTACATCAGGGCGGACGGAGAGGTGGTGGCAGACAGCATCGCCTTTAGGGTACAAGAGTCATTCGAGAATGAGGTGAGCATATCAATTTGGCTTTTCAATTTGGTTCAATTAGTTAATTTGGGGGGAAAAGAAAAATTGCTTTCTTTGTGCTATTTATTGTGTCACATATTCAAAGGCACTCCTCTAATAGTTATGGACTAAACATTTGTTTTTGTTGCTTAGAACATGCGCATTCACATTAAAAAAGGCAATCAATATGGAAACAAGTTATTCAATTGTTATCATTTTCATTTTAATAGCAGAGTTAAAGTAGGTTGAAAGCATAATATATTTGGTTTGCTTTGCATGCAGATGTAGATGGATATTTACATACAGTTTCATTCTCACATTAAAACAAACGTACATAATTTATTTTAAATTTTGTTTTTAGGTTGATATTGAATTCAGTGACGAGGAGCTTATTCCTGGGGCCGAGACGGAGATGACGATTCGTGCATCGCCCGGTTCTCTGTGCGGTGTCGGCGTGGTGGATAAGAGTGTCCATATTCTTGGAGGTGACAACCGACTGAAAGCCGATAAGGTGTGTACCTTTGCTTTAATATCCCAGATTAGATATATGAGTGCTCTCTCTACCTCAATAAAAACTATACTTTAAAGCATTCATGTGTTTAATAATGAATGATTCCTTGCCTGGTTCTCTGTGTGGTGTTGTGTGGTGGATGAAAGTGTCCATATTCTTGGAGATGACAACTAATTAGGCTTGTAGTTTCACCTACCTACCTTAAATTAGATATTCTATTACCTTCCTTTTTATAGTGTATTCCTTGTCTGCCCTCCCTCCTTTTCCCTTTCCAAATCCTCCCTAAATGTTCAGTACATTATTTATGGTAACTTTAATTGTGTTTTACTTGTATACTCCGCACAAAAAGAAACTGGACACTTATTTAAGACAACATATCTCATATTTGTTAACGATAAAATATATGTTATTGTATATCAAATTAAAGATAAAATAACCCTCTTCGATATTAGCATAGAATCCAGGAGAAATCATTCATGCATGATTGTCACGGTCAATTAACCACCGCAAGGTCTGTTTTCAAAAATAGCAAAAATGGAACATCCATTCAACCATTTAAATGTTGACAAGCATGATATAAACGCTATATTCATGACATAGCATAATTATTTCATTACAAATGTGATCTTTTTTAGTTTCATCTCAATAGAAAAAGTGTAAATGAAGACAAATTGTGAACGTTGTAGGTTATATTTTCATCCAAATGAACACAATGGGGAATTCCATGGCTAAGGTTTATTCATCGAAACTACAGTTTGTGCCCTTATTTCAGCATGAAACTTGGTATAAATTGTTCTCAAGAATTCTACCGTAGTCCAAAGATCTTCAAAATCTGATGTCACCCTTGGTCAACCATTTGGGCAGTCTCTAACATGTCACTTCTCTAGGTAACTATAGTTGAAATTGCAAGGGACACATGAAACAGACAAGCTGTATGCCTCAAAAACAGACCAATATGTTGATGTTCTCATAACCTGGCCCTGTTTTATTGGAAAATGTGTATTTTTGGTGTTTGTTTATGACAATAAGGTTGAATGGTGTCATAAAAGACTTGCCCTGCACATCTTGTTCAAGCAAGACACTTACTCATTGCAGCCGAATGGTGCGGCCATCCATTGTTTTTGCTATTTTTGAAAACAGACCTTGCTATTGTTAACTGATCATGGCAGTTCATGCATGAACGATTACACCTTTAATTTATATTCCACCTGTAGAGGACTAAATATCCTTTAATTTGATATATGATAATGTACACTCTGTCGCACATAAATATTAAATATTTCAACTTAAACAAGTGTCCAGTTTCTTTTTGTGCGGAGTATATATATATATATATACTTTATCTATCAACTAGTGAGAAGGGCGTTACAAACTTGAGCCCTTTCTGCAAACCTCGGGCACCAATCATTTAGATTTATTTCTTTTGTCATTATGAAATTTTGTTAACATGTTTTTGCGTTCCTGAAAATTAGTAAATAAATGCATAAATAAAGACAGAAATTAATGTAGATAAATAGTTTCATTCATTCATAAATAAATAAATAAATAAATAAATAAAATAATTCATGATTTTGTATACTGCGAAGATTATTTCATCGCTTGACCACTACCAACTGACAATGAGTCGTGGATTCATCACTTATATCTTGCTTCATGTATCTCTACAGATCTTTTCATCCCTTGACCGCTACCAGCTTACGTCCAGCGGTGGATATATCGAGGAAAGCACCCGATGCGAGCCCGATGATGAGTACCCTCAATTCTTTCCCCTCGGACGCCGCAGGAAGCGCAGTAGCTTCCTGCCGGGCTATGGAGCAAAGTACCAGGATTCGTCCCGTGCTTTCATGGTCAGTGCATTAATACGATTTATTTGTTTCATGTTCATTGTTCTTTCCATTTCCCACAAATATATGTATATGTACATTGTTGACTAAGGTACATTAGCAATAAACAAAAACTGTGAACTGTGAACAAAGCGGAATAGATGATGACATTCTCAAATCATTTGATCTAATGGGCAAAGGTTAAAATATAGAAAGATACTGTTCATGTTTAGTTAAGCCTGCCCACAAGGAGACTTTCTCTATTTCACAGCATGGAACATGATGCAACCCCAATACAATTGTATTGTGTGAGAGGTTTTGGATCCAAGCACTTAAAGTGATTCAAGGGCAGGGACTGCATTTTCAAACGTTTGAACATGTCCAACAACATTTTGGACGCATGCCCAAGTCTATATGCAGCTAATCTCATACATCATGGTCACACCTTGTTGCAAGCTTCAGTCTCATTGCCTAGTGATATTGAAGTATTGTGATGAGATTGAAGAATAATTTGCCATGCTTTCTGTTTTTATTCCAGGATATGGGACTCGTGTACATAACCAACATGGACGTTGACACCAGTCCTTGTATCGGAAACCTGTTTACTGCTAGAAATGGAGGTGAATATTTCTTCTAATCTTTCTCTCATCTCCTCACTACTCTAGATCTTGATAATTGTTGATTTGAGTTATATTCGATGATGATAATTGAATATAACTCAAATCAACTTATCTTGATGGTATTATCTTTCTTCCATTGCCATCACTTTGAATGTCTTCCCTGGCATTGTTCTTCTGAGGAATGAGGAACAGCCAGTGGTGAGCCAAGATGAGATATTCCCCTTTTAACCCTTCCATTGTCTACCTTCTCCTTTAATTATTTGAGGGAAATATTTTGTCATCTGAAACCCAGCAAAAAGTGTTCAGGTGGCCTTTTGCCTATCCCCCTATTTGTTACTTGGTTACTTTCCTCCAAAATATTCCAACCAGAAATTAAACTGGAGGTGACAACACGGGGCATGCTAATTATGATACTTCACTTCAGTATGACCCTTTTGATCTCAACCTACACTTCTTACTATCTGAATGAAATATCTGTCAAACAAACTTGTGTTAGTTGGATAATTTTCTTCTCTAGAAGGAGGAGAGGGGGTAGGTTTTCCAATTCCTCTGTACATACTTTAAGGATAATATAATATTTCTCATCACCTTTAACCCATTCCAATGTTTTGAAAACTTAGATTTTTTAAATGTATAATCTATAAAAACTTGTGTAATTTGCCTAATATTCTTCTCTAGATGGAGGTGAAGGGGGCAGGGGAGGGCCCGTACCGATCCCCCTGAGGAACGAAGCCCAGCCGGTGTTTGATGACGACCAGGTCTTGGAGAAGGCGGAGATCCCCAGCAACGCCCTGGACACAGCTCCCAGGATCAGGTCCTACTTCCCCGAGACCTGGCTCTGGGATCTACGCAGGACCGAGTAAGTAGGCTAGGACTGATGTACTGTATGAATCATTTGTTTGTTTCTCCTCTAGATTTAAATAATATTCTTCCATCGCTGGATTGTTGTGACGGCCATCTCATTGACAAAGGTCAGGTTCTAATCCGTGCAAGGACTTTGAATGAAATAATGAAGCCTCCCCACCAGAAACATTCATGACCAGTCATGTGACAAGATTGGTAGAGGACTAGAGGGTGCGTCTGACAATTGTGATGTCTTTATTGAAAGAAAACTACTTGTATTTAGTCTACTATAACTGATTTATTGTTCTATGTCTCCGCCCCCTTCCTTAGTTGTATGCATGTGTTTGTATTATGTTAAGTATATAGTGTTATGTATTTTTGTTCCCTTGTCAGTTACAGCCTCTGAAGAAGATTCTGCTAGGATCGAAAATTTAGGCCCTATTTTGACTCTTCACTTTATTACTCCGGCATTATTATAGTAGATAAGCAGTTTTGAGCAGTATTTTTGCATCATAACTGATATATATCAGTTATAATTTAGGCTTTTAGTAGTGGGTTAGAGCTGGACGATTGCCTTCTTAGCAATTAATTGCTTGGTCAGAAATGTCACACTTATGTACTCTATTAAATTATAATTAAGCTCAATTGAATGCTTAACCCCACAGCTCAGTAACCGGAGAGGCGTCGCTGCGGATGACCGTTCCGGACACCGTGACGGAGTGGATCGGGGGCGGCTTCTGCGTATCGCAGGAGTATGGGGTGGGCATATCGGAGCCCACCACCCTGAGAGCATTCCAGCCCTTCTTCCTCTCTTACACACTCCCCTACTCTGTGGTTAGAGGCGAAGTGGTGCCCATCACAGTCACCGTCTTCAACTACCTGTCAGAGAGCCTAGTGGTAAGTGCATGGACCCATCGATTTTAATTTCTAGATAAAGTAAATATAAAGTAATTTCATTAGAGGACAGTCACTGTCTCCAACTACCTTTCAGGGAGCCTGGTGGTAATTTAACCCACTGATTTGAATTCCTAGAAAAGGTAATTCGCAGGAGTATGAGGTGGGCGTATCTGAGCCCTGTGAGCATTTCAGCCCGTCTTCCTTTCCTATATACACACTGCCCTACTCTGTGGTTAGAGGCAAAGTGGTGCCCATTACAGTCACTGTCTTCAACTACCTGTCAGAGAGCCTTGTAAGTGGGCTGTTTGATTTGAATCCCTAAAAAGATTGATTGTTTTACTGCAATGTAGAAGGTTGTGGGTTCAAACCTTAACCATAACATACATGTATCTGTCCTTATACTTACATGTAATAGATACCTGATTAATTTATTAGAAGCTGCTACAAATAGAAAATCACACTTCGCTACAAGGACATCGATCTCTTGTTCCAGTGAGGCCTTTTCACAGATGGTAACCCGTTGTCCCAGGTCCCTATCGAAGGCTAGTTTATTTGCTTTAAAATCAACCTCCTGTTTACGGGAACTGGGTGGTTATGTACAAATACTATAGGGATTTCAGAATCTCGAAGTGAACAGGTTAAAATCTTGTCCTTGAATGTGATTATACTAAAACCAGTTCAATTTGCATAATGTTCCAGGTGGGTGTATTACGTGTCATGCATAATCACTATCCACTTCATTACTTCTTTGCCCTGCAGGTTGCGGTATCTCTGGAGCTCAATGATGACTTCATGATGGCCAGAAACAGTGAAGATAGACAGATGGTCTGTGTCAGAGGCTCTGAGTCGCTGTCCGTGGAGTTCCACATAACGCCGAGGAAGCTAGGAAATATTGCCCTGCAAGGTATGTACAATTCTGAACATGCATTTTAAAAGAATGTACTGTGTATATATCCAGTCATCTGTCTTCTGGAACAAGCTGTCAAGTGACATTTGAAACATTCGATGTCCAGAAATCTTCCAGAAACCTGGTTGGGGACTTGACTTAACAATATAAACTGTGCATATATGTCATACAAAACAAACTATTAAAAAAGCTTGCATTGAATTATTGAATGAATTAAAATTTTATCTCACTTTTTTTCGCAAACAATCTTGAACACCCTGTAATAATCATTTCCATATACCCTATCCAGCTGTTGGTATATCCGTGGTTGACCAGGATGCATTGTGTGGAAACGAGGTTGTGAGCAGTAGGACAGGCGCCCAGGACATCATCTACAAGCAACTACTGGTTGAGGTAAATAGAGACCGTTCCAGGGGGAAAAAAGAGTGATCTCTAACTATGAGCAGGTTGTCTTTAAAGACAGGAACATATACATGTATGTGTACACTGGAGAAACAATAAGGGTCCTTAAATCACAGTACATTTGTTGAGATACAGTCCAAACCTGACTAAGGAGCTCCCCACCCCCCACAGTCGACCCGAACAGTTGTCTGCATGAGCAGGAGGTCCTTATTAAAAGTATACATATTTTGGTAAAATTTTACAATTTTTAACCATTTGGCTATTCATTCCACAAAAAGAGATTTCCATTTTATGTAGAATATTGTGCATCTTCAGTACTGAATTTGAATGATTAAATTTTTCATTCCACAAATAACATTTCATACTTTCGCACATCTTAATTTCTTAATTGCAAATCCTTCTCCTTTTTTTTCTTTCTTTTTTTTGCAGGCGGAAGGAGCTGAAGTAGCCACAACTTATAACTGTTACTTCTGTCCTGAAGGTATGTTCAATGTAGATATCAAGGGCTGTTTCATTAAACACTGCAGTCAATTTCAGCATCGATTCAAGAGGACATTTATCACCAAAAAAAATGGATGCTAAAATAAATGTTAGTGTTATTGAAACACCATACTAATCGCATATAAACGGTGATCATTATTACATTTTTATATTTTTGGGACAATGCTTTCAGTGCGATTTGCTGCTTTTTACCATATTTACAGTAAATGTTTCTTCTTTGTTACTATATGATGAAATACATGTATTGTAGTAGAAGATATGTTTCTATTTACTTCATTTGCAATTCAACATATTACATTATTTTGTTTTTTAGTTTGTGGGTAGCATGGTTTAAGTATGGTTGATGTTTGTCCCTTTCCAATGTTCATATTTATCTTTTATTTTCTTTACTTCTGTACTTCCAAGGAAAATGTTCTTTTGATCAATGCTAGCATATAATCAAGTGTTATAGAATATTCTTTAATATGACATATTACTATTCATAAGCGGTTATCTGTCTTGACTTGAAAATTAATGTTTGATTTTTCCTTTTGCTGTACATTTCAACTTTCTCAATTATAATAACTGACAAATGATTATCAGATTTTGTTGATGATGATGAAGATGGTGATGGTGATGGGTGATGGTGATGGTGATGGTGATGGTGATGGTGATGGTGATGGTGATGGTGATGGTGATGGCGGTGATGGTGACAATGATGATGGTGGTGTTGGTATTGTACATGTATATGTTGTTATTGTTGATGATGAATGTTCTCCTATGTTCCTTCCAAGTCCCCAAAGTCCTCCCTTGCTACTTTCAACTTATCTGTTAAATGTTTCTTCAAATGTTTTAATTTTGCTCTATATTTTCTCAGAAAATAGAACATATACTCTTAGATTAGTTAATTATGTTGATGCTATATTGTTATGTTTTCATGTTGTACATTTGTTTACCAAATTAAAAATGTGGCTTTTACATAATTGGTTTTACTCTTACTTCATATTATAAACTAAGGTTTAACCGCTGCTAAAGTCTGTGCATGCTCATGAAACATTATATTAACAGACCTTAATTGGATTATACTATGTACTATATAAATAATGCTATAATAGTAATGATATTATTCTTTATAACATGTAGCAGTCGCTAGTCTGTTTTACTTTAGAGTAGGAGCAGTTATAACGATAAATCTTACTGGCATGCGTGGGAAAAGAGAAGCACTTATTAGTAGGTAAGACGCCCAGCGGCATGTGGTCTAGCGATGGAGTTATTTTGCATGTTCATCATACGTGTGTTTTTAACAATTAATTTTATATGACTAGCACGATGCACTTTGTTATCGTTTGGCATGTGAATTCACACTGGTTTTAACCTACATAGTCAAGTACATCTATCTGTACTACCCACGATCATATAAAAATTGGCAATGCAGTGTCGCTTAGATCATTGAAATAAATCAAAACGAAGACAAAGCTTAGGGCACTTGTGCTGCTGGTTTGTACAAGTGAGCTGTATTCTTTCAAAGCGTATTCGCAATTCCATCTCTGTTCAGCGTCTTTTGATTGCACTATATTGTTCATTTTCAATATCGAAAGAATTATGTCAATGATGGCAAATTTGATGTGTCTGAAGCTACAAAATCAGATATAAACAGAAATACAACGATTTCACCTTACAGATGCTGAAAAGAGTTGGAATAGCAGAAAGTCAAGAATGATCAAAGCATTTCTGCATTGTCAATATGTATAAAGCCGGATGGAAGCATTTAAGAGACACTGGATATTGCATGAATGAATTTTTCTATTTCATCAAATATTCAGTTTAATTTTCACATTTTATATTTAGTATGTTGTTTATTGGAATACATGTATCAGGAAATAGTTTGTGCACAGGAATATCCATGTACATGTGTAGATCTCTATGTGTTTTTATTAAAATTGTTGTATGTATCTTGAAGAGAAAATTCAATGAAGAAGTAACAGGAAAAATAAGGATGATGAGGACGATTTGGAGAAATAAATGAGCAAAATTAGTCTGGATTTAAGAAAGTTACAACAGTTTGAACTTGTGGAGAGACCTGGGCCCCGTTTCATAAAAGGGTCTTAGCTATGACCGTTGTCTTATCTTATCTGGCACGGTGCTACAGCTTGTTCCACACAGAGCGTCGATAGCCATTGGAAATTCAAAAGCTTTGTTAAGTAGTTACTAGCTCCGCACCAGATAAGATAAGACAACGGTCTAATAGCTACCTAAGACCCTTTCATGAAGCGGGGCCCAGAATTCCTTTTGAAACTTTTATTTTTCAACTGATTTGGCAAACAAAAATATAATTCTTAGTTCTTCTTGATCATGTGATTTTATTTGAACCAACATAATTTTAGTGTGGAATTCTTTTAATTTATTCACCGTAATCAGAATATTATATTAGTCCATTCTGTTAATGTTTTTTTATAACTAAAGGAATGTACATACATTAATGAGTAACTAATTTCACTCTAACATTATAATACACAAATTTGTACGGTATTAACATTTAACATGTTTTTACTTGCAAGACAAGTATAATGTATATCTGAATGAGCATATATACTGTACATATATGTTTGAACTTTTGTAAGCATGTCATCACCTGAACACTAACCAGCATGGTAAACGTAAAATCACTCATTTTAAATGTTGAGAACTACTGCATAGCTGCATCTGAAGGGGGGACAAAACAATGCATATCTATTGTAAGATCATGATCTTATGTAAGACTACAATCCATTTCATTTTTAGTATTCACTCAGTGATACCCATACAAGACTAGATGTACTTGATTTTGGTATACCACATATTCTGAATAGACCCCATTTCAAGAATGTTGGGATATTGTAATGTTTTTTTTAAATTTTATGTATACAAATTGCAGAATATATTATGAAAATAGTACTATAATTGATAATCTGCATGTAATCTAATTTCCCAATCTACAGTATACACCACTAATAAAGCACATAAAGTGGCTTAGTTATTATTATAACCTATATAAACATATTTCAGAAAAACATGTATGTACTTTTTTTAATGTATTCCAATGTTGAATATCTGGCACCAGTTGATATTCATATATTTTCTCCTTTTTTCCTTTATCATTTGCAGATAAAAACTAAGGCAAGGTTTGAGGCGATGAGAATCATGGAATATGCCAAAGAAGACCTGACGTTGTCCACATCATTTGTGTAGAGTACTAGGGATAGTCTAAGGTGTTTTGTATTATTAAAAGTATTTAAAAAAACATAGTAAAAACAAATGCGAGAGTGCTTTCTAGTATTTAAATAATCATATATAATTATTATTATATAATGGGCAATATGTAGTTTACTACTGTGCAATGAATGATACTTATAATTGCCTTACATAGTTGCATGATAGTTGAAAGGATGAGGCTGAAAATAGGTACATGTAGCTCTGTGTCCATGGTTATATGTTATTTATTTATTTATTTAATTTAACATTTATGTATTTATTAATTTGTGATACCTCATTTTCTACATTCTTGTACAGTGCCAAAGTAAATTTGAAATGTTTATACTTGCAGTATCAATAAAATATATTATTTTAATCAATACATTATTATAGCTCAATTAAAATGTTATGGCTTAAAGTATTCAAAATTGAATGCAACAGCATCAATTTTGAGCAACAACAAAAACAACAACACTTTATGGTTTAGTTCTGAGTAGATATCTTATTATTGATGACTTAATCTATTTTGCTATAATTATAACACACTTCTCTAAAGACCCAGTCTTGAATGGGATAATACAGAATGTTGATTCTTTCCCTCAATAGAAGCTGGAGATGAGTACAAGAAGGTGTTTAATGTGACACTGCCTGCAAGCATCGTGGAGGGCTCAGCCAGGGGCAGGGTGTCTGTGACAGGTAGGTCCCATCCAGAGGCGTACCCCTCTTATTTGATTTGATTTGCTTTGCATGTATATATTTCCACAATTGTTCACTATAGTGACTGCATGTATACAAAGGTACAAAGTTTTGACAGAAACAGTAAAATTCAGGGGTAACAATCAACATCAAAAATAAAGAAATGCATAGCTCCTTTAATCAACCAGACTTTAATACAAGAAGGTGTTTAATGTGACACTGCCTGCTGCCATCGTGGAGGGGTCAGCCAGGAGCAGGGTGTCTGTTACAGGTAGGTTCCATCCATCCCTATTATTTGATTTGATTTGAACGAGACCATCTGTATACTCGTTGAGCAATATATTTGTTAGAATATATTGGTTTAAATATATTTGTTTAAATCCCTAAATCCTAAAAAAAAACATACATGTAGGTGTACACTTATTGGCAAGGTAAAGTACATATTGAATATGTTTTCCATTCTGTTCATAGGTTACTTTAATGGGACCTAGACTTGCATAATTATGTATTCAGTGTGATCAAATACATATTGTTCTTGTCCCTAGGTGACCTAATGGGACCTAGTCTATCCAACCTGGACCGTCTGATCAGCCTGCCGACGGGATGCGGCGAGCAGAACATGCTTGGATTCGTGCCCAACATCGTGGCCCTAAGCTACCTGTCAACCACCGACCAGCTCACACCATCAATCGAAAATGAAGCGACGTGAGTTAAATGTTCTCATCTTTTAATTTATCTCTTAAATCATAAAAAAATGTGTACGCGCTTTTTCTCAGCTCTAGCTGACTTCATTTTCATTTTAGACGCATTTTCATGCATGCCAAAAAGAGTGACATTTATGTGTGTGCATACTATACAATTGCTATTGCATTTGAGCCATATACATGGTACAAAAATCAATGTGCGAATTCTACTTTGGGAAGTTATATGCCACGCACACTCAGACGTCTTGACCATGCATTGTATTTCAGGAAAGTGGAAGTTATATAGATTGTAGAAATCTCACGTTTCCATGTCAAAAGTATGAGGCATGTTCCAACGTACACTTCCTCTCTCTTACAGTTTTAACATGAGGCGGGGTTACCAGCGTGAGCTGAACTATCGTCATAGTGACGGTTCGTACTCTGCCTTTGGTGAGAGCGACCCCGAAGGGAGCACTTGGCTGACGGCCTTCGTGGTCCGTTCCTACGCCCAGGCCCAGGACTACATCTACATCGATGAGGATGATCTGGAGATCAGCATCAAGTGGCTGAAGAGTCTTCAGGATGGAAGCACAGGGTGCTTCGCAACGAGAGGACAACTGTGCCACAAGGACATGAAGGTTAGTACTTCAGAATCAAGACTAGGACCATAGTTGAGACTAGAACAAGACTAAGACCACATGATGAAAACCTTTGTTTAAAAGACAAAAACGTAAGATCACTCTTTAATAAAAAAAGATTTCAGGGTGCTTCGCAACTAGAGGTGAACTGTGTCACAATGATATGAAAGTGAGTAATTTTATTTGTCAGATGGCTAAACATTAATCTTTGGTGCCAGACTTTAAAAAAGTACAAACGTGATGAAAATCACACTCTTTCGTTTCCACACAGCAGTGGTTCTAAAAATCCTTTCCTTTGATTTTGAGGGTTTGAGCTGGATGATTGCCTTTTTACCAACCTATAGGCCACACATTTGGCTTGTCTGACTTTGTGTAGAACTGGTTTCCTGTGGCACTGAATAGCTGAATTGGATGAATAATATTGAATGTCTTATCCTGGATATATTTTTTGTCACATTCCCAATGTATCTACCCATTTGTTTTTGTTTGTGTTTCAGGGAGGAGTTGACAATGGACGCACTCTTACAAGCTACGTCGTCATCACTCTACTGGAAGCTGGACTGCCAGCCGATGTAAGTTACAAATTTTCATCTGTCAAATCATTTAGTAACTCATTTGCACTTAATAGTTGAAGTAATTAATTGATATTATTTGTCTGGAAATTGATATGATTGAAGGAGTGTATATTTAAGCCTCTGCTGATGTAGGTTAAGGACTGGATGCCCACTGTTACCCACTACAAAAACTGCTTAATTCGTCTCTCCCTCTAGCCCAAATAAAAAGTTAAAAATTGAATTAACATTTAAACTTTTTATCACAAATACAAATATTTACCTCCAAAATTGGCTGTAGATGATCATGACAGCTGAAATTTTCGGAGGTAAATATTTGTATTGTGATGAAAAGTTTAAAATGTTAATTCTTATGAAATACCAATCCAGATGAACTTTCATGCTAATAGTTCAAAAAAGACTTCATCTTTCTAGTTGTAGCTGTTGAAGAGGCCATATTCTAGTGATAAATTATTCATGTAACTATGATTTTAGGATCCCACCGTGATCGATGGTCTGCGATGCATCACAGAAGGATTGTTGGAAGACGAGGAGGAGGATACCTACTCCCTGGCGCTGCTCTCCTACGCCCTCACCCTGGCTGAGAGCCCGCTAACAGACACCGTCATGGACAAACTTGAAACGCGAGCCGTCACTGAAAGTAAGAAATACAAATAGAGTAAAGCAGAATGGGCTTCCCCGTGAATCTAACCTAGGGTTAGGATTAGGGTTTGGGTTCGGGTAAGGGTTTGAGCCCCCTAACAGACACCATCATGGACAAACTTGAAATGCGAGCCATCACTGAAAGTAAGAAATTCAAAATGAGCAAAGAAGAATGGGCTTCCCTTGGGAATCAAACCAGATAACTTTGGATTGCTAGACTGGTGCTCTAATTAGATATAACCGTTGAGCTAGAAGCTTCCGTTATGGCAGTATTTCTCAGATACATTTTTAATAATCTTGCTAGTCTGAAGACGAGTAGGTGGAAACCTACTCCCTGGCACTGCTCTCCTATGCCCTCACCCTGGCTGAGAGCCCACTCACAGACACCGTCATGGACAAACTTGAAACGCGAGCCGTCACTGAAAGTAAGAAATTAAAAATGAGTAAAGAAGAATGGGCTTCCCTGTGAATCTAACCTAGGGTAAGGATTAGGGTTTGGGTTTGGGTAAGGATTAGAGCCCCCTAACAGACACCATTATGGACAAACTTGAAACGCGAACCATCACTGCAAGTAAGAAATTCAAAATGAGCAAAGAAGAATGGGCTTCCCTTGGGAATCAAACCAGATAACTTTGGATTGCTAGACTGGTGCTCTAATTAGATATAACCATTGAACTAGAAGCTTCCGTTATGGCAGTATTTCACAGATACATTTTTAATAATCTTGCTAGTCTGAAGACGAGGAGGTGGATACCTACATGTACTCCATGGCACTGCTCTCCTATCCCTGGCTGAGAGCCCACTATTAAACAGACACCGTCATGGACAAACTTGAAACGTGAGCCGTCACTGAAAGTAAGAAATGAAAATGAGTAAAGAATAATAGGCTTCCCCGGGAATCTAATCTAGGGTTAGGGTAAGGGCTAGGGTTAGAGCCCCTTAACAGACACCATCATGGACAGACTTGAAATGCAAGCGTTTTTGCACATTCGAATCAGCACACATACATGTACATGTATTAAAGTGCCGTGGCAAAAGGGGGCGGGGTGTGATAGGGGGTCATTAGGTTAAATGACCCACCAGGTACTCCATAGCCATTGAATGAAACTATTTATTTGTAATTATTCTTGTTTCAGATGGACTTCAGTACTGGCAGTCGATAGGAACAATTTTGGCCGATACCGACAGCTATGATTCCCACCAAGCACCCAGCACTGATATCGAGATGACCTCCTACATCCTCATGGCAAAGCTGGCCCATGCGAACAACAACACCATCCAAGCTCTGAGAGTTGGGAACCCGATTGCTAGATGGATCGTACAACAGCGCAATAGCAATGGAGGATTTTCATCAACACAGGTATGAAACGACTTCAATGTGTTTTTTGTGTCATATTTTGGGAGCCATTGAACAGGGCCAGTCGAACGATGTTGCACAAGCTCCTACAGTTGGTAATCCAATCACTAGGTGGATCCAACAACAGCGCAACAGCAATGGAGGATTTTCATCAGCACAGGTTTGAAGAAACTTCTGTTTATTTGTTTGGACGTGTCATGGTAATGGTATTTATAGTGTGGATGAGTTTTGTGGTGATTCTGGCCCAACCAAACAACATCACACAGGCTCTTAATGTTGGTAACCCGATCGCTGGCTCAATCATACAACAGTGCACTAGCTATGGAGGTTTTTTTCAGCCCAGGAAAAATCAATACATTTTCCTGAGTTATATGTGTAGGTGACATATGAATAGAACCAAGTATAAAGGGTCTTCAAGGGAAATACCTGTTTTTTAGGCAGAATCCTAGCGGAAGTAGGGTTCTGTCCTATTCATTATTCTTGCACATTGGTTTTTAGTTTCTACCTGCAGCTTGCCAACAGCCTCTTGCGATTTAAAGCTATGACCAAAGAAATCATTTCAATAGTTTCTCCGAACACACAATTTGTTTAATTCAGCCCTTGGATAATTTGGACCACTTTCTGTTTGTTAATCATGCTTCTGTATTTATTTTCAACTGTTCAAATTTTTTCACAAATTTCTTGTCCCCAAATAATCATGCTCCCACAGTAGGCCCCTATCTCCATTAGTCATTAAATTGTTCAAATTTGTACGCATATCTTCTCCCATAGCATAATGTGTCAGAGTTTGCCAACTGTAGCATACAACCAGGAAACTTCTATCACGGCCATTGTGAGAGCCACAGACACCCTTGGGTGGGACGGAATACAATGCACAAGCTTCTAGATCCCTTTTATCATGCTCCCATTGTATCTTTTTCAGTTGTTTATTTGCTCACGATTTTATACATTTTCCCATTAGGAAGGGCCACTCCACTTGGTGGGCCGTAAGATGATGCTGATCAGGCTACTAGATTCTTTTTAATCATAGTTCCATAGTATCTTGTTCAGTTGTTAAACTGCTCATGATTATACACAATTTCACCATCTACAAGATACCATGTGGTAGCCCTCCAGACCCTGTCAGAGTTCCCCATAGTACCTTACAGCGAGCAGACTTTTATCAAGGCCATTATGAGGGCTACTCCATTGGGTGGGCTGGAAGGCGATGCAGATGCTACTAGAACCCTGTAATCATACTAACGTAGTATCTTGTTCTGTTGTAAAATCGCTCATGATTTTACACATGTTCCCCATCTATAGGATACCGTGGTAGCCCTTCAGTCCCTGTCAGAGTTTGTCAAAGTAGCCTTCAGTCAGGAGACTTCTATCAAGGCCATTAAGATGGCCACTCCCTTGGGTGGACCAGGGGACAATCCAGGAGCTATTAGATCCGTGTAATCATTTTCCCTTAGTGTCTTAAATTGCTCATGATGAATATACATGTACGTATATTCTCCCACAGGATACCGTGGTAGCCCTTCAGGCCCTGTCTGAGTTTGCCAAGGTAGCTTACAGCAAGGAGACTGCAATCAAGGCCATTGTGAGAGCCACTCCACTTGGTGGCCCAGAAGGCAATGCCTAAGCCACAAGATCCCTGTTATCATGCTCCTGTAGTATCGTTGTTAATTTGCTCATGATTTGAGAGTCAATATACTGTAGAGACAACTCATGATTTCACACATTTCTTTCCATAGGATACTGTGGTAGCCCTTCAGGCCCTGTCAGAGTTTGCCAAGGTAGCTTACAGCGAGGAGACTTCTATCAAGGCCTTTGTGAGAGCCACTCCACTTGGTTAGCGAGAGGTCGATGCAGAAGCTACTTGATCCCTTTAATCAGGCTCCTGTAGTATCTCTGTCGGTTGTTAATTAGCTCACAATTTTACACATGTTCCCCATCTATAGGATACCGTGGTAGCCCTCCAGGCCCTGTCGGAGTTCGCCAAGGTAGCTTACAGCGAGGAGACTAATATCAAGGCCATTGTGAGAGCCACTCCTTTGGGTGGGCCAGAGGACATCAATGCAGAGGTCTACCCCTTCACGCTCAACACCTTCAACAGACTGGTTCTTCAAGATCAGCCGCTGGCAACCCTTCCATCTCAAGTTACCCTGTATGCTTCCGGTGCTGGCTGTGCACTCATGCAGGTAAATACTGACCTTTGAACTCTTGATCCTATAATCTAATCAGTTCATTGGCTCCTTAACCCTAAAAAGACTGGGCTATTTTGAACCTTAAAAAAACTGGGGGGGGGGGGGGGGGGGGGGCTAAAAGGGCCCCCCCCCTAAGATCTCGGCAACCAAAACTCCGATCGACTCCAAATTTGGCATCGTGATAGATGTCCATAAGGTCTACAATATTGCGTAGTTAAAAAAAAAAATTCAATTCGAATATGCTAATTAGAGCTAATTAATTATGCGAAAATTGTATTTTTTTGTATTTTTTGTAGTTTTCTCGGCAATCGAACCTCCAATCAACTCCAAATTTGGCATGGTGATTGATGTCCATGAGCCATACAATATTGCATAGTTAAATTTTTTGTTCTAATTATAATATGCTAATTAGAGCTAATTAATTATGCGAAATTGCATTTCCTATGTATTTCTTTGTTTTTTCGACTTATGTTTTGTATTGTTTTTTCAATGGAAATAATTATTGACCATTATTCAACCATTTTTAGCCCAAAATTAAATGATTGCAGTGATTAGAATGAAAAATAATGAAGATTTTGTCTTTTCTAGGAAAAAATCAATTTCCATAGGATTTGTACACAAATCACAAAATTTAGCGATTTTCGGGCCGACGCTCACTTACAAAAGGTCACGTAACTTTAGAACGGTACACCCGGTTGTCGCAAATTTGGTATCAAAAGTTGCGAAAGACTCGAAGGAAAAAAGTTGTGAAGTGGCACCGTAAAATATTTAAGCGTTGCGAAGTAATCGCGAAAATAGAGGAGGGGGGGGCTAAATCAGCCCCCCCCCAGTCTTTTTAGGGTTAACAGGTATACAGGTACTTTAATAATTGGACCACATTGTATGCCTGAGAAAGACATTCAAACCTGTGTTTACTGACCACCAAAGGGGAACAAGAAAAGTGGTCACTGTAGACTGGTGACCTCTATAGATAGGTTCCATAACATTGTTGTATTATGCAGGGTATCCCTTTTGGTGGCCACTGTATAGGCATGTTGGCTGCTATAGTCAGGTGGCCACTTAAACAGCTTTGACTATATATAATTGTCAACAACATAGTTACTAAAATGTGTCCTCAAATCTGTTCAGGTCTCCACCATACACAATGAGATCCCAGAGGTGCCTGAGGATGCAGGCTTTGAGCTGGACGTTCTGGTCTTGGAGTCATACGAGTCCAGCCGGAACAAGAGATGCACAGAATACTTCATCAAAGTCTGCGCAAGGTATGCCTTCATTTATTACTAGTGTCTAGAAACCTGGGGCCATGTTCATAAAAAAGCTCTAGCCAAATTCCCTTCCTAGTATGTAACAAGATATTCTTTTAATTTTCAACTAGGGTTAACTTAGTAGTAGATGCCTACCCACATAACCTTAGTTAGATGAAGCTGGATGTTAACCAGCACCATCGCTCTTACAAATAGTAAGTTTTCCGGTTTCTATGATTCATAATATGTTCAACCATTATTGTTATTTGTTATGCACAGCTACACAGGAAGTGACGGTGCATCCAACATGGCCATTGTCCAGGTGAAGATGATCTCTGGATTCTACCCAGACAAAGAGTCTCTCAGACTTCTTCAGAAGCAGCACGAACCTCTGCAGCGGTTTGATGTCGACGACAAAGACATCTCATTCTACTTCAATCAGGTCAGTTGAATATGTTGTCAACAGCATCGGCATCTGCAAGATGTGAAAGGACAACATCTTCAGGACTACATCAACATTACAAACCTACATTTACAAGCAACATCATCATTTTGACATTGTCATAATCATCATTTTTTTCATCATATCTTGATCATCCTCATCATCATAAGCATCATCGTCATCATCATCAACACTCTCATTGTTGTCGCCGTTGTCGCCATCATCATCATCATCCTCATCATCATCGTCGTAATCTTGTATGTGTTGGAAAATTAATTCAAGTGGCTGTGCAAACCTACCAACAAATCTGGAGAGTTTTTAAGAGGTGGAGGCATAGCAAAATATAAAAACAATAATTGCTACAATATTTTAAAATATACAAAGCATATTTAGGTCAAACATTTTAGAAATATTTGATGTGTGCTCTATTATACAGATAAACAGAAGTCAACATGCATTTGGTTTGCATGGGCACTTTTATGTTGTTTGATTATCAAGTTTTTTTCTCTTGTGTTTCTTCAGCTGACCAACGAAGGGACTTGCTTGGTGTTCACTGTGACCAAGGATATATATGTTGAGGATGCCAAACCAGGCTTGGCCCAGGTGTACGACTACTATGACAAAGGTATTTGATCTCAACTCTAACAGCTGCTAGTCTAGAATAACTGAAGTCCAATGCACGCTACATGATCTGATCTGACCAGACCATTTATGAAGGATCTGTATTTATACTACATGTACATGCTTGATAATGTATATGCTCGTAGTGCTTTAGTTCAGATATGTATTTGTATGCTGATGTGAATCAGATTGTGTTGTCGCGGTGGGCTTTAGACTTTGACAATGACTCTTTTTGGTAAAAGTAAAATTTGAATTAAAATAATGTGTGAGTAAAACTTATGCTTACTGATGCATTAGAAATAGATGAATCACTTAGACCTCTAGCCAAGCTGAACTTCTTTTTTTATTTATTTCTACCAAGTAGTATAAATGGGTATACAGTGGTCGGGTGTCAATAAGCCATGCACCGTTGTCAGTGTATGGCTAGTATGCTCCCTGTGGAGTTGAGAATGTATGCAATGTCATTTTGTGGGTTTGAACCTGATGCCCATGGGTAATAATAGTGCCAGGAATGTCACATTGTGACCAACATGACTGCGCTCTATAAGTGACCATTATTATGATTATTCCTCTCTTGCCACGCAGATGTCCAGGTGAAGAAGCTGTATGACATCACCTGCGAAGACAACAAACCCTCTTGGGACGGGTCCCTACTCTTCACCGTCCCAGTCAAATCCTTTGAGGGCGAGGCCCCCACCGGTGCCATGCGCCCCCTCCCCTTTGTCCGTGCAGCCCTCCGGAGCGCCGATATAGCCTTCGAAGAGCCCCTTGAGCCCCTGGGCAGACTGGACCTGAGCCCTGAAGGGGGCAAAGTTGACCCCCCTGGTGATAAAGCCCAACTGGGTAATACTAACAGCACTAGTAATACACAGGGGAATAGCACCATAGGAAGTGATGCAGTAAATGGCACATCGACTGCGACCAATCAGAGTGAAACGACGGCAGCTCCAAGCGAAAGTGATGCCGGAGACGGCTCCAGTAGCTCCAGCGATTCGGAGAGTGACGGAAGCGAGGCGGATCAGAACAGAATCGATGAAGCCGAGGCTGCAGAGAACATGATGATGGCCATGAAACTTGGACCAGTTGATGGTAAGTGTGTTACCTCTTTAATTTATGGTTGCAACTTCTATGTAAACAGAAGAAAATCAACCATTTTACAACCCCCCCCACCCCCCCCCCCCCCCCCCACCAAAAAAAGTAATAAATATCAAGAACATAAGTATTATATTTGTTAGCAAATTATTTAAAAGGTATAGTTTAAAATGAAAGTAAAACACATTGTCAGTCCATAAAAAGTACAAATCGAGATACAAATGAGTTGCATTCATGCAATGATGTGATCAATTCATGATTATAAAGTTATTTCGGCTCCTTTAAAAGTGTTTAAATACAGATAGAGTAGATGATTATAATGCTGTTGGCATCTTGTTGGCATGTCATTATTTATTTCGTATCCTGCTTGAATACCCATACTTTAAGTAACCATGATATAGTTATTTGTCCATAATATTTATTGTTAACAGTTTATTCTTCTCTTTGTTTTCTTATGGCAGTATTCATCTTGTGCCCTGCTGGCCAGAAGTTTGTTGATGGTCTCAAGAGATGCATACGTAAGTAATGACAACAAAATTATATTTTGTATTACAAATATTTGAAAATATCTTTTTGTCTTTGTTCATTCTGTGATAGAAATATGAATGTGTAATTTATTACATAAAGCAAATTGAACTGCTCTCGATGGGGCTTATTACATAAAAAGTTGCGACTAATCGCAAAGTTGCTAATTAACCCATGTCTGAAATGCAGCTGAATATGTCATTCTGATTGGCTCAAATATTGCATATTTTCTGAGTTGCACGTAATTGGCACTTTGCGATTTTTGGCAACTACATGTATTTATGTCATCTAGGCCACATTGTCTACTAAAACATGTTTTTCTGGATTTGTATTTGTGTTTTACTTCTAAGACAAATTTACTGTATCGTTTTTGTATCAGCATCACCAAATGCTAATAATGCAACAAGTCATTAATTGAAGAAGTGACATTAATAAGTCTTTCAATTCATCCCCATCTTACAGCCATCAATGGTTGCCATAGCAGCCCCTGTCTGGAGGGTCAGAACTGTATCGACACGGACGCGGGTCACCTGTGCGTGGGGTGCAAGCCGGGATACAGGAAGGGCACAGGCAACGAGTGCATACGTGAGTATTGTCCTTTACTCATTCAATTTAGATGTTTTTAATTTACTGTACCTACCACTAGAGGGCACCATTCCGTTGCTTTTGATTCCTGATCCTTGATGGGCATTACATGGAGTAATTCCTTGAAGCAGCTATGAAGCTTTACCGGGATGGTGTGCAAAGCTGATGTGTTGGATAGGTCTTGTATTTAAATACAAATTTAATTTATAAACATTTTATGAATTGGTGCATTTATTGTGCTTGTAATACTTACAATATTGTTACTTAATGCATTCATTATCAATCAAGTAAATATTTACAATATTCTAAACAAAACATAATATATTAGATAATTGGCAAATTGAACTACGATAGTTAGCTCATATGTAAATTCATTAAAAAAATAGTAAAAATCAGAAGATATTAAAGTTAATTATTATACACTCTATTTATGTGACCATAAAATCATTTTTTAAATTTATTTATGTGTCATAATATTGAGATTTTTGATGAATAACTTTGTCCCTGATTGGTTTGAAAAATGTTCAGGACAGGTCTTTATAACCAAATAGTTTGTCTTCAATAATTCAACAGTGATAGTACAATTTGAATTCTGTCCCACACCAGGTCTCCCCGACCCATCGGTGAGTCTGATGTTATGCGGAGCCGGAGAAGAGTTTGTCAATGGAGCTTGCAGAAGTAAGTAGAATGTGATTTTTTATCTTTTTGGGGGGGGGGGGGATTTACCTCTTATGGTCATTACTTTACAAATGGCAGATGATGTTGCTTAGATGGGAATACATATGCACATTGCAAGCAAATTTTTCAAAAAACATTGCTTTATGATATCAATATGTTGATGATATTTGCAATAATGATGATGATGAGAATTTGAGGAAGGTTGGAATGATGATGATGATGATGATGATGAAGACCACGTTGGCGGCAGCAAAGAAAGAAATATTATGGTTGGGATGGACAATAATGATGATGATGATGGTGTGATGGTGATGAAGATGATGACGACAATCATGATGATGTTGATGATGATGATGATGATGATGATGATAATAACAACGATTGTGCTGATATGTGGATGATGATGATGATGATGTTGATGACGACAATCATTATGATAATGGTGATGATAAAAAATGATGATTTAATGATGATTATGGTTGAAATGATCACTTATGATATATATATGCTATTTACTATGATAATTTATAAAATAGCTGATTCTTCTCTGACCTGGAAAACTAACGTATAATTATATGTAGACTTGACTTTATACTCTATGCATACATATGTCATACGTCATACAAAGCAAACAAACAAACTTTGATAATGATTTTCTTTGCAGGTCTTGACCAGTGTTCCGGTAACCCATGTCCAGTAGGGGCTAGATGCAGGGGCACACGGTATGGACACACGTGTGAACCGGTCACCTGTCCGCCAGGACGCAGACTGACCAGTGACCTGCAGTGCGAAGGTGAGTGTTAACCCAGGGCTCGACAATAGCACTTGCCCCATTGCCCTGGGCAAGTGAAAATAGATGGCGGGCAAGTAAAATGTCATTACTTGTCTAGTTTGGTTGCCCAAACAGTTACGAGAGAACAATGCAATTTTAAGACGAAAGTGTAAATCTCTTCTAGAAACGAGGGATAAATTTGCCCTAAGCAGACTGCGCTATCTTTTACCATCAAAATTGAGTTGACAGAATTAATTCAGTGCATGTTAATTTTGGGTTGATATAAAAATCGCGTGATAGCGGAGGCATCATTTTTGACTGCGCGCAGTCGAAGATCCATCTAGTTTTCTTTTGTTTCACATTGGGTTCTTTTCAGGCAAGTAAATTTTCGGCTTGGGCAAGTAAAATGTGAAAGTTCATGTTTGCACTATCCATATTTACTCCCACTCAAACTTGAGGCCAGCTATTTATATCGGCCAACCTGCTTATAGTGGCCATCGACATGAAAAAGCAATGATATGGAACCTGTTTTAGGCACCTTTCTACAGTCACTGTGGTCTTTGATTCAGAATATTTTCCTGATTACACATGTTAATTATTATGTATGATTGTACTTGTATTTGTATTATTTTTGTTGATGTTGCTGCGTGTAGACAATATTCAATTACGCCCTCAGCATCTTGTTAAAGATGGAATTGGCGTATTATAAAACTCCTATATTATTTTTATTATTATACAGGTTTGACTGTATTATGTATAATATACTGTTCTATTTATGTGTTCTTTCTTCAGACATCAACGAGTGCCTCCGATACCCTTGCCCCGAGGGAGAAGTGTGCATCAACAGGGTCGGAGGCTACTACTGCGAGCCTGAGGGGTGCGCCGATGGGTACGAGAGGAACCAGGACAATGTCTGTGTTGGTAAGTACAAATCTCTGCTCTTTGTTTATTTGCAACCTGTTGCCATGACACCCATATAAAGGTGCCAAATGTAAAGCTGGGAAAGTTGAGAAAACGTTTGCTTTTGCGTCCGGTAAATTTCAGCCATGCGTCCGGTAAATCTTTTTACCAGACGAATGACAGGGAAAAGGTTTGATTTTCACATAGTGTTGCGCTCATTTTATAAAACAAATGCTGCACAATTTTTATTCGAGGGTCGGTGAAATGCACTGTCTGTATTGTTGCTGGATTTCTGACACCGTTTGTATACGGTTACAATGAATACATGTACATATAAGGATTTTATTCTAATTTGATAATTTTAACTGTCAGCCCAGCATGATAAATAATCATGATAAATGCTTCAATGCCAACTAGATATGGATGATAATTTAAATATGGTGATGATGATAATGATGCTGATGATAATGATGACGACGACGCTGATGATGACGATGGTAGCAAGGACAATGATGATGATGACAATAAAAGTCTTTGTCCCTAATGGATTCCCCTCAAAAATATCCTTTTTTAACACTTTTTTCTCTATAGATATCGATGAATGTGAGAGAGCCGTAGAGCCGTGCGGAGGACCTCAGTACTTCTGTGTGAATGACAAGGGTTCCTACCAGTGCTTCTGTGTGGAGGGCTATATCATGGATTTGGATGGGTACTGCGTCGGTAAGTCTTCAATCAAGTTTTTCTTCAATTTATATTTTTCAATATAAACAAGTACAAATTTGGGGAAAAAGCTCCTACTCCTTTGCCTCCAAACTTTGTGTAGGTTCAAGATCGAAGTTTAAGATTTGTGGGTGGTCCTGCTTTTGTTGGCGTCATTCCAAAATCTGTCTGCGAACAAGACTAACCCTAACCCTAACCCTAGCCCTATTTTGGTCGCTATAATAGTTCACCATCTAGGCACATTACAAGTAGTCTTGTTCACAGCCAGATTTGGGAATGGCATAACAAAATGCAGACCAACCCAAGATTTCAAGTTATTGTCAATGGAGAACTTTTCCCTTTCAAAAGAAATAGATCAATATATGTCCTAAAGGAATTACAGTGCATCATCTTTAGATTGTGATATTAGGGAGATGTGAATGAATGTCAATGAATGAGAGAGATCAAGATGTGACGTTGTGACATTTTATCAAAGTAATTCATGTGCAGAATTGAGCAGATTGTGCTTCGAGAGTGGTGATTATGGTTCTGCTACTGCTGCTGTTGGTGCTGGTGGTTGCAGTAATGATGATTATGATGATGATGACGATGATGATGAGATGACGATGACGATGATGACATTGACGATGACAACGACGATGATGATGATGATGAAAATTATGACGACGACAATGATGATGACGATGGCCCAGACAATGATGGTGGTAATTAAACTAATGCTGATGATGCTGGTGACAATAATGATGATGATAAAAAAAAAAAACAATGTTGCTGAATTTCACTAAATTTCACTCATATACGATGATAACGGGGATGACAAAGATGGTGATGATGATGGTTGTGGTATCATTAAGCATTTTAGGGAATATAATGTATGTTTCGGCCAGAAGCTCATTTATTATACCTGGGTTGGGAGCATCAATTTTGGATAGAGTGCCTTGTAGTGCTGTTGATGAGTCCCGGGTACCCGGGTCCCGCCGAAAAATGTCGAGTCCCGGGCGCAAAAATCTATACTCGATTTCCCCCAAAAAAAGCAAGGCCCCTCATTGAACGCAAGAGTTATCATGTTCATTCAAGTGACATAAATGCGCTCAATTTTGGTCACTTGAATGAACATGTTTTCCCAGCTGGCGTGACATGCCGATCGTGTAATCAACAAATGGGTAAATTTCGGGTACCCGGGACTCGCCCGAAAAATTATCGCGAGTCCCGGGTAGTAAATACTCCCGAAATCAACAACACTAGTGCCTTGTTGAAGGACACACGTGCCGTGGAAGGGAATCAAACCCGTGAGCATCATATCGAAACTTGATGAAGGCCAGAACCAATGTGTACCTTGACACTCCCACAAAATCATAGTTGAAAAGCTAGATATTCATGTCACTTTATTAGCGGAGCACAATATTGCAAAATGTATGTAACTTCACATTTGATCAAACAACCTTGTATTTGCAGCAACACAATTGCATGGTTCATAAAAGTCTTAACATATTTTAATATGAGTTACAATAACATGGTGGTTAGTCAGTATTCCACTGAATAATTTGATACCGTGAATTGCCAATTCCGATTGTTTTATTTCCCTTTATTTTCCTAAGATACGTTTCCTTTTTATTTCTCTTTAACTTTGTAATTTATATCATGCATGTGGTTATATTTCTCTCTTGTCACTTCCCGTAATAACACGAGATTGCGACGTCAAAGGAAGTACATGTATGTTCAAGGAAGAATAGGTCAGTGAAAGTTCATTCGTGTCTGTTTCTTTTTTGAAAATCTCATTCTCTGCCCTTTCCAAGTTAAGTTCAAACGATACCAGTGAAAGAAATACACGGGGGCTCTGGGCGAATTCGCCCCCGAAATGCCAAAAAGAACCCCCGAATCTCATAAAAGAGCCCCAGTAAATTTGCATAGAATTCAATGCAAAACAAATTTTATAGTGCTATTTTTTTATGCAAGCAAGCTTGAAAAGTAGCCCCTGAGAAAGTAATATGAATTTTTTTCCCTGAAACGAACACAAACAAGGCATTTTATTATTGACTTGTCAAGGAAAAAAATCCTACGTTTCATTGTTTGATAGCTGAGAACTTGAGAATAATTGTGATACATGTACATAACAATTTTCTTACAGGACATTGATTGCATACATGTACATGCACACATATGGGCGTCAAAAGGCGGGAGACAGGGGGGGGGGACATGTCCCCTACACTTTTGAAAGTGGAGGGGATTGTCCCCCCCCCCCCCACTTTTACATAATATATCTATAGATTATGTAAGTTTGATTCCATAGCTTGCACTGCATACCATGTAAAATTTGTGTCTCGGGTATATGCACCAAATTGCACAAATTCAAGCCCAAAATTCAAAAAGTCCTGTACACTAGTAAGAGTGGGACACACCATCCCCCGCTCGGTCTCTTCGCTCCCTCACAATTATGCCCCCCCCCCCCACTATCAAGAAGCTGTTGACACCCTTGCATGCACAATATATGTAAATTGTCATGTAGTACTTTATAGAGAAATTGAAACATGTAGACTCACTATCTCTCGCCCTCCTTCTCTTTCATTCTCACTATATTTCTCTCTCAGTTTTGAAAGTTATTTATTATATTCTTTAAGGGATCTAGTAACTTTGTTGACATGTGCAAAATGTGATGAATGATTGATACAATGAGTATTGTTGTGACCTGACAGGTCCAATGAGTATTGTGTGAACATTTCACATTAAATTTATGTTATATGGCCGAGTAATGAGCAAAAATGCAAAGTGATATTCACTAACTCGTTGTACTGACGTTGTACATGGACTATCCAGTGGATATTAAAAAAAACTCAACACTTCAATCATAAATATCTTTTTAACAAAAGGGAAATTTGAAAAACTGAAACCTGTCCCATGGTTCTATTATTAGTACAAATACAACAAGGTATGAGAAAACTGCCAGAGTTCCAAGTAAGTTTTGAGGATTTGGACGATCTTTATTACTAGATCTCTTTAAGTTTATTCTACTTTTAGTCACCAACAAGTTGCTATTTTTCAAAAACTCCCCAATACAGTACTATGTCTTAAATGCGGTGGGTAATAGCCTGTCATAAATCAGACTTTGTGTTTTTGAACTCAAATGTCAGAGGAGAAATAGAAGAAAACTATTTTCACAAAAAAAAGTTACAAGAAATGGTTATGATCAAAAGATCCAGCATCATGTTTAATTGCGCAAATATCTCTTTATTTCTCTGGCACGTCTACAAACAAGTCCCTGAACTCTCATTACATACATGTAGGAGCCACTTTTGTGTTTTCATGAAAATTGGAAAAGAAAATATAAAGCTCAACAGAGTTGACTTAGTTCCAATGTCATGCATGAATGTTATTTTTTTTGTCCGATTGTTTGAGCAGCAGTGATCCCTTTGATTGCGCATGGCCCCAGGGGGGTGTTTCACAAAGATCCCAAGTCGAACTTAAAGGAACTACAGCGTCTAGATGGCCTAATTTTCACAATTCGACTCTCTATACGTAATTGTTCCTGAAGAAAAAGAATTTGGCAGTCATTTCTCATGAAATCAATCAATTTTGGGGTAATTAGCAAATATCTAATTGTCCTGGGAACGCCCCTTTTAAATCGCCAAAATGTGACGTCATCTAAAGAACGGACTAATGAACTAAATTCTGTAGATGACGCGTCATGACGTAAGCCAATGAATTGTCGATCACGTGTCAATCACGCTGCCGATTCTGGACCCTAAATATGGGTGGGGCGTAAACTGGCTGTAAAAGAGATTTGGCATCAGAAAGTTAGTCTTAAATCACTACTGTGTTTATTTTCATGGATTTTTTTTCGACAGACCTAATTTACAAGTCATAAACTATGAAATAAGTGCCAAAGTATGTTGTATTCTTTAGGTCCTTTAACACTTAAATGTAGTTAGATTTACAAATTATGGAAAGCCTTATTTTTGTTGTAGCTTCAGAATTAGACATAGTCAAAAAGCCCAAAATTTAAATATTTAAAACTTTCAACAACATTTTACAGCAATAACTTGAAGTCTCTTTGATAAAAGAAAATTGCTTCTGATTTTTCACAATTTGTTAGGCCTGTTTAAAGAACTTGTTTTACAATTTAACAAAGAAACTAATGGCTTTCCATAATTATTAAGTCAAACTTAGTGTTAAATTTGACTTGGGATCTTTGTGAAACACCCCCCAGGGTTTGGATTCTCTCAAACAACAATTGTGGTCCTGTTGATTATTGTTTGCTGAATGCGTCTTGCCAAATATGGACGAATGATCTTCAAACACCATAAGGATATTGTGTGAGAAGATTGAAGTTCTAAAAGTTCATGGAAGTTTAATTAAAACGGTGTGAAGAGAAAATTGGGCAGGAATGAACCATTTAATGGCCTTCAGGGGTCCAGGGGCTCCTTTTCTTTGTTGCTTGCCAGTGCTATTATCAACAACAAAATATGTAAGTATAATCTTAACCCGTTCCCTTTGAGATTATGAAATCCCCTATAGACTCTGTACAGGGCCCACGTACCCGGCTCCCGTAAGCAACAGGTTAAACTGCTTCAGCATATTGTGTCACAAGTAAAGACTGACATAGTGCTGGGATTTCATAGAAAATTTTAACAAATGTGTTTAAGAAAAATTTAGTAGCAAGAAACATTTTGATGGCTCCAGGAGCTGCAACAGTTGGTGTTTTGGAGGTAATTTTGTCTATTGTTTAGCTATTTTAATTAATCTTAATCTGTGTTGGCATATTGTGTCACAAGAATGTAGTGCTGGGATTTTATAGAAAATATTTTGAAGAAAATTGAGTTGCAGTGAACCATATGATGACCATTTGAGGCCCAGGAGCTCCCATTGTGCTCCTGTGAGTTATTGTTTTCTGTTGTTTGCTAAAGTCATACAAAAAACATGAACATGAAAGAATAATCTTCAAACTGCACGGGCATATTGTGTCATAAAAAACTCGATGGCAATTTGATTGCCTTCAGAAGGCCAATAGCTCCAATCTTGTTTTGGTTAATGTTTCCATTGTTTGTTAAAAGTTTTCCAAAAACATGGACATAAATCGTCAAACTGCATCAATTGGCAAATTGAGCCACAAACAATATACTTAAGTGTTGGGATTTCATAGTTCAACTAAAGAAAATGCTTTGAACAAAATTGAGTTGCCGTGAAACAGTTGATTGGCTCTCAGAGACCAAGGAGCTTCAACTGTACATATATGTGGGTTACTGTTTTCCATTATTTGCTAAAGTTATACAAAACATAGACTCATACAAATATTAAATTACAATTGGAGAGTTGTTCAACAAACATACTGTAGTGCTAAGATTTTGACAAAGACTGTCAGTACACTTTGGTTATTTGTTCATGTTAGCTTTGTCAACAGGTCGGTACCTCTCAATAACTCTGTGGGCATACTGTGACGCAACTAGCAAGTGACATGAACTTTATTTGAATTCAAGGTCTAGGTTTATGTCATGGAAATCTACTAGTCTGAATAGATCAATGCACATCACACAATTAAATATCCAAACAGTTACTTTTATATTTTTTAATGTTATTGTCAAGGACATTCTACATTTCTATACCTCCCCAAACTCTGTGGGAATGCAGTTTCTCAAGCGGTATAAAATGAAATAAGAAGGAATTATATTTATCGCATTATTTCACGTACTGTATTTAAAAGATAACAGAAATGTTGTGGAAATTAAAATGTCTCTAGAATTGTATAAATAGCATTGTGGATTTTGATCTGACAGTGAGATATAGATCTTCTGTAGAAAGTAAAGAAGAACATTTAAAACATTTTTTTTATTACATTATTATTAGGATGAAATGGGCACTGCTCAAAATGATTCTCTGCAGTTCACCATTTTGAACTAGGCTAGTTTTTGCGTACTGCATAATGAAGAGCCAGCGTGTATTTTGCACCTCCTTGCGCAAGGCGTATTCAATATGTCACCGCACATCTGATGTTCACATCTGAACGACCTTTAAAGGGTACCACCACCCAAAAATAATATTCTTATAAATGAAAGGTAACGTCTTTAGTATTCCATTCCATCAACAAGTTCACAAAAATATGTTTCCAGAAAGAAAAAAAAAAATTTGTAAAACGCATCACCATTCTAAAGCATGCGTACATGGGTCTGAATGTACGAGACTAATTTGTCCAGAGCGAACGAATCGCCCGGGATTCTATTGTCTCCAAACGTATGCGTGAATAACATTGGCGCACTCGCAAATGTTTGGCCTGTACGGAACGAGGAAATAGTAGTGGTTCCGTAAGTGGTGGAAATGAATTGCTTTGTTTATGAATTATACACAACCCTTTGCAAAATGTTGGGTATCTATTTGAAATCACAAAACGGTACCAAAACACATGTGTTGTTCTTTGCCTGGTGGTCCCCTTTAAATACAAATATTTCCACATAATGTACTGACTAGCATGTTGGACTTTGGAACTCTAGCTGGAAGAGATTTAAGAATTGAGGAAGAGAAGAAAATAGAAGCTAGACAAAAAAAAGCTAGAAACTACAAGATCCCTCCTGTCAATAAACCTGGCAAGAAAAGTAGATTAAGTGCTGAGGGTGAATTAGCAATGATTAACCTGTCTGGTTCAAAGATCAGGAGGGGATCGTAAACAGTGTGAGATAACCACTTCAGTGGCAGAAGGTGGCTAGAACATATTCATGTTGCCTGGTATACCAACCATGTTGCATCAATAATTTATAATCTTAATGCAAAACAATATGACGATATACCATTGCACACCAGTGATCTAAACTTGTCGAACAGTAGAAATGATACACCATATTCCACATCAGTGTGCTTATTAAAGCAGAACAGTAGAACAATATGATAGGATTTCACACCAATGATGCTCTACAGTAGAACAATGAAACGATGTACCATTTCACATCAGAGCTCTAATTAACGCAGTATAGTTGAATGATATACCCTTTTCACACCCATGCTCTAAATTAGAACACTTTTGGAAGTGATGCAAAGCCCTGTCTTAATAACTGCACAGATGGAAGGAGACTTTATTCTTGATCTGACGAGACACGAATGAACGAATGAACTGTAAGTTTGGATCAAAGAAACATTGGATAGTATCGTAAGCGACACATGGGTTGAAATAATATAGGCAATACAAATCTTCAAAATAGTAGCTCTCTTCTAGATGTGATCCTGTTAAAATTGAAATAGGAAATTTCAGAAACATAAATTCTTGACACGTTTTAAAGGTGAATGACAGTAGTGGGAAACGCCCCACCCCCAAAAAATGAAATGAATGCTCTTATTACCAACCATGTGAAAGAATATAATTTTACTAATATGGGATTATATAAATTTGGCCATGAAACCGCCTACTAATTGATATATTTGCAAAATTATCAAACTGATTTACTGTAAATCGTACCGCCAACACGGAACCGCGCGGCATACGCTACGTGCAAATGACCTCGTGCTCTCCATGTGGTCTTCGCTATACGGGCTTGTCCCCGGCTTGTCGATATCTCCAGCCCAGCGCTAGCGGCGCGGACATGCAGGTGCGAACGGGCGGTGGATTTATAAATTTCATGGGCGGTCATTGGATTTCTTCCGATATTTCTGTATTTAATGATGCTTAGGTTCGGATTTTACCACACAAGCCCTATTTAAATACTTATTCAACAATATTGGTCAATATAGATGTTTTCGGCTACTTTCCCAAAACTGGTATTGTGCTTTAAAAGCAATGCTAGGATGTTTTTATGGTGACTCTGAACTCTAGACTTATTTTATCTTGGTGGCCCCATGCATACAAGGAAAACACATAGCAAATTTTAATTACATTTGTTTACCAAGTCAAACATTCATACAAGTTTGATGGCCCAAAGGTAATTGTTGGTACCCCCCCCCCCCCCCCTAACGAGTCGGTGCTAATTTTGATCCATGGTTTTAAGGGCCTTTCAGCACTCAGCGAAACTTACACTGGTGGGTGGAAGTCACCTTTTTAAAAGGAATGGGGTAAGACTGTTTGTTTGATTTGGGTTAAAGAGATAACATTGTTATCACTCAGTCTGCCACCTCATAAACAGTCTTCACATGATAATGTTGAGCTGAATTACTGAGTATGGAATACTGTGAACATCAGATTTTGAGTATGTCTTTTAAAGGATATTAATATGTGTTATTTTTCCTTGGAATTGCTCAAATGAATTATTTTCTTTCCTTGGGATTGATAGAATGAATGAAAGAGAAAAATATTTTGCATGTTGTATAGTTTAATTATCTCTTTAAAAAAAGGGCATTTAGTATGAATCATAACATTGCATATCAAGACATTGTCAGCATTATTTATCTGATCTAAAAAACAAAGTAATTATGAAGTTCAATTCAATGTATTTTAATTTTTATCGTAAGAAAACCGATCGATTTGCAGGTCATGAAAAAGTCATACAATTGTGCCCCTTCTTCTAAGAAGATTCATTCATTCAAAGCCAGACATTATTTGTTTCTTTTATTTGTAGCCAGATCAGGACTGGTACATGTAGGTAAAATCAAGTATATTGTCCATTTTGTTGGCTCGAATTCAAAGCCAGAATTGAGTCGCTCAGAAAAAAAGACAATAGTTCATTAGTTCATTAATTCATTTTAGTTGCCCATCTATACTATAGGTCAGCAGGACAGTGCTAATTTTGAACCCTAAATTATTGATTTATCTATAGCTTTATCTACTAAACAAATATTTGCCACATATTTTACAGGTGATATACTGTAGCTATCTGTGATTCGCTATTATTGTTATTTCAACAACATGATATTATATTCAGGATTTCCTTATTTTGCCACTGTTTCAGTACCCACACAATTTCTCTGCATTTCCTAGTTTGTTTGAGTTCAAAACAATGGATAATTGTCGCATTACTTAAATGAGTCAACTTAAATACAATAATCATTGTGTTATGCATGATTGAAATAATTTTGTTATATATTTGATTATTTGCCCTTCAAATATGCAGAGAGAAATATCAGACTTTTATTTTTATTTTTCATCAATCACCATCTTAACTTGTTTACAAGTAGGGTGCAGTGCATATCCAGGCAAAAATATACTTAATTGTTAATGTAGGGGCATATGTATTTAATCAGATTAGGGCCCCGTTGCAGAAAGAGATATAATCAATGTTAGTTACAATTATTTTGTAAGTCAGAAAGTGTGCACGTTTCAACAAATCATATTTGCATGAACATACAGTATGATCTGACATACAAAGGTATCTCTTTCTGCAACAGGGGCCTGGGAGTTATAAAACTTCTTAAACTATGGTACATATTCAAGTTCATAGACCTTTTTTGAAGATGTTAGTAGGTCCTTTTATGATGAATGTGTTTTCTGAGAAGATCCCGTAAACAAATGTGTCACCATCCTCTTTTCCAAGTTTGAGGAGAATAGATGAAAAAAGGAGAGATAAGTTTTTAAAAAGAGTATTTATAGTACATAAACAGTATTTTGCAGAGTTTGTTTCTCTCTGTCACTCTTGTCCATGTTGTTGAACAATAATGGGAAATAGTGAAGATTATATGTGGTGAAGTTTCCGGTAGCACCATATTCCATGTACATAGCTACTCCTGGAAAGAGTAGGACAGGACTTGTTACCTATTCATCTTTTTTAGAAAAAAAGGGTCGCACCTGCTTCTTCTTGTGTAGTACAGTCAACCCACTCATGTTTTACGTTCCTTGACATACATGTACATTGTAGGAAAGGTTTTCCTTGAAAAAGTATAGGATTACATTTAAAGTGGCATTGACTTTATATTAATTTGTCCAAAAGTGATATTTTAGACTTCAATCATATTATACCAATATCATAATGTAAGATTCTTCAGAATGATTTGTGATACATGTAGTTTCATAAAAACTAACAATACTAAGGCACATCATAACCCATTTCATTCTTCTGTTACCATATATGCCGAACAACAAAGTAGATATTATATACGAGAGAAATGTGCAAGCTTCAAGCGATTTTGTTTGAATTTGAGAAGATTAATCCATGGATCACTTTGTCTTCTTTAATCAGTACTTAAAGAAAGTTTATGAATATGTTCCTCTTTTCCTTTTGTCCAAATTTGACAATAAAGGATAATAGGGAAGACTTTACTCCAGTGGTGAATATCACAGCTTTTCTTTGAAAGGGTATTTTGATGAAGTTCCAGGTAGTACCACATCATAGGAGAGATTTTGTTGTTGAAAAAAGTGAGTAGATTTGATTACATTAATCACTAAGTACTAGTTGAAGAATTTGTTTTTGATATCAAGTGTACATGTCACAACAGAAAACTTAGAGCTGGTTCCACTCTGTACTCACTCAAATTTCTGAGAAAGAATTATTTTCAACTTTTCTAGGAAATGTATATCTTATAATTAAGGAGATTTCTCCAGTACTAAAGGTCCTTGACATTTTTGAGACAAATCCTAGTCCTAGCACAACAAATCTGTTTTAGCAAGAGATACCAGCAATCATATAAGAGATACTCTTCATCAACATTTGCACTTGTTATCAATGTGTTAGAGCTTTTGTGCACACATCTACAGAGTATAAACTGTAGGATAGATTTTGTATCAGCCAATATTTGTTTGTATAATACCATTGTCAAGCATTTGCGTTTACATGAGATTAGTGAAGTAGACAGATTTATAGTGAGAGGTTCATGTTGGGGTCATTGGAAAATTTACCAAAACACATTGAAATAGAGAGAATTGGTACGAATAGACATGAAATTATGTAGAATCATAAAAATGTGACACCATGGGCCCTCTTGAAGAAATCTACTATTTATTGCCCTTGAAATGCACGCAAGCGATAATATAGTCTTGGTTCCCATACTTATTTCAATATTGGCTGATCATGCACTATACATGTATGTGAAATTCAAACAAAGTAGCATATTTGTTCAAATGAATAAATATGTATACAACAAAATAGTTTATGTACATAATTTGTCTGAATAATTCTTCATGAAAATCTTAGTGTCAGTTTCTTTAAATGGCATTATATCGCTTCACACTTCAGACAGTTCTTTATAATATTCTTAGTCTTGAAGAAGAAAAAATGTATTGTGATAATCCTCTAAACAAAGTCTAAGACCTACAAAGGGACTAAAGTTTAAGATTATAAGATCAGTCTGACCGTTTGATACCACACAATAGATGTAAACACCTATATTTAAGCTGTAATTGGAAGCTACATCTTCATTACATGCAGTAATCTCTTCAAATTAGAACGTAGTTGTCAAAACAGGGCACAAAGAGGACAACTCTATAAAGTCTGGATCTAAGACCATGTTAGATTGTTTTTTTATTAAATTTAAACATTGTCCAGAGGTGTCACCATTTGCCTTTTCATCACAGAATTCAGTGTTGACAATTACACTGTTCAGTGAATCCATTATTTCATTGTACCCCAAACCACAATAACATGGATTCAAAACCACAATCAAATGCCAGGACCATTAAAGGGAACCACCACCACCACCCCCCCCCCCCCCCCCCAAATAATGTTTTAATAAATGAAAGAAAACTGTATTACTAGTCCATTCCACCCAAAAAAAATTGAGAAAAATAGGTTTCCGGAATAATTGTATCAGTTTGAAAACTGAAATATAACAAAAGATCTAGTCTGTTCTGCAGACACATGAATGTTTGTTTGCAAAAGTAGTTAATTTTGTATCTAGAGACCAGTGTGAAGTTTTCCCTATTGTATTTGTGTAGTAAGTTTGTGAACCAATCCTGTAGGACCAAAAGTAGTATCGACCAATTAGCAATGGGATGGGAGGAGATTTTGCTTTTGGTGGGTGACCGCCAACCAATTAGAAGAGAGGATGGTCAATATAAAGTTTGAATGAAACATTTTTGGAGACAAATATGTCTACAGTTGCTGGTGGAATGGACAATTAAAGTTCTTAAAAGGATCTAGTAACTTTGTTGACATGTGCAAAAAATGATGAAGGGTTGATGCAATGTATATTATTGTTATCTCATATGTCCACAGGGTATTGTGTGAACATTTCAAGTCAAATGGACATTGCAAGGCCAAGTAATGAGCGAAAATGCAAAGTGATATTCACTAACTCACTGCACTCACTTTGTACACGGTAAGAAAAACTCCACCTGAGTTTTTCTTATCTGAATACTTCAATCGTACATATCTTTGTAACGAAAGGGAAATTTGAAAAACCGAAACTGGTCCCATGATTTTATTGTTAATACGAATACAACAAGGTATGATGGAACCGCTAGAATTAAAATTTTATTTTGAGGATTTGGACAATGTTACTAAGTCCCTTTAACACTTATATACCATGAAGGTAAAACTCTAGAAACATTTGTATCTCTATCGATCAAAAACAAAAACAAAAATGAATGTGAGAAATCATCATTGAAAATATGAGAAAATTGTTAAAGAAATAAGAATTAAATTATCATGATCCATGAATTTAATGTTGTAATAGACATTGTTTTCAAAATTGTCACATGATCATGTGATGATGATGTCATACATGGACATCCTGTTGTTTGTTTACATTAAGTTATTAAATGTCAGTAATTTACTGATCATATCTTTTTGGCAATATCTTTTTGTATCAAGTTTGTTTTTTGCATAGATAATAATGTGTAATAATAAGTGATGTTATCAACATTATCTATGTTTATAACCTGAATTCTCCAGTGATAACGAAAATAAATGTATATCTTGTTTCCTTCCCCTTTAATAGGAAACCAAAACCAAAACCACAGTCTCTTTACCATCTATATACGATACAAGCAATTCCCAATAGCCTTTTGCATCTCTTCTTTGTGATTCTTCATGTTTACAGTTCAGTAGGTAGTTGTTTATTAACTAGAAATCTATGGTAAACATTGCTGTGCAATTTGAGTTGTGTTTCCGATTGTCAGTACATGTACATAAAAGTGGGCGGTGTGATAATAAACAAACCATGCATATATAAACTGGTATCTACCGCAGCCAGCCAACCAGAGCAGAGTCTGGTCTAGTGTGGCAGTGGGTATATTGATTTTTGGAGCTGCTTTTATGTACTCCATACCTGAGTGGGCAACCATATGATCATATGTTTCTCATTGTATTGCATGTGCATGTTGCATAAAGTGTGTGCCGATCTGCAAGTGTCTTTATAATACCCTTCAGCGGGACCAACTTTGGTATACCGGCTAGACTGGCCCATGTAGTCTTCTCTCTCTACCGGAGAATTCATTTTTACCTAATTGATAGTTGGTAGTTGCAAAGTTTTGGTGAATACATTTGTGGATTGGAACTAATTTTGCGTCGCAAAGAGAGACCGACTCAGCAAGATGAATTGGCAGTGGATGCTGCTGCTTGCTCTGGGCTTAGCGTCGATGAGCGATGCTGAGAGAGTTCCAAGGGGTAAGATAAATTGAGACAGTAGTTTTTTTTTATTTGTACAATACATTATACATGTTATGTTGCCAGAACAAATCAGTCATTTGGCCCTATTATCATATTCGGTGGTTTTTATTTCCTCATTCGTTAAATATCTGTATTATATACTCAAGAGTCAAGTACTTTCTAATGAAATGGTGACAATTGTGATAGTATAATATCCAAATTCCAGAATAATAGATTGGATATTGACATGAATGGCATAATTAATGTTCCCTTGTCCTGATATTATATAATTTCAGTCGCTTATGTACAAAGTAGATATCAGTCAGTATACTTCGAGAGTATCATATCTGGAACAAGTACACTTTTGCCCTATTGTATGGATGTGAATTTACATAAATACCCTGTATGTCCCATTAAAGACAAATTATCTATTAGCTGTTTCAACTCCTTTGTGTTTATTTTGTAGTGATATATATCTGACAAAAATTTACCTTTTATTTAATTGTATTTGTAGGCAGCAGGACTATCAACATATTGAATAGACAATGAAATGTGTATAAAGCCTAAGTAAAGGAATCATGCATTCATATGATCCATATATATTTTGTTTAGGCTTGCTGTGTAATGATTCCATAATGCAATTGCCCATGGATGTTATAGAAGTGTAAGTGTTATAGTTTGATTCATGTATTTGTACTAGTTGTTGGTGTAACATTAAACATATGCAAGGCCTACTGAGTACCGACACTGATGATTAATTGTTCTCAGTCTCCTCATTCTAATCGGAATTGTTCTTTTACCTTGGACCTTGCACCAGGTAAATAACTCTGCATGCAGCTCTGACAAAGGGTTGTATTGTTGACTTGGTTCCTGGCTGTTTACATGTTATACATTGTCACAGATTCGCAGTAAACGTTACAAAAACAGACAAAAAGTGACAAAAATTAGTTTTTTGTTCAAATATTTTTACATCCTTGAATCATCGTTGTTTAACCTGTTGCTTACGGGAACCTGGTGGGCTATGTACAAAGTCTATGGGGATTTCAGAATCTTGTAGTGAACAGGTTAATTTGTTTCACATTGAACTACTACTGTATGAAGGAAAAAAGGGGGGCATGTATGCATGGTTCCTGCATGATTTTCAAGGGCTTTTAGAGGCTAAATCGGCCCAAGCCACGGAATACAACGGGCAACTTTCCTAACTTGCCTGTTAAAAATAAGAGTTCGATTTTCATTTTTGCTACAAATAAAAAAACAATGTGTAATTAATGAGGCTATCTTTTTGCTTTTGTATGGCTTAATTGCACCATACGGTTTCATTATAATTCCAGTTCCATGTGGACAAATTTTATCTCTGGCTTACATTATAATTGTATATATACTTGCCTTGTTGCCCGGGGCAAGTAAAAATTGATGTCTGGCAAGTAAAATTTCATAAATGGTCTAGTTTGGTTGCTTGACTGTGCAACTTAATTTTTGCTTAACTAGGAGAGAATAATGTAATTCTTTATGAGTATTAATCTCATCTAGAAGTAAGCAGGCAAGTAAGTTTTCTGTTTGGGCAAGTAAAAGTTGGAAAAGTTATGATTCTGCTTGCCCGAATGGGCAAGTAGAAACAAATGTTACAGGGTACCACCACCCAAAAATAATATTCTTATAAATAAAAGGTAACATCTTTAGAATTCCATTCCATCAACAAGTTCACCAAAATATGTTTCCAGAAAAAAATATATAATCGGAAAACGCAACACCATTCTAAAGTACGGTCTGAATGTATAAGACTAATTTGTGCAGAGCGAATGAATCGCCCAGGATTCCACTGTCTCCAAACGTACGCGTGAATAGCATTGGCGCACTCGCAAACCAGGAACCAGGAATTAGTAGTGGTTCCGTATAAATGGGTGAAAATTAATTGCTTTGTTAATGAATTGCACAAACCTTTGCAAAATGTTGTGTATCTATTTGATATCACAAAATGGTACCAAAACATATAATTATGTGTTGTTCTTTGCCTGGTGGTCCCCTTTAAAGGGACTTAGTAACATTGTCCAAATCCTCAAAATAAAATTTTAATTCTAGCGGTTCCCTTATACCTTGTTGTATTCGTATTAACAATAAAATCACGGGACAGTTTTCGGTTTTTCAAATTTCCCTTTCGTTACAAAGATATGTATGATTGAAGTATTCAGATAAGAAAAACTCCGGGCGAGTTTTTCTTCCGTGTACAAAGTGAGTGCAGTGAGTGCAGTGAGTTACTGAATATCACTTTGCATTTTCGCTCATTACTTGGCCATACAATGTCCATTTGACTTGAAATTTTCACACAATACCCTGTGGACATATGAGATAACAACAATATACATTGCATCAACCATTCATCACTTTTTGCACATCTCAACAAAGTTACTAGATCCCTTTAATGTGGAGGCTTGATAACATAAACCCAATCAGTTTGCAAGTGCTGTACATGAATGTTTAATTAAATTTCCCAAGCTTGCCAGGTGTTCACCCAATATGATAATGACTTTGTGTGGATCTAGTTATTTGATACCCGAAATCACTTGTATTTCTGTTGACTGACAGTATTAGGAGAGTGTTCCATTTCATTTGGAACACCATTCATTATTAATTAATACAACATCCACATCAATCATAATGTATTTTTATTTACAAATACTGTATGGTACAATTAATTTGAACAGACTCATGCAGTCATGGAAATGTCAACTCATATATAGTTGATCACAAGTATATACCGTTTGCCTAGCTGTCACAGTGTATAGCAATTATCTGTCAATAGTAATAATATAAAAAGGGTTGAAAACTATTTCATAATTAAAATCCAATTGACTAGATTCAAATTTGATGAGTAAGTACTGTTCACTTCCCTATAAAGTTGTATTCCTTTGCACATACTGTACTGTTTAGTATATAGTATACACATGGTTGTAATCAATAAATGTACATGTTTGCTTTAATTAACAACTAACATTTGTAGATTTGCATCTTCTGCATTATATTCCCTTTTCTTGATTTGATTGGGCACAGCAAATAAAGTACACGGGGGCAGCGGGCGAATTCGCCCCCGAAATGCCCAAAAGAGCCCCCCCCCCCCCCCCCCCAAAAAAAAAAAAAAAAAAAAAAGTAGCCCCCGAAAATTATTATTTTTTATTTTTTATTTATTTTTTAATTTTTGAGGCGGATTTTTGGGGCGGATTTTCTGTTTGGATCGTGATAAAATGCTTATAAGATGATCACTTACAGTGCATTAAGCTTAATAGTAGCCCCTGAAATTCGAAAAGGAGCCCGGAAATTTGTAGCCCCTGAAAGTTGGAAAAGTAGCCCCCGAAAAGGAGCCCCCGAAATAAAAAAATATGAATTTTTTCGCTGATTGGGCATGCATATTACGTAGTTGGAAATGCCATTGTAGTGAAATATTGTATACGATTTTGGTTAATAACCCGTTCAGGACTGGTCCCGATAATATCAGGCTTTGGTCTATTGAGAATACATGTTGTAGTAAAATCTGAATGGGTTAAGATATATGGTTTTTTAAAGTGTAATTTTGGTTCTTGCTTTCTGAGCACTATGGATTTGATGAGCACTACATTTGTCACTAACTTGTATTATGGCGGACAAATCCAGTTAATATTTGTAAAGATGTGCATGCATAATATTCTTGTTTTTCTTTCTTTTTGGTTATGATAATGAATATTTCTTTCAACTACCGGGTATATTTAGAAATAGACTGTAGTATATTAATTGTTTATGTGAGATACACGTACATTTTGTATAATATATTTATTTATGACTGACACTCAAAATATCTTATTTACACGTAATTGTTATGACGTTGCAGTTAAGTACTTGTTTCTGTTCTGTTTACCCTGCCTCATGTCACATGATTTATTGGTTTCATTTCTTTTATTTGATTCTTTTGTATTGAATAAAGATGATCTATCATATAGCAGTGCTCAAAATTAGCATAGGCTCGCAGGCCTGGGGCCACTAAAAATTAGCTCCAGGCCACCAAATTTCATTGATCCTAAATTCTACTGGCCCATTTGGGAAACCAAATTTAACAGAATTTATGTTGTTTTTCTTTTGTTTGGGGCCACCAGATTTTGGTTTCGGGCCACCAGATTTTGGTTTCGAGCCACTCAAAGTTGAACAGTCTTGTTTTTACTTGCCCAACTGGGCCACAAGGCAAAAAGGTTATAATTTCTAAATATGGTCCATGTTGGCTTGGGACTCATAACTGTACCAACAGAGACTTAGTAATATGAATAATATATTACATACCCAATTTGGGCCAATAATTTTGTGTTGTTTTTACCAAAATAAAATATTTTCCAAATATGCTTTGTGAAGGTGTTCAAAGTATCTTATTATTTGTGGTCTGATGGTGGAGTGAATCAAATATTTTTAAATTAATGTATTCATGATAGGAAGTATGTTTATTGGTCATTATGTGCTGTCAAGAACTGACAACTGAACATTTACATGGGATCTGGTAGAAGCGATGTGGTAGGAGTGGAACGTGTATACAACTGAGCAATATGTTGTCTGTGCCTTATGCCTGCTAGAATGCATTGCTCTCGATGGTTGTTAGGGAAAGTGCACGTCTTCGGCGGATTGATTGATTGTGAGTGTGTCTGATGACTAGTGTGTACTAGTTTAAATGCAATGCATGCTTAGATGATGAATGAGTATGACAATTTAGTAAAATAACTATTTGTTATAACACAACTAAAGATGATGCACTGAAGCCTCCCACAAATAACCAACTGCTTCTCAATTTCTGAGATCCAAGGTCAGTCATTTATGAATTTTCAAACTTTGGAAGGCTATTTTTCATATAATAATCACAATTTGCTTGACATTTTTGTATGAATTGAGAGACCTTTTAAATCTTCTTTGTCAAGTTTCTTACAACATATACATGTACGTATAATTGCTTGAATTCATTCAATTTGAATGTCACATTTTAATGAATGATAGTTAAGCTCTTGAATAAGAACAAAACGATTTTGGGGTTTTAACCATTGTAAGTTTTGCATTGATCTGATCATTCTTGGTGTTTCATTTCAAAGTAAAGTTATTTATTTGAAATAATTTGTTTAATGACAAAATTTGAACATAAACACGAATATAATATATAATATACATGTATATATACTTGCATTATTACATTTGCAAATCAAGGTTCTCAGTATCATTGGTACATATTATGTGTGTAGAAATTGAGGGGTCTTTCCCAATTATGAATGAATAAATTGTGTTTGTAAATAACCTTAAATATGAACTGCTTCACCCTTGTCTTGAACAGAAGAGCAAGCGGACACTACCACCGCGACTCCAACCACTGCAGCTCCTAGCACGGCAGAGCCGAGCACTGAGGCTCCTAGTACAGCTCCTTCAAGTACAGCTAGCCCAACGGCTGCTAACGCGAGCACAAGTGCCACACCTTCTGGCAACCAGACCAGTACAGCTGGACCCTCTGGTAATGCAACAGATGCAGCCACACCCCTTAGTAACCGGACCCAAACAACCCAGTCACCTGATGGTAACGCGACCGATGCAGCCACACCCCCTAGCAACCAAACCCAAACTACCCAGTCGCCTGATGGTAACTCAACCGATGCAGCCACACTCCGTAGTAACCAGACCCAAACTACCCATTCACCTGATGGTAATGCGACTATTGCAGCCACACCCCCTAGTAACCAGACCCAAAACACCCAATCACCTGGTATCCCTAGCACTACTGCCACACCCCCTAGTAGTAACCTGACCACCCAGGCAACCCAATCACCTAGTAATAGAACCGAGACAGCCACACCCCCTAGTAACCTCACCCAGACAACCCAGTCACCAGGTAACGGTACCGAAGGTCAAGAAGATGGAAGTGATCGGGGAACCGATCAGCCAGATCAGGATGGAGGAGACGGAACCGAGTCTACATCACCAGGAACAACCGGACAGGGTAATACAACTCAGGGAACACCCGGAGAAGGATTGTCTAACCAGGGAAATACAACTCAAGGAACATCCGGGGAAGGATCATCTAACCAGGGTAATACAACTCAGGCAACTGAAGAAGCACAAGGTGGAGAAACAACAAACCCAACTCCTGGAGAAGGTGGATCAACGGAACAGGGTAATACCACTCAAGGCTCTGAAGCACCTGGACAATCGGAATCACCTTCACAGAACGCTACAGAAAGCTCTCCAGGACAAACAGGATCAGCTCAACAAAATGCTACAGACATTCCAACAAACGGAACCGATTTGGGACAACAACAAAGTACCACAATTAGTCCAACGGAAGACCAGCAGAATGCTACAGAGCCACCCAGAACGAGAGGAGATGGAACGGTTGTGGAAGGTATAGAACGTAGGGAACTCCTCCCAGGAGGAACAACATCCAAGGATGGCATGAGGTTCATTGACTCATGGTGATGGCAAAGAAATGTTTCTAGGGATCCACGTCAAGACACCGAGATATACATCCGTTCTCGCAGTTTCTGTCTAAGAAGTTAACCTAAATAGCCATTTATGACAAAAAGATGTTCCTGTTTACTAAGTTAACCTAAACAGATATGACAAATTCCAAATTAAGAATTTATACATATTTACTAGTAGAAATTTATTCATTCTACCATTGACATTTGTCCAGATTTTATTTGTTAGTTAGTTTTTCCTCAACCATGTCCCCCCCCCCCCCCACACACACACAGCTAAGATGGGAAACTTAAATAATGACACATCAAATTGCATCCAAATTATAATTAGTTCTTTCTCAATCCTGCCCCACTGCCCACCCTCCACTTCAATGATATGAAACCAGTACCTATATAATCAGACAAATTCAACTTATTTTGTCATGATAATTTGTGTTGCTAATGACGTTTGAAATGTTAAGCTTGTTTTTTTTATATCTCTCTTGCAAATGCTTTAGGTGAAGGTGAAGGATCTGATCGCGTGCTAATTGATTTTGGCGGTAAGTAATCCTCCTACAATGTAGATCAAATTGATCCATTAACTTTGTCAAATTCAACCAAAACCACTTGAAGTCTTCACATTTCTCTTGTTCCATGTTGTTTGGCTTATGGTCCGGAAAATGAAATGGAGGTTTTTTTTTTAATGGGCCCTTATTATAAATGTATTAGGGCAAGTCCAAGCTATTTAGTAGCTGTAAAGCGTGGGACATCAGAGCGAATACTAGGGCTTAACTCTAATAAGAAATATTGAAACACCATATTTGTTTTCATTTTTGATTTTCTGGAGCAAATGTTAACAAATGCAAAAAAAATAATTTGAAATCACCCATGCATTAATAAGTTATGCAACTTAATGGGACTCTCTGGTCCCACATGTCTGAAGCCTGGCCTCTGCCCAGCAATTGGAGAGGGTTTGGTATCAGTGGAGAAATTGCTTCCTAGGCAAAAACTGTCCTGGTGTGTACTGTGGTGCTGAGAAAGACTCACTAATAATATTTATCAATGTTTCTTAATAAGGCTGGTCTCTGCTACTTAGTCTCTGCCCAGTCGCGAGGGAGGGTTCAGCAGCTGTGGAGGAACCCCCTGCTTTGGTCTCAATTAAGACCATCCTAAGCAGGATAGATGTTGCGAAAGACCACTCACTGATCACGTTAATATGTCTCGTCTTCTCCATTGCTGCACCTTTTATCCAATGCAAACCTGGTGGGCCCCCTGTGTTAACTATATAGGTAGTGCATAATCTAGTATGGACCAGGTTAAAACCAGGTCTCGCCACTTTTAATTGTCTGTACAGGTCTGAAGGCTGGCCGCTGCCCAGCAAATGAGGGAGGGTTTGGCATCTGTGGAGGAACCCCCTGCCTTGGCGATGAGGACTGTCCCGGTGATGACAAGTGTTGCCAGAGACCCTGCGGGAAACTGTGTATGGAACCAGCACCAGAACCAGGTTAGTCTGCAGAATTTACATAATTATACAGTCAAACCTGTGTTTGGCCGGGTTAATAACAGGTTAATAAGAAATTATATTATATGACTTAGCAAAATGCGATTCATTGATTGGCTCAACACAGTCACGTGATCAACTGCTATGAGGGACATATTGAAAATTATAGGCCCAAGGTCATATCATGGTTTTGAGATCACCGAGCGCCTATAATTTCAATATACCCCGAATATTTCAGCAGTCAATAATTGTTTTATATACCGAATTAACCCTAACTCTGATTGTTAAAAATAAATGATTTCCTCCTAATTTTAGCATAATAAAAAGGAAAACAAACAATTGATCATTCAATCAAAATTGACTGTATTCTGTTTGTGACACTGACCCCCTTTGCTGGTGCAGAGCGTGTTGTCCAAAATAACTCCACGTATTGCGCATGGGTTTTGGTGCCATAGGTTTACAAATCATAGGCGCCAGAAGTGGGGGGCAGGGGGGGCGGCCGCCCCCCCAATCCAAAAAAGCCCCCCCCCCCCCCTCCAAAAAAAAAAAAAAAGAAAAAAGAAAAAAGAAAAGAAAGAAAGAAAGAAAGAAAGAAAAAAGAAAAGAAAAAAGAAATGTATCAGCCAATACTTGTTAATTCTAACGTTTGAAAACTATAGTTATACAGCCATTTAACGTTTTCGCTGCGCGCTTCGCGCGCAAACAAATTATCTCAGTTTGTTGTGTAACTTGCACGTCTGGGGTGGATTTTTCTGTACCACGTAGTTCCTGTGTAGGCTGTTATTGCTCTGGCTGTTTGTGTGACGTGCACCAAATTGCACCATTTCAAGTATATGAATGCAAAATCTTCCCCGTGGGAGGGGCATACCACCTCCCAAACCATCCCCCTATGGCTCTGCCCCAGCCCTCGGTCGCTTCGCTCCCTCGGGACTCATTTTTGGCTGTAAGCTATGTTGTTGGATCATACATAATCCCAGATAACAATGCTGCGTTGGCCCATCGTTGGCCCAATGTAGGCGGTCATGTTGGACCAACGTCAAAACGTGACGTTTTGCCCACGTCATTCTTGCCGCTGGGCCCTCGTCGGCCCAACCCCCATAAGCCAACGTCAATTGCCAATGTTGCGCCAACGTTTGCTCAACCTTTTATTTTGCTATTTCTGACGTCAAGCCAACATTGAGCCGACTAAACCCCAACGTTCATACGACTATATAAGTGAATGTTGGCCCTACGTTGGCTTGCCTACCATCGTAATGCGGTTTGTCAAACGTTAGTACAGTCAAACCTGTCTATAGCGACCGCTCAAGGGACCGGCGAACAGTGGTCGGTGTAGACAGGTGGTCTCGTTAGACAGGTGGGCGGCCATTTTGAATTTCTTGTCGCATATTGTTAAATATCTTTTTAACGAAAGGGAAATTCGAAAAAAACGAAACCTGTCCCATGTTTTGTTAATACGAATACACCAAGGTATGAGGGAACCACCGCCATTACAATTTGATTGTGAGGATTTGGACAATGTTACTAGATCCCTTTAAAATAGATTCCTACCATATTTCTAACTATTCAAATCGTACAATACTCTTAAACCCGTTCAGGGCCCCGTTGCAGGAAGAGATACAATCGATTGTAAGATGCAATTAATGGTAAGTCAGATCACGTGTTTTAGATGCGCAAATCTGATTGGTTGAAACGCGTAAATTTTCTGACTTACAATCAATTGTAACCAACAATAGATTGTATCTCTTTCTGCAACGGGACCTAGGACTGATTGATTAAATTGGTTTAGTGCCAACGAGACTATTAATTAATAAATTATTAATACTCAGTAAATAGTACTCCGCGCAAATGTTGAGAAACGAACCGGCTGTTCAAACATCAGATAGAAGGACGCGATGTTATGATACTTATAATTATTTTAATAAATGTTCACTCTTTTGTACACATAATTATCATTTATAATTATGTACTGAAACTACGTTTTAAAAATATATATACGAAAATCTGTCGAATTCCTTATACTCGATGTAATAATGACCCTGGGCCCGTATTCAATTCCGTACTTAAGTACAAAATTTAAGCAATTTACTTAGTATTTGGCTAAAGTAAATTACTTAGCCAAAATTGAGATTCAATTCATCGGCTAAGTATTTTACTAAGTAAAGTATGATTTTGTCTTAGTAAATTACCTAAGTACTTTACTTAAGCAAGGTTGCTATTCAAATCCCTCATTGTGACTTAGTAATTTGCTTAAACTTAGGAAAATCATTAGGACACTGAAGCATATAGCTTAACGCTGGAATTAGTGGGAAACGGGTATTTAATATGGTGGTGAAACGACATTAAATGCTCCGAAATAGAAATGCAACCCCCTTCCCCTGAAAGTTATAATTTAAGATGATATAAGCGCATTATCAAAGCAAACTGTGCGCAGTGCGCTTCAATTCAGGCGCATTAAGAGTCGTTGCGCTCATGAAATCACAGATTTATACGCGCCAAAAGGCTGTGTACAGTGCACTATTAAGAACAAAAATAGTGAATGGCAATCATACAGGGAAAAGAAAAAAAATCAAGCTGTTACCGAATATTATCTGCTTGATTTGTTCATCTTTTGTTTACTTGTATGGATGTTGTGGATATAATGTGATCTACTATTGTAGTAATCCATGCCATTTTGGTGGACATATTCTTCAAACATTGCAAGTGATATATTTATGGGACATTAAATAATGGTCACAGCCGGCGGGTAAGTTATTTTTAATACTTCTTTATCATACAAGTATATTCCATGTTTGAACATAGTTTGCTGGTTCGTTGGACTGGAGGCATCATTATGGATCATATTATGTAAAAAATCAATTACTCTCTCCACTTTCGGAGCTTCAAACGATCAAACTTTCACAAGAGCATAGCCTAGATCAATTAGGCCTGCAGATTATGGATCCTACAATCGACATGGCATACCTCATATAAACTCAAGAAAACCATAAGCAAGCAGTGATTTTATTCCTCGACTTTGATGTTTTTCTGCTCATGTTGAAGCTTTGACTGCTCCGCCCTATAATACCGTAATAACGTAACGTTTCAATCAAGATTGCTGTTATGATCATGCAATTCTGTTTTAACACATGAATTCCCATTGACAAGCGTCGCACAAAATTGGTTTGCGATTTTGTTTTAACACGTGAATTCCCATAGACAAGCGTTGCACAAAATGGTTCGCGGATACCATCAGCACTAATTTACAAACCATTGTGACGTCACAAGTATTTTACTTAGATTTTGTCTTATGTAAGTAAAAGTCTAAAATGCGATTTGAATACGAGATAAGTAAAGTTCTTAGCTTAGCAATTTACTTAGTAAATTTCTTACTTATTCTAAGTATGGAATTGAATACCGGCCCTGGAATATTCAATCCCATATATTAGAGACTAAAATACTTGAATCGAAATGTGATAGCTATTAGCTAGGTGACCAGCCAAAGTCAATCTATCAGCTGTCTGAAGTTTATTGTCATTATAAAAGTATGTTTTATGCATTGACCTGCTCAGGATTGGAGCCTTGAGTGACCAGAGGCGACCGAGTTGATGCCTTGGTCGCTCAAGCGCTAATTTTGTGATCGCTATACACAGATTTATATGTACGTCGGGACCCAAATAGGGTGGTCGCTGCTCGCGTTAGGCAGGTGGTCGCATTACGCGGGTCGCTTAACACATGATTTTTCAGGGGAGGACCAGAGAGCGGTCGTTATGAGCAGGTGGTCGCTATAGACAGGTGGTCGCATTATCAGGTTTGACTGTACGACGTCAACTAGCCAACCAATATCCAACGTAGTAGGCGAAACGTTGGCCCAACGTTTGCTTTTCGACCATATAAATATGATTGTTCGTCTAACTATCACCCAACGTTGTTTCAACGTACATTTGCCGACCAGTTTGCCAACATTCAACAGCCAACGTCGGCTTAACGTTGTTTTAACGTCAGCTCGCCGACTGCAAAAATATGGTTGTGAATTTACCGTAGGCCAACGTTGGCTAAACGTTGTTTTTCCAACCGCGACGGTGCCGACTATAGACTACAATCCGCCAACGTCGCATTGTTATCTGGGATGTGGCATATGGTTTATGTTTTTATGCACCAAATTGCACCATTTCAAGTATATACATGCAAAATTTTCCCCGTGGGAGGGGGATACCCCCACCCAAACCCTCCCCCTCTGGCTGTGACCCAGCCCTCGATCGCTTCGCTCCCTCGGGACTCATTTTTGGCTGTAAGCTATGATGTTTGATCATACATAATGTGGCATATGGTTTATGTTTTTATGCACTAAATTGCACCATTTCAAGTATATAAATGCAAAATCTTCCCCGTGGGCGGGGAAAACCCCTCCCAAACCCTCCCCCTCTGGCTCTGCCCAACCCTCGGTCGCTTCGCTCCCTCGGGACTCATTTTGGGCTGTAAGCTTTGATGTTGGATCATACGAATGTGCCATATGGTTTATGTTTGTATGCACCAGAATGCACCATTTCAAGTATATAAATGCAAAATCTTCCCCGAGGGAGGGGGATACCCCCTCCCAAACCCTCCCCCTCTGGCTCTGCCCCAGCCCTCGGTCGCTTCGCTCCCTCGGGACTAATTTTTTGTTGTAAGCTATGTTGTTGGATCATGTTTTTATGCACCAGATTGCACAATTTCAAGTTAAAAAATGCAAAAGCTCCCTACCGTGGGAGGGGGGACTCCGCTCAGTCACTTTGCTCCCTCGGGCTTGGTCGCTTTATCCTCGCAATGTCTCACTCTCACCTCTGGCTCAAAGTTGGCAACTCTGTGAGTGTGGTTGGGCATGAGCCCCTAAACACATAAATCGTGAGCCCCCTTAGTGTTTTGCCCCCCCCAATCCAAAACTGCTTCCGGCGCGCCTGTTACAAATCAGTGCTGTATGAATTGAATTCTTGCATTTATGTTTGGGCTTAGAAAATGATATGCTTGTTTTTAACAGTGCTTAGAAACGTGTTGTATTATTTGCTTTATAAATGTTCTGTATTATTATGATTATTATTATCATTATCATTATTATTATTATTATTGTTATTATTATCATAATTATTATTATTATCATTATCTTTATAAACTCCTGTATCTGCAGTGGTCCACCCCGGAGTGTGCCCCATGGAGGTTGGTGGTCAACCGTACTGCGAGGGAGAAGCATGCGTGACCGATGGGGATTGTCGGGGCGGCGAGAAATGTTGCGCAGGCTGCGGGGGGGATGTCAGCACATGTATGCCTGCACCACAGATCCGTAAGTAAAATAATAATGGTTTTATACTTGATTTTTTTTAAGCGATTTAAAATGGTTCTTTTAACCCATTCATAGAACACAGAATGGGTGGTCAATCATACTGCGAAGGGGAGCTGTGTCTTACCTATATTATTATTATTATTTATTCGGCCAAAATTAAAACAGATACAGAGTATGCAAAATGCAAAATACAAAATACAAACAGTCAATAAAGAAAGTGAAGGAAAGGGGGAAAAGGGACATTTACAAGTGGGCCAGGGCTCACAAAAGTAAAATTCTTTACTATTGCCCGGAGACATGCGAGCCCTCACGAGTAACTGTCAAGAAAACATGAGGAAACAATTATATTGCACATACATGTTGGAACAAATTACATACATGTATCTAAAATAACAATATTGCAAAAATCAACAATACTAGCCTAAGCCACCTCCTCTGGTAATAAATAGAATTAAGACTACAAAATTAACTATAAGATCAACTATAATACAGACAAATGTGAATTCCAAATACATGTAATAGAACTAAAATAAAATATTACTAATAATAAGCATAACAAATTAAACATGAAAGATAAGAGGACTAATTGGTGCATATTTGATCAGTTTGAGATGAGGAACCAGAAAGTTTTGCCTACCGTATTTTGCTGGTGTATTAACCGCACGTTTTTACATACAGAAGAACTTGCTAAAAGGGGGGAGCGGTTAATACACAGAGATAGAGAAACATATTTTATCAAAATACCACACATGGGCTATGATCATTTTATGTGGAGTAAAAAGCTTGATAGGCTTCTTCTGTTATGAATTATGCTCCAAACAAAAACAAGTACATGTATGTGACTTGTGTTGTTTTGTGAACTGAAAGCATGGGATGTCTGTATAGTTTGATTATGTTGCAAAGAATCCCAGCACAGTTTTATCATCTAGAAAAATGTGTTTTTCCCTTTCAATGACATCCTAAAGTTTGGGGTGCGGTTAATACACAGGTGCGGTTTATACACTGGCAAATACGGTATTCAAAATTAATTTACACATAAGCAACCATTGCCACCAATTGTAGCTTCATTTACTAGCAACTCACCATGAATTTGTACATGAAATTTCACTTATTCCCTATTCAAGTTATATATATATATATTTTGTCTGTTTGTCTTTGTAAAGAGCCTCCAGTGGAGCCCTTTGAACCTCTTGGGCCTGGTAGCGGTGGTCAGTGCCCAAGGCTGGGCCCCGCTGAGCTAGGCAACTGTGACGGCCAGGAATGCCGCGATGACTCCAGCTGCTTCGAGAACGAGATGTGTTGCGGCAGTGCATGCGGCTACCATTGTACCCTAGCTCAGTTTGTTGGTAAGCGTGTGTTGTTGTAGTTGTCGACTTTATTATTGTCATTTTCTTGTCATCATTTTCTTCTACTTCCACTTCTGAAGTGTTTATCTTATTCTTCTTTTTCTTCTGATTAATCTGCTTTTTTCAATGCTGACAATCTGTTGATACTGCTTTTGCTATAAGTGATTTTTTGTTGCCAAGCTTTGCTGGAAATGTTTTGTGTTTGGGCGGCTTTTAGAATTACGAATTATTGCACATAATATGGTAGACTGCTTTTCTCTAGCCTGATTCATCATTCCTCAGTGTCTGTGGCCATCACCCCCTCAAAAAAAGAAAAGGTGCACCCCTGGCCCCCATTATTTACTATAAACAATTCCTCTATCCCTAATTCCCTCTCCATCTAGAGCCCCCCATGACCCCCACATTAGAGGCTCTTCATCCTGGTTTCTGCCCCTCTCTTTGGGTGCCATCATCCTGTCAGAACCAGGAGTGCATAAATGACGGGGATTGCGCCGAGCTAGAAAAATGTTGCGGCAGTATCTGTGGCTTCCGCTGTGCCCCTGCGTTGGAGGGTTAGTCTTCAACAAAAAGCATGAAAGGAAACAAATACTGCATGTTTGCATGTGTTTTTCTTTGCTTAAAAACAAATGCGCTTGTTCATTTTTTTTTATAACCTTTGCCTTTTTTATGTGCACACTTATGTTAAACATTGTTAAAAGCTGCATGCAGGTCCATTTTACGTCTACATATATGTATGTTATTTCTATAGTGATATTCTTATATATTTTTTTTTTTTCCAAAATATTTTTGTACTTAGTGAAGAAAATGTTGATGTGACCTTTTTTTTCCCTTCATGCTTTGTTCTTACAGAGCCACCACCACCAGACTGTGAAGGTGACCTTGTGTTCAACGAGGCCGGCCCTGTGTGCGAAGAGACTTGTCTGGAGGGCAGACCCAGTGACTGCCTTGACATCACCCTCCCCGGGTGCTCCTGCCCCGAAGGAACCATCCGTGTGGACTCAGGATCTACAACATGTGTGTCGCCAGAACAGTGTCCAGGTAAGACTTATAGTAACAACCACATAGAAACAGTACCTATTTACACGAGGCCAGCCCTGTGTGTGAAGAGACTTGTCTGGAGGGCAGACCCAGTGACTGTCTCAGCATCACCTTCTCCAGGTGCTCCTGCCCCGAAGGAACCATCCATGTGGACTCGGGATCTACAACATGTGTGCCACCGGAACAGTGTCGAGGTAAGACTTGGTAACAGCTACAACCACAACCATAGAAACAATACCTTTTTACACAAGGCCAGCCCTGTGTGTGAGGAGACTTGTCTGGAGGGCAGACCCAGTGACTGTCTCAGCATCACCCTCTCCAGATGCTCCTGCCCCGAAGGAACCATCCGTGTGGACTCGGGATCTACAACATGTGTGCCCCTTGAACAGTGACCCAGGGCTCTCCTTCTTGGTCACCAGGACACTAATAAGTAATTGTTTTTTGTTTGACACTCTACAATAATATTGAATATTTATTATTTGGTATCTCCACTCTGCTCATCAACATAGATGTACAGCCGGTTGTTCGTGAGGTGACCAAGAAAGACCAGTGCACTGGGGATCTGTCGTACAACGACTGCGGGACGCAGTGCCCCCTGACCTGTGCCGAGCCGGACGAGAAGGCTTGCATCAGGATCTGTGTCCCGGGGTGCTTCTGTCCTCAGGGAATGATCCGGGAATCTGCCGAGAGCGACCGATGCTTCCCGGATGTGGCCCAGTGCACAACTGAGCGTGGTGAGTTGGGAATGTATACATGTAGGGTAAAGTGACACTTCTCTTTACTGATTTGGTCTACATCTCATTTTGTCTATGCCTTAAAGGGCAATGAAACTATGGTTTTCGGCTATTATTATCGTTTAGAGAGTGAACAGACATTTTATTTGATACATAACTTGGCAATTTTGGCCTCCTGGATCCCATGAAATCCTTACGTGAACATACCCACATTTTACTAAATCTTGCGGCGGCAAAAGGTGACGGGAGCGGCCATGTTCTTGTAATTGCCCGACATGCTTTGCAAAGTATGACGAGTGCGCTATGGGGCGAACAAAAAGCTTTTCACTGATTTACAGACTCGTCAAAGCATCTACAAGTATTCAGACAATGGGTTCTATAGGTGCTATAGAAATGCATTAGTGCATATCACTGACCATAAATCCGCACACACCTAATAATGGCGGCCTCCAGTGTTCGCATGAATAGTGGTAAACCCGATAGAGTTTTCACATATTTCTCCCAAAGCAGAAATCTGAGTCGGAGTTATGTTATATATAATAAAAAGGCATATTACGATATATCAAGTAGGATAAACTCTATTCTTGAGTTGCATTGCCCTTAAGTGGTCTTCTAGATGATGCTTGAAAACTTCTCCATTCTCCCAACTCCAAACTTTATCACCAGCTGTAAACCTATCCATGATCCAAACTCCTAACCCTTATCCCATTCCCTAATCTTAAGTCCTAAACCTCTGGATAGTAATTGAAGTCGAGTGGCTGTTCTGAACAAGTTCCCTATAAAATACCAAAATCAAACAGCCGTGAATGCTTTAATTACATGGGAACGATAATCTGTGTGCACTTTGGCAATGAAAAGGCTACTGACTTTATTAAATGATTGCATATAATGTATATTTGGTCAAACAGTTTTATTTGTGCAACCTTCTTGTTCTTGGTTTCCCCAGCTTTCCCCTTGGAGGAAACGTGAAACGGGTGACTTGGTGTTTGACGACTGTAATTCGGCCTGGCTCCTGACTCGTGAACATCCTGAACATTGCTCTTTAGTTCGACCATACCTTCAGCGTAATCCTTTATCGTTTTATTTTTTATCTTCCCAGCTTTACCCTTGGAGACGTGCACAGGTGACTTGGTGTTTGATAACTGCGGTACGGCCTGCCCTCTGACATGCGCCGATCCTGAACCCCGCCCCTGCACCCGACAGTGCGTCCCCGGCTGCTACTGCCCCTCTGGACAACTCAGGGTAGATGGCAATGATACCTGCGTGGAAGAATTGCAATGTCCACAAGGTAAGTTTGGAATCTACCAAGTTTAGTAATCAGTAAAGAAAATGCCTTTTAAATCAACAAAATACATGTAGTTTTGATGGCAAGGTGTTGTTCCGCTTCAGTTGATCCACCCAGTGCATCAGGACAGTCTGTGTGTAGCCAATCATTGCTTCGTACATATACAATTTTGTTTGGGTGTAATTTTGAAATAAGGTTTAATAACAAAACTATTGTTTTTCTTCAGTTGATCCCCCTGCAAGGCCGTGCGAAGAAGAAAGGACCCAGAAACTGCTGGAGACCGTAAGGGCGGTGGGTGTTTTCGTCCCTCAGTGCAGCCAGGATGGTTTCTATGCAGCCTCGCAGTGTCACGGCAGCACCGGCTACTGCTGGTGCGCCAACACCGAGACAGGAGCAGTGATTGACGGCACTGAGGTCCAGTTTGAAGAGCCCAACTGTGAAGGTACTTGTCCAGCTTATATAGAATAACTTTATCCAGTTTAGACCGGTTCCTTAGACCAGTTTGTATTAGCTACTTCATATTGAGCCGTTTATAGCCATACAGGCTACCTGCTGGTGTGCCTAACACTTGATGTGCTTAGACCGGTGATTTATGTATTACTTTCTTGGCTTAAAATTCAGTGTTGTATTTGTGTCAAATAACTCATTTTTATTAGTAATAAACTGCATTTGTGTCCTTTTTGTTGTACAACAAATAAATGTATGAAAAAGATGCATGATGTCCAAGAGTATTTATGTTACATGTTATGGTACAAGAATATCCTTTATGAAAACAACCTGGAGCAATGTCTTTAGAATTAGGAATAGTTCAGCCTGGTCTTCCAGCTGTACGCTGATAGAACGTCATCTACATGTACATAGCATTATCAAGTTCATTTGATGAATTGTTTTGTCTGTTTGTTTTTCTGTAGCCTTGGAACCATTATTTGCCTGTACCGAAGGCTACACCCTTGATGCCAATAACGATTGTGTTGGTGAGTAATAATAATATTAATAATAATGGTATCTACTTGTATAGCGCAGCCACGTTCCGTCTTTCGAGGCTCGCGGCGCAACACTATTATTACCCCAGTCATCGGATACATACTGCGCTCAATCCAGCACTCAATGTGCACATTTTCCACTCCCTGGGGAGCATTCTAGCCAGGCAACCTCGTAGGTGCACACAGTGCTAAGGAACTGTTTTCCATTCGTCCGAGTACCCATTTATACTCCTTGGTCGAGAGCAGCAAATGTAGATAAATTGTCTTGCTGAAGGTAAAACGCGATGGGCATACCTTTGGTTTGAACTCGGGACCTCACGATTGGTCCCGCCAACACCACATTTTAAACTACGATACTATCTTAAGTAGCAAGAACTGCTACCGTTTTTCCTTGTACCCCCGGACCATTCCACTCTGGAATTCACTGCCATCAAACATTAAAACGGCGGATGCTTCTACATTTAAGGATCTGCTTGAAAAGGCAGACATCTAGTGCATAGCCTTGATTGCATAAAGGCCTGCACGTTTATAGCCACCATCTGGAGGCGATTTGTGCAGTATTAACAAGACAAGAAGGCATGCGCTCTACCGATCTTGCCACACCAGGTCCACAGTATATCTTGATGAATCTATGAAACAATGTTTTTATTACCAAATCAACAAGGGAACAATATGTGCACCTTAATTCTGACAAAAACTCTTTAATAGCCAAGGTGACATTACTCAACGTGCGATGTCACTGTTTCTTGCGCTGTTTCGTCAGAATGTCTTTTTTAATGAATGAATGATCATGTTGACTGGATTTGACCAGTCATGTTGTTGAATCTCATAATCTTAATATATTTTGATGTTCTGAATAAGGTAGTAGTATTTTGGTCATGAAGAAACTATCATTACAAATCCATTTGAATGAACGAACTGCTGCAGAAGAATAATTATAAGATATATTGAACATATAGTCTGCATAACTTACTTCCCCCTATATCAAATGTATATTTCTATCACAATTGCTGAAGTCTTCATTCTGGAGAAATCATTGTTTTGCTTTTACATCGATCACTTTCTGTTTTCAGGCTGGCATGTTTCTACTCTATGTCCGGGTTAAAGCAGTGTAAATTGCTTTATAGAGATTACATAATTTCATATTAGGGGCAATGTAAATTAAACCTATCGTTATTATTAAAAATGTGTGTGTTTTCAGTTGAGAAGCCATGCCCCACACTCCTTGCCGAGGCTCAAGAGGGCGGTATAATCCCTGGCGAGTTTGTCCCGAGCTGTACGGAGGTAGGCCAGTACGAGGTTGTCCAGTGTCACGGCAGCACAGGCTACTGCTGGTGCGTCGATGTGGAGACGGGAGTCAAGTTTGCCGGGTCTGATGTTCGCGGCCAACCGGACTGCTCTGGTAATTCTACCTCTGCTACTGTTAATAATGATTATTATTAGGAAATAATTCAATTCCTTGGAACCGGGTAGAATTGCTTTGTTGAGAGTTGCAAGAATATTATTAAACTGCTCTGGTAGTTCTCCCTCTGCTACTATAATGATAATCATTAGGAAATAATTAATTTCCTTGGAACCGGGTAGAGTTGCAAGAATATTAACGTAATGATAATCATTCATCGATAGTTAAACAGTAAATACATCCCCTATATAATAATAGTCAAGTTTGCCGGCTCTGACATCAGATTCAGCCGCCCAGATTGTTCAGGTACATGTATGTATGTATCTACTTGTAGACGTTACGTTAGGTTTTTTTTTAAAGTCACTTTTAGTACTTCATTGTGTTTGAAGTTTAGGGAGCACTGTTGAAACCACTGACTTAGAGCTCTGATCACTCTCGCCCAATGCCGACATGTAGAATTTAATATATTGACTTCAATTTAACCGCACACTCATTAAAAGGAATAGTATTCAATAACTTTGTCAGAAGAAACATTACATAAAACTGCCTTTAAATATGGCCTAGTATTAAATATTAAAGCGTTCTGGAAAATTATCAAGATATCCAAATATATTTGATTTTGCATTAAACCTTTACACGCAATGTTTCTCAGAACCATATGTTGTCTTTATCTTTGTTTTTTCTTGCCTTTTAAATTTGTCCAAATAGATCGGTTTACCATGACATTTTAATAGACCATTGCAAGCTAAAACATCAACAGTTTAAACCCATTGAAGACTATATTAATGTATTTTGATACAACATGTATTCTCCATAATATAAGTCCTCAACCTGAGTATTTTGTCTAACTTTGCTGTTAAATGTTTGTATCCCTTTCTTTAGTAATCCAGATCGAGCCCATACCAAATCCATCAGGTAACTATTTTTTGTGTCAATGTCTTTATCATTGTAATAACTGTGACCCTACATACATATGTACATGTATATATCTTGAAGGGATCTAGTAACTTTGTTGACATGTGCAAAAAGTAATGAATGGCTGGTATAATGTGTAGTTTTGTAATCTGATATGTCCCCGAGTATTATGTGAACATTTTATGTTAAATGGATGTTATATTGACGAGTAATGAGCAAAAATGCAGGAGTGATATTTGCTAACTCATTACACTGACCTTGTACACAGCTATGACTATATCCAGTGGATAGTTACAAATATGATCACTTCAATTGTAAATATCTTTTCAACGAAAGGGAAATTTTAAAACCAAAACCTGTTCCATACTTCTTTTAGTTATATGAATACAACAAGGTATTTGAGAACCCCTAGATTTCTAATAAAGTTTGTGGATTTGGACAATGTTACTAGATCCCTTTAACTATATATTGTGGTATTGGCTTTGATATGATATTTGATTTAGTTAATCTTCATGTTAGGGTAAGAATTAGAGTTTACAAAGAAATATCAGATACAATATATCTCAGGATTTTGTTGCATTATATTCAAATTTCCCTTTTATATGAAAGTGTTTCTTTTTTCAAATGCTTTCATTTTAGTTTGAAAAGTTTTTTAATGGTTTGAAAGGCAGAACTAATTGATAAATTTGTAATTTGTTGACAATTATTTGTTTTATAACTATTACTATCATTAATAGTATGATTATTATTATTATAATCTTTATTTATTGTTTATATCTCTCCAGTTCTGATCACATGCCCAGAAGGCCGAGTCTTTGCTGACGGAGTGAAGAAATGCGTCTGTAAGTACATACTCGTCATGCTAGAAATGAACCCTTTTGCATAATGTGGACAATATATATTGATCTTAGTTTATATCATCGTATGAGTGCCATGGTCAGAATTGTCAGAATGCTATTTACCCCTTGACTACGGGAACCGGGTGGGTTGTATACAAAGTCTATGGGCATTTCAGAAACTCGTGGAGAACGGGTTAATAATATTAATTAGATTCTTTCTGGAGATACTCCAAAGGAACTACCCCTATCTTTATATGAAGAGGTATATGTACAAATGACGATAAAACCATTTTTGTTTCATTTTTATGCCTCCGCCAACGAAGTGGCCGGAGGCATTATGTTTTCGGGTTGTCCGACGTACGTACGTCCGTACGTACGTCCCGTTTTCGTTCTCGCGATATCTCAAGAACAGGTTGACGGATCAATTTCAAACTTGGTATGAGTGTACATATTGGTTAAGACCCAGTCACACCGGCAAGACCAACAGCAGACTGACACCAGACCAAATCAAATCATCACATTTCCCTTTGCACCGATAAAGGCTGTATATCAATTTTGCGGTAACACTAGAAATGTTTGGTCTCGTATCGATCTGTATTCTGCCCCCGAATTCAGTGTGCATTTGGCATCATATACATGTATGGTTGTGACACCCCTCTATGCTTTCCCCTTCTACATGCAGTGCCCCAAGCAGATGCAGGTAGTGAGTGCACGGGTGACTTGGTCGCATCCGACTGTACGGCGGGTCCCTGCACGCCGTATTGCAACCAACCGGAGATTGCTTGTGCGGCGGTCTGCGTGCCCGGCTGTCAATGTCCAGCTGGAATGGTCAAACTGGCCGAAGACTCTGATGTGTGCGTGGCCGCTGAAGAATGCCCAGGTAAAGCTTTCTTTTGATATTGACAAACTTTTTGTTCAGCCAAGGCCCTATGCTCAAATATTGGATGATAGGGCTATGTATAGCACAACATACTTTTCTTCGCCACAAATATTTGTATCTGGGTAAATGGCCTAGTCTCACTGCACCATTTCTCCTTCCGTTTCCTATCCGTTTGACATCTCGAAGGTACTTAGCAGGAAACGAAATGATGAGGACCAAGTACGGAATGGACTAGTGGGATACTTTTAATTCAGCTATATGAATAGATGATACAATCTGACACAATTTCTACCTTTTTTTAACCCCTTGATTACGGGAACCAGGTGGGTTGTGTACAACGTTTATGGGGATTTCAAATAAACTCGGAAAGTAACAGGTTTAAAGATTAGCAGTGCTCTTTTTTTTCTCTGAAACTATCACCCATCATTCAGAAGAATCTAACAATGATATTGGTACTTTATTGAAGTCTCAAATATCACTTTTTGAATCTATCCATTTATATTTATTTCAATATTATCGATCTGTATTCCGCCCCCGAATTCAGTGTGCATATGGCATCATATGGTTGTGACACCCCTCTATGCTTTCCCCTTCTACATGCAGTGCCCCAAGCAGATGCAGGTAGTGGGTGCACGGGTGACTTGGTCGCATCCGACTGTACGGCGGGTCCCTGTACGCCGTATTGCAACCAACCGGAGATTGCTTGTGCGGCGGTCTGCGTGCCCGGCTGTCAATGTCCAGCTGGAATGGTCAAACTGGCCGAAGACTCTGATGTGTGCGTGGCCGCTGAAGAATGCCCAGGTAAAACTTTCTTTTGATATTGACAAACTTTTTCTCAGCCAAGGCCCTAGGCTCAAATAATGGATGATAGGGCTATGTATAGCACCACATACTTTTCTTCGCCACAAATATTTGTATCTGGGTAAATGGCCTAATCTCACTGCACCGTTTCTCCTTCCGTTTCCTATCCGTTTGACATCTCGAAGGTACTTAACAGGAAACGAAATGATGCGGACCAAGTACAGAATGGACTAGTAGGATACTTTTAATTCAGCTATATGAATAGATGATATAATCTGTCACAATTTCTACCTTTTTTAACCCCTTGACTACGGGAACCAGGTGGGTTGTGTACAAAGTTTATGGGGATTTCAAATAAACTCGGAAAGTAACAGGTTTAAAGATTAGCAGTGCTCTTTTTTTTCTCTGAAACTATCACCCATCATTCAGAAGAATCTAGCAATGATATTGGTACATTATTATTGAAGTCTCAAATATCACTTTTTGAATCTATCCATTTATATTTATTTCAATATTATCTCAATATTTAGTACTCAACTGTAGAGAGGGATTTGTCCTGGATGAGAGCACTAATTGTGTTGGTGAGTCTTTCATCTCTGTCAAATAATGACATTCTGGTTCAATTTTTCTTTTCATCATTAAGCTTCTGCATTCTGTTATGAATTGTATTTAATGATATATCCTTGACTGATTTGTTTAAAATAAACCCCGGGGACTTTTCTTGTGTGTATGTTGAGTTACATGTACATGTTTTTCACAATTTTGCTTGTTTCTGCCTATTTATGTTTTGAATATTTAAAAGAAAATTTGATTGCTAGATCCTTTTCCTTTGTACTTGTACATATGGCAATAGAATTTGTCTTTATCTCTATAAATTCAAATTGTATGTTTGTTTTGTATTTTCCTATACTTGTCCAGACGTTTCACCTCGTGAACCACCTTAAATAACTGCTTCAAAAAAAAGATTTTTGAAAATTGTTTTCCAGTAATATATGTATGTTTTTTCTTTGCGTGTAGAATTTGATCATTTCAAGTCTTAGTTTTAACATTTTTAATACAAATGTTAACTATTACTACTACCACAAGATAATAGTAATACAAGTTAATTTCAAGCGTTCGTATGATGATATCTGTTTAGAAGTTCTCCATTCTCCAAGGCACAACTGCATCATTATTTTTACTTATAATCCTGCCAGGTACCCAGGCCAGGGGCTACCTGTTAGTCTTTCTTTTCTTTTCTTGTTTTAGTTTTGCCCTGACAAAGAGTCTGCTAGTATCGAAAGCTGGGCTTCTCTTAAGCATTTTCAGAAGCATTTTTTCCTCATCTCCTCCTTCTCCTTTATATGTTTGTATTAAAGTCGAGACGCCATGCGCTGATCTGCTTGCCGAAACTCAAGAGGGCGTAGCACTTATAGGAAGGTTTGTTCCGAGCTGTACAGAGGAGGGCAAGTATGAGATTGTCCAGTGTCACGGCAGCACGGGCTTCTGCTGGTGCGTCGATGTGGAGACGGGAGTCAAGTTTGCCGGGTCTGATGTTCGCGGCCAACCGGACTGCTCTGGTAAGTCTACCTCCGCTACAATTATTAATGATTATTATTAGGAAATGATTAAATTCCTTGGAACCGGGTAGAATTGCTTTGTTGAGAGTTACAAGAATATTAACGTAATGATAATTATTCAATGTTACATTAATGATGATGTTCCTGACAAGAATGCATCCCTTATACAATAATAGTCGTGTTGAGAAGTTAACGACGTCTTGGAAGTATTAATCCGATTCCTGTTAGCCAGCTAAGATGTCAGATTCATCTGGATTCAACCGGATTGAGCCAGATTAAGCTGGTTTGCACAAGTCATAGGAGTATTACAATCATTATGTGTTCTGTATAGATGGGTCAATTGTATACTGGTATGGATTAATTTACTTCTGTACACAGTCTGACATTCTATAGTGACCACATACACTCGTAAAGATTAGTCAACTTGATTACTGAAAAAAGCGTATTAATTGCCACTGCAAATGAACACGTAATATAAGTAATTACCACAAGTTCTGAAATACTAGTCCAACCTTTGTTGGGCGTTTTTTTTTTGTGAACAGTTTTCGCTCTACCACGTCTGTTGAAAATTATAACGGTATGATAATGATTACGACAAATTTTGTTTCTTCCACATTTTAGTAATCTTATCTGAGGGCTCACCACCTAACCCAGAAGGTAAATTATGTTTTAATCTATCATTATGCAATACTCACCAACATAAATTTATCCTTTTACTGTTCAATATTTATTCCAAGAGTGATATTTGAGACTTCAATCATACATGTATATCAATATCATTGGAAGATTCCTGTGAATGATATGTGATATTTCCATAGAAATTAACAATGTTTACATAGTGACAAAAGGGAAAATTGTATCCCTGATCCTTTGTGTGAAGTACAATGTATGTATCTGAATTTGGATACTCTTTACTACGATCGATTCTTGATCAATTCAATCTTAAATATATTCACAATTAAAGAGGCATTTGAAATGTGAAAACCAATTTCATTCTTCTTTTACCATAAGCCAAACAGCAAGGTACGAGAGAAGTGGAAAAACTCCAAATGAGCTTGGTTGAATTTAACAAAGTTAATGAATCACATCAAATTAATTCCAATTATATACATTTCTTCAGTGTCTGCATTTAAAAGAAGTCAATGTACAGTATACCATTTATTTTGTTTAACAATGACTCCTCTTTAATTTTCAAACAAACAGCATGACATGACATTCTTATTGCACCTTCGTTTCACCCTTGTTCTGATTGTCAGTAATGTTGAAAATAATGTTGGAATCTTTGCGCTATCTATTAAAATACAAACATAATAACATTTTTAAAAATAAAAAATACAAACATAATCAATTCGTAATTTGTTTATATTTTATTGAAAGTTATTAATATTTGTTTTTCTTTTTTTTCTTCTCCCGTTTGTGATGCATTACTCTAGTTCTTAATGCCTGCCCTGAAGGAAGAGTGTTCGCCAATGGAGTTAAGAAATGCGTCCGTAAGTATAAACACTTAAGCTTGAATTTACAAGTTTTAAGGGGTTTAAAATGTTAACCATGGTTTAGAAAGTATTTAATGTAAATTGAAAATATTGAATTTAATCTCAATCTTAATATATTTGTACATTCATTTTGTCCCAGAATAAGAGTTATACACACAAGATGTAAAGGTATACACCTGGGCCTGTATTTAATTCCATACTTAAATAAAACATTTAAGTAGTTATACTTCGATATAGTATTTGGCTTAAAAAGGCAATTCCAGCATCACGGACATTACACATTTGAGAATTTTCATGACTTTCCAATACCACTTGTAAAAGATGAACCTTTCTATCGTCTAGCTTATTACTTACTGTATGTTTGTATGTGGGGTTTTTTCTGACAATAACAGAGAATGTAATTCGTTGATGATATTTGTTTTCTACATGTAGTGGGGTTCTGACGATAACAGAGTCGCAATGCACAGGAGACATGGTCTATTCTGACTGCACACTTGGTGCTTGAGCGCAGTACTGTAACCCATGTGCAACACCGAGTCTTTGTTACATTTATGTTTTTTGTTATTATTTGTTTACATGACATAACATTATTTGATGTTATTTGTTTTGTTTTTCTGACAGTACCAGAGGAGCAGTGCACAGGGGACATGGTCCATGCTGACTGTACCCTGAGTAACACAGAGCAACTCTGAGTCTTTGCAAAATTCTGTTTTGTTTGTTGTTTTTTAACATGACATTACATTCTTTGATGATATTTGTTTTTGTATACGGCGTTTTCCTTCTTGACAGTGCCAGAGGAGCAATGCACAGGCGACATAGTCTGACTCTATTCTGACTGTACCCTGAGAAGCACAGAGCAACACCGAGTCTTTGCACAGTTCTGTTTTGTTATTGTTATTTTTTACATGACTTTACATTCTTTTATGATATTTTTTTTTATGTGTGGGTTTTTTGTTTTTTCAGTACCAGAGGAGCAGTGCACAGGCAACATGGTCTATTCTGACTGCACAATGGGCCCTTGTGAGCCATACTGTAACCAACCTACAGACATCTCATGCGCGACGGCGTGCATCCCCGGCTGCAGCTGTCCAGAGGGGACGGTCAAACTGACCCAGGACTCTGACCAGTGCGTACCGACTGCTGATTGTCCAGGTGAGACTTGATGATGGTGATGGCCAAGGGAGTACTCTCCATTGACAGGGGTTGGTCATGCGCGACCTCCAAATCAGATCAAATGAGATAAAAATGATAAATTGAATGATTAAAGTAACAGTTATAATTCTAATTCTAACGTTATTAGTAACAACAACAATAATGTATCATTTATAAAAAATATATATTCATATACCTGCAGTTTTATATTTCTGACATGCACATAATATTCCACCCGTATAGTCATTAAAGATTATTGTATATCAATTTTGAGACCTATAATCGCCTTATTATAATGCTTGGGATTAATCAGTTACACTGTAGTTTGTTTTGTTCTAATTATCATTTTATTCAGATCCCCCCGAGCTGCCCACATTACCTTCATTTTTAATTCCAAGTGGTAATCCCAAAACAAAAACTTCTGCATGATGCGTTCCTGAACTATTGAATGAAAAGATGTACATGTAAATGTCTGCTAGTGCTGTGGTATGACGGTAATATTTCCAAAAACGGATAATGATTGGTCAGTTATCGATTCACTTATCTGTAAAGTCCTTTTACTTTACTGTTTGAATGCATGAACAAATGTTATTAGCTATGTGCTGGTGTATTGCTCACTTATAATTAAAGGGATAGGTACAGTTTTTTTGTCAAACAGAAATTTAATAATTAAAACTTGCAAATTATCATTAAAAAACAGTCAAATCTCAATGATGCTTGTATGGTGGTAAAACATGTCATATACGTGGTTAAGTTATATACGCAGTCTTACAAATATTGCACTCAGTTTGTCATTACATCGCGACGACAAAATTGGAGCGCCCTCTATACCAAAACTGAACTATCCCTTCAACTGTCTGGAAGCCATGTCCTTCATATTTCAGTTTACAAGGCAATGTTAAAGGGATCTAGTAACTTTGTTGAGATGTGCAAAAACTGATGAATGGTTGATGCAATGTATACTGTTGTTATCTCATATGTCTTCAGGGTATTGTGTGAAAATTTCAGGTCAAATGGACAATGTATGGCCAAGTAATGAGCGAAAATGCAAAGTGATATTGGGTGATATTCACCAACTCACTGCATTCACTTTGTACAGGGATGAAAATCTCGCCCGGAGATTTTCTTATCTAAATACTTCAATCATACATATCTTTGTAATGAAAGGGAAATTTGAAAAACCGAAAGCTGTCCCATGATTTTATTGTTAATACGAATACAACAAGGTATAAAGGAAACGCTAGAATTCAAATTTTATTTTGAGGATTTGGACAATGTTACTAAGTCCCTTTAAGACTTTGATGTGAGCAACAACAACAAAAACGATCAGCAGAAACCTAAAAATTAGAGACAGTTTTGACTATTAAATAGTATTAGTTACTAACAGATACTCACTACAGCACTTGTGTGTAGTTTGTACAATTTGAAAGATTAATGCACAATGCATCTCTTAATATGTTAAGTGTAAGACAGATTGATTTGTAACTTTGAAACTGGTTTATTATGTCATTGTAGCTATGGAAATGTTTGGCTGCTTTATAGATGACCTAGTGTTGATTGTATTTTGTTTGAAAGATATTGCAGCTACAGACAGTTATCTTACATTTTGAGCTAAGAAATAATTCTTTAGAAATTAGCTTAAATATGTCTGCCAGTTAAATGAATCTATGTGCAGCATAATATTGCATGTGCAATAGACCGAAAAGCCTTACCTCTGTGAACTTTATGTGTAAGTTGTTGATCTGAAGTACATGTATGTACATGTAATTGCAGTAATTTATTCAATTATTTTTGAGAATGTTGAAACAAATTTGGCTTAAAAAGGCCTTGCTGCATAATTTATCAAGATAAAACATTACAGGTTTGTTTGTTTTTTTGTCATGAAAATCGTATTTGTTGTCATGAAAATGGTTTTGTGACTGAAATGCTTCGCGAATGCTATTTTGCTTCACTAATGCAGTTCTAAAAAGAAAGGAGAATCAAATGCCCATGTTGGCCGGCCATATGCTTGCCTGCTTGCATTTTGGTTTGTAATGTACATGAAGATGTATGCATGGCTTGGAGCAGACTTCATCCATGTGCCAAATACAATACACAAAGGAATATTCTAGAAGGGATGTAGGCCTACTGTACATGTCACATGTGACAAACATTACAATTGATTGTATTGGAAATAATTCAACTGTAGATGGTATTGTGTGTATTTATGCAGGCTAATTACACGCAAAATCATGAATTGGGTAGTATGAAATGTTTCATATAGCCATATTTGTTCAGGTGGTAAAGCATTTACATTGAACTGGCACCCCGAATCTATGTATTGTGTCAACATTCTTTGATGAGTCTTGAGCTCACCACACACTACACGATCAAATTCCTATCAAACTAATTGCAACTGGATGTCTGAGCTATAGCAAGATGAGCTATTCAAAGCATGTAGTATAGTTCAGATACTATAACCCATTCCCTTCAAGTTTCTGAAATGCCCATAGACTTTGTACACAACCCACCCGGTTCCCGTAGTCAAGGGGTTAATTGTTTATGGAATCTAATTGGATCATGTGGTGTGCGCTGAGCTTTAACCTCAATTCAAGACCGTCATCAGTGCATCTTCATGTTATTATCTTTCTCTTCATTCTTCAAACCAAGAACTTCTTTGCAAACAGTCATTTGTATTTGTTTTCTCTCTTTTCTTTTTTAGGTTCAGAGCTGGACGTTGCACCTGTATGTCCAGACGGTCAAGTCTACACGGAGTGTGGTTCGGCGTGTCCGGAGTATTGCGATCAGCCCGAGGACACCATCTGTATCGCCATGTGCGTTGCAGGGTGCTTCTGTGAATCGGACTCGGTCCTGCTGGACCAGGAGTCGGACGTCTGTATCGCTGCCGTGGACTGCCCGAAGCCATTCCCGGATCCAGGTATGACTGCAATTCATATGTGACCAGTTGCCACAAAACCCCTATAAGCTGGTGTCACACACACACAGTTATCTAGATAATAGTTATCTAGATAATTCACCTACGTAATAATAATAATAATAATAATAATAATAGACAAGCATTTTTATTGCGCCATCAAACTAGACGTATGTGACAAACGGGTGACAGACAGGCTACAAATTATCTAGATAATTAAATTATCCTGATAATTGGCCCCTGTGTGACACCGACTAGGGATTCACCAAATGTAAGAACTGAGAAAATTGAGAAAATAGTTGAACTTTGTCAATGCACACTGTCTTGGTGGTTGCTGGATTTCAAACCTTATATTGTAGAAGGTTGTTATTACTGAAGTATGCCAAGTTCAGGAAGCAGAAAAAAACGAGAATTAAAATATTGTCACTTTGAAGCCACTGTGTCCTAAAGGTGATCTCACACAATGAGACTGAGATATTGCACAAAAATACAGTCTCTTGCACGTGTACATGCAAAACTTGGAACATGTTCAAAACTGTAAGACTGCTGATACGGTTAAAGTATTTGGGACTGAGACCTCTAAAACAATGCAACCTTTTTTGTTGCAACGTATTAAGAGATCTGGACTTGCAGAAGTCTCCTTGTCTGAGAATGGTAAAGCCTGACTGGTCTCACTTCCATCTCGTAGATGTTCCCTTTCAACCTTGCAGACATCCTTCTGACACGGATAACCCCCTTTTCTCCATCCCCCCCCCCCCCCCCCCCATCCCATTTGACCCCTTTTCTTCACTTTTTACTGCACTGCCCAGAGCTGTGTATAGTTTATCACAATTATTATAATTATTTTAAAAAAAAAACATTTTGGATAATCAATGAATAATAATTTTTGCCATTGAAATGAATAGGCTTCTTTTTACCCAGTCTATCTGAACTTATTATATATATTTGTGACCTTACACCACAAAATGACCAATAAGTCGGGGAAAATGATTATGCTGATTTTCACATGACATTACAGTAGAATTCATTACCTTCATTATGATACATAATTTGTCATATCCCTTTGAAAATTAGCGCCAAAGATTTGGAAAATGGCTGAAGCAGTTTTAAAACAACAGAGAAACTGGCCACTTCAAAGATTGGCGTCCATTCAAGCGCTGTATATCTGATAATTTTTATTTGATGAAAAAACATATTTAAACATGATTTATGACGATCAAAATTTCACAGAAGGCAGATTAAGATACCTTCATTAAAGAAATACGAAAATCCTGAATCTTATATTTTAAACCAAATTTGGCTATTTCAGCTAATAACAGAGAAACTATCTCCACGACATAACGGTCGTTTTGTGGTGTAAGGTCACATTTTACATCTGTAGAGCCGAGTGTGACCAGTTAGGTGTCAAATTGTGTAATTTCTTAATATAGTTACATGTACATGTATTATTCTTAATTAAGACTCTAAATTAAGATTCTTAATTAAGACTCTAACTGCTGACAGACCCAGCTGGAGAGTGATGACCGCCTCATGCGTCGGACGACGCGGGAGCTACTAAGTCTAAGTAAGACATGTATTATAATGAGGTTTCTTATCTGTTTGTCTTCCAACAGTTCTTCTCCTAGTAACCCAGTCCCCTGATGAAGCTGGTAAGTTCAAAATATCTTATTTTGAATGTTTGGAATATTGATGGTAGTAAAAATACAAAAATGATAGTTAGGAAGATAATGAGGATAATAATAATGATAACGATAATGGTGCAGTGGCGGCGATGACTGATGAGAGATGATGAGAGTTTAAGAAAATATAATTTCTTCCTTTTTTTCTTACAAGCTTACCTTTCATTCAAATTTCTTATGTGAATACCAAGTTCTTGTTTTTTTGTCTTCCTTGTTTTGTTTGGTTGATCTAGTCAACACTGTCCATTTGGTGTAGTATTGTCGCAGATCTGTAGTGTGGGCAGCTGAAATTGAAACAAATTTCTCACGCAAATAAAAAGTTCTTGTTTGTTCTTACATCAATAGTTTGTGAGGGTGATCTAGTCTAAACTGCTGTGTTTTCGGCTTATATCTAGACAAATTACTTTTGCGAATAAGAAGTCCTTCTGTGTTGCCTTGCATGACTATAGTTTGTGAAGGTGATCTGGTCTACACCGACTGTGGTACCAGGTACCGCGCCTGTCCATTGGAATGTGTTTTTTAAGTCTCAGATCGCGGACGGCTGAAATCAAAACATATTTCTCAAGGGAATGACAAGTTCTCTTGTTTTTATCCTACATCCAACAGTTTGTGAGGGTGATCTGGTCTACACCGACTGTGGTACCGCCTGTCCATTGGTGTCTGGCATTGTCGCAGATCTGTAGTGTGGGCATCTGAAATCGAAACAAATTTCTTTCTAGATTAACAAGTTCTTTCTGTTTTGTCTTTCTTTTATTTACATGAATAGTTTGTGAGGGTGATCTGGTCTACACCGACTGTGGTACCGCCTTGTCGCAGATCTGTAGTGTGGGCGTCTGGAATCGAAACAAATTTCTTTCTAGAATAACAAAACTTCTGTTTTGTCTTTCTTTTATTTCCATGAATAGTTTGTGAGGGTGATCTGGTCTACACCGACTGTGGTACTGCCTGTCCATTGGTGTGTGGCATTGATGCAGATCGGTAGTGTGGGCGTCTGGAATCGTAACAAATTTCTTTCTAGAATAACAAGTTCTTTCTGTTTTGTCTTTCTTTTATTTACATAAATAGTTTGTGAGGGTGATCTGGTCTACACCGACTGTGGTAGCGCCTGTCCGTTGGTGTGTGGCAAGGAGGCTGCCCAGGCGTGCATCTTTATGTGCGTGCCAGGCTGTGCCTGCCCCAGTGGCCTGTACCGCGACACAGAGGATGGCAACCTGTGCATGGCCGAGGCAGAATGCGCTGCAGGTAAGTCAAAGATTATTAGCACTGTGTGCACCTACGAGGTTGCCTGGCTGGAATGCTCCCAGGGAGTGGAAAATGTGCACTTTTAAAGGGCACATTTTCCACTCCCTGGGGAGCAAGTCTTTGTGTGCTGGATTGAGTGCAGAGCATGTATCCGATGACCGGGGTAATAATAGTGCTGCGCTGCGCGTGTTGAAAAGAGGGAATGTGCGCTTTATAAATAGCCACCATTATTATTATTATTATTATTGTTTAATAAAACAGTCACATCTTCATTTTAAGCCTCGCTGTAAGAGACTCAACTGCCATTTTGGATAAAGCATATTCGAAAAACTTGAAAACAAACACAAGAACATATCAAGGGTACTACACAGTACTGAGGTTTGCGGTAGCACCATGTAAGATGAGGAGGACTTGGTAGTCATAAAAAGGACTGTAATTATTTCTTGGTTAGTCCTGAAAAAGGACTTTGGTAGTCCTGTAAAGTTAAGGACTGTTGGATATTCTTTCTTGGGCTTGTTGTAGTCATGGGGGATTACAATGATGGTATAAGCTTGTTGTAGGGTGGTAGAGGGGGGGGGAGGGGGCTGGACGCTTCAAACTCGTTGACTGTCCATCGTATTAAAAAATAAGATGGCCAATATGTAGCATCAACACTATATCACTCTTCACATCGAGTTAGATAGAGAATAATCTATTTATTTATTTATAGATACTCATTTGAAATTATTCTGCATGGGAGAGCTTATAAAAACTTTGTTGTCATGTCATAACTATTAGCTGGAACTATTCATCTGTTTAATTGGCTATGTGTGCGATATAGTCTGTAACATTGTCGTGGCAAACAAGGAACATGTAGCTTTGGCCAAGATATGAGCAGAACATGTCATTTGGAAGGGTATTACATTTAACGCGTTCACAAATCTTAGATATATTTTTATATTAGTTCCAAACTGAAAAGTTTGTTAATAATATCTATCCTCCAAACAAGTAATGTACCTGTAGTGACAAAAGCACATAGATCAATTTTATATTAACTTGCCCGTCCATAGAAAAGGCATTGTATCATAGCTAAGGGGTTAACCCTAACCAGGCCGGGTTATTTTGGCTATGCTATAGCCGGGGGGGGGGTGGATTCCACCCCCCCCTGAGATCTCGGTCGCCGAACGCGCGGCCGCCACAAAATTTGGCACACAGATAGATTGCGACATAATCTACAAGATTGCGTTGTTAGTTTATTGAAAAAAAAAAAAAATCAATTTCGAATTAATTATGCAAATTTATGCAAAAATCCCCTTTTTGTCAATAAATCACTAAATATGGCTCAGAATATGCTAATTTTGTGCATGAATATTCTTTATGACCTAATTATCAGGTTTTCAACATTAAAAATTGCGACAGCCAAAAAATTCCTTATGTATTTCTTTGTTTTTTGAATTTCTTATGTATTTCTTTGTTTTTTTACTTTTGTTTTTTATTATTTTTTTTGATGGAATAAATTATTAACCATTTTTCAACAACTTTTAGCCCAAAATTAAATGACTGCAGTGATTAGAATGAAACATAATGAAGGTTTGGTCTATTATAGGAAAAAATCAATTTCCATAGGATTTGTACACAAATCACAAAATTTGGCGATTTTCGGGCCGACGCTCACTTACAAAAGGTCACGTGACTTTAGAACCGTATACCCGGTCGTCGCAAATTTGGTCTCAAAAGTTGCGCAAGACTTCAATGAAAAAACTCATGAAGTTGTGCAGCAATACCTGCGCGCGTTGCGGAATTATCGCGCGAAAAGTCGAGGGGGGGGTGGATTCCACCCCCCCCCCCCCCCCCCGGCCTGGTTAGGGTTAATGTTAGTAACATATAGGTTTGCTGCAACATACATGTAGGCCAAGTCATAATCAATAGCAAAAGGAAGTAACATTTTAACAAGTTGTGATAAAAAGCAAGGTCAATTTGATCATGATACCCAATCAGTATTCAGTCTACATACAATACAGTATCTCATAGGAAGTGGTTAACATTTATAGTAGCATATGGCTCTCACTGTGTGGGTCACATTGGAATCAACAACGAAAGGAAATAACATTATAATAAGTTGAGATAAATGCAAGGTCAATTTATTTTAAAGCCGTATTCAATCTACAGAAAGTACAGTATCACATAGGAAGGGGTTACAATTAGTACATTACGCTCTCACTAAATGGGTCACGTTGGAATCAACAACAAAAGGAAATTACACATTTAAAAAGTTGAATTAAAAGCAAAGTCAATTTGTTTTGAACATGGTACCAAATCAGTTCAAACCTGAGACCGGGTCATACCAAAGACTTTAAAAATTGTACCTTCTGCCTTCTAGCCAGGCGCTCTGCATTTATAGAATGGAGAAGGGGAAGTTAATCACACGAGTTACCAAAGGACTGGCCCCCTTCTGTAGCTATCGCTACATTTAGTAGACGTGTGGCCTAGGGCTAATGAATCGGAGATAGGCGCCGCCTTATGTGCCAACATTGGCACGTGAAGGACTTTAACTAACTAACTAACCAAATCAGTTTAAAGTAGTTTTCAGTTTAAATAGCGAAAAAGTAGCGAAAGCTACCGAGGGGGGCCAGTCCTCTGGTTACTCGTGTAATTAACTTTCCCTCCTCCATTCTATAAATGCCGAGCGCCTGGCTAGAAGTCTTTGGTATGACCCGGTCCGGGTTCAAACCCGGGACCTCCTGTGCCTGAGGCGGACACTCTAACCACTAAGCCACCATGCTCGGTACGAGCAAGGACCCCTGCTAAGCAGCTGCCTGTCCATAGCAGCAAACCTGCCTATAGTGGCCACCAAACATGATCCCCTACAGAGAACAAAACAATCTTGTTGAACCTGTTTATAGAGGTCACCTGTCTACGGTGACTACTGTTCCACTGTGACCACTGTGAATCCCTTTAGTTGGTCACTGTACACAGGTTTGACTGTGTTATATTGTATATCTGAGAGCGCAAAAGCCTGGATTGGGGATTTAACGTTCATAGACAGCCTGCAAACCACAGAGAGGTACTAGCGTGCAGAGAGCTTCAATTAACCTTGATAACTGCCTGAAAATAGCTCTTAATGACTAGAATTAATGACAACATGATGGGAATCGTGTTTCCAACTAAGTTGGCATCGGCCTATAAATTACCACAATCGCCTTGATTTGATGTTATCCTACATGTACATGCGTTATTGTGTAGATCTCTTTGAAAAATATGTCTTTGTTAGTGATGTAATTTTATATCTGTTTGATTTTAATCAAATCTTCACGCAAATTACTACTATGGCCTTGATTGTATGTTATCCTGTATCTCTGCCAACAAATATGCCCAGGTAAATTATCAATGTTATTTAGATCTGTTCAACTTGAATCAAATCTCCATACAAATTACGAGCATAGTGACTTGAGTCTACCATTGGACGTAGAGGGTTAAAGAAGAATGCGATCCTGTGTGTTTGTTTTGTGTTTCAGAAGAAGAATAGTTAGTAGGTAAGTGGGTGCATGCATATTTGCACGTACATGTACTTGAACAAGGTCAACGTAAATACCTGTAAAGTATGTTTTATTATGTGAAACTGAAATGAATGAACTCTCAAAGGAAGTTGATGGATAAGAAGCAATATTCAGCGGTGTAGCCGGATCGGATGCATTTGGAGGGGGGAGGATCGCAATTTATGTACTGTTATTTTTAAAAGAGGGGGGAGGGGCACAATTTATGTCCCAGTATTTTTTTTTAAGGATTTTCTACTTGTGTTTTTGGTATTGTTTTTGGCAAATCATTTTTTACCCCCTTTTTAATAAGGAATTTCCCCTTATGTTTGTAATTGTTTTTGCCCATTCATTTCAACCCCTCTCCCCACCCCCGTAGCTACACCACTGACAATATGTATAGATGGTCCGACTGATGGGGGGCGTGCAACTTATTTTGGGGTGGGGGGCACACTCCGTTTATTTCTTTATTTTCAAAAGGATTTTCCAATAAATTTTTAAAAAAATTGCCATACCCAGACCCCTGCCCCCGTAGCTTTGCCACTGACAATATTTATAGACTGAAAGGGATGAAGCAGAAATGAGTTGAAATCCAAACTGTTCAAAGCTAGACGTGTGGGAAAAAATGAGTGTGTTGTACTGGTTGTCTGACAGTTGTCGAGGTAAACAGAAGGAAATCCTATTAGTCCTGGACCACCTTTGGTCTTGTTTGGAATAAAGCAAGACCGGGTTCAATGTTATATTAGTATAATCAGCGATGGGGTGTTTTGGGCTGCATGAAGTATATTTACACTATCATTAATTCTTGCATTATAGTTATTCTTAGGCATGGTTTGCAACCGGTTGTTTCCAATATTATCCCAGTCTTTATAGCAGCCACCCTCCTGCCTGTAGTGGGCCACCAAAAGTAATTTGTTGTACATAAAAGAAAAATGTCAGGGGACATTCTATGAAGGTCACCTGTCTATATACTGTAGGCCAAATTACTATTGTCCCTTTAGGTTGTAATTATTCTCAAAATGGTTGTCGGGTGTGAAGGTAAACAGAAGGAAATCCGATTAGTCCTGGACCACCGTTGGTCTTGTTTGAAATAAAACAAGACCGGGTTTAATGTTATATTAGCTTAATCTGTGGTGGGGTGATTTGGGCTGCATGAAGTAATTATACTACCATTTAATTTCTCTTTAAAATTCATGTTTGGCTCTGTTCAAATCATTCATGTATATTTTGCGAGACAAACGATTATCACTAGCGATATTATTTCCGATATATTTTGTTTGTTTCTCTTGGATGGTAATGATAGTTGAACCCATTTGTGGAATGATTTTTGTACTACCAGGTATATGTAGGAGGTTGCTTTTGTAATCCCAATTTTTACGCAAGGTTTTATGGTGATATGGAAGATAAATTACCCTAGGTTTACTTTGGAAATCAACACATTTCATGGTCCAAACTTTGTTATGGCTCCAACTTATTCATGGCCCAGAGCCCAGAGCTTGTGCTATAATTTTCAATCCCTGGAAAATGGTTTAAAGTTATCCATTCACTATTTCAAGTGACATTTGAGACTTCAATCAAACACCAGTATAATTGTAAGATCATTCTGAGTGAAATATGAATGTTTAAAAGAAAAGGAAAACTGTTTAGAAATTGAAAAAGGTGAATATTGATGTCAGATTTGATCTCCCACTGCCCATTGATTTTGACCACAGTTTAAAAGCGTTTGCGGAACATTTTCAGTTCAATCATAAATACTGTCCATAATGAAGGGAAACGGTTGAAAATAAAAACCATTACATTTTTCTCTTACCATAAGCCAAATTAAAAGGTACGCACAAGTCTTGTGTTACCATATAAGCCAAATAATAAGGTACATGAGAAATGCGAAAGCTCCAAGTGAATGTGACAAAGTTAATGGATCACTTTAAGTTCTTAATTTTTCATTGCATGACTGACTATAAAACAATCCAAGGCAAGGTCGTTTGTTGCCCTACATGACTGAAAGGGCATCCTCAAAGGCAGCCATCAAAATCATGAGCCTGTTACAAATATTAACGAATTGGCTTAAAGGGACTAAGTCACATCGTCCAAATCCTCAAAATCCAATTGGTATTCTAGCAGTTCCCTCATACCTTGTTGTATTTGTATAACCAATAAAATCATGGGACAGTTTTCGGTTTTTCAAATTTCCCTTTTGTTAAAAAGATATTTACGATTGAATTGTTCAGATGTTAAATTATCCAATGGACCGCGAAAACCATGTACAAAGTGAGTGCAATGAGTTAGTGAATATCACTTTGCAGTTTTGCTCATTACTCGGCCATACATGTATAACCTCCATTTAACTTGAAATTTTCACACAACACCCAGTGGACATATCAGATAACAACCACTCACACTGTTTGCACATGTAAACAAAGTTACTAGATCCCTTTAACCTATACCATTTTAGATATTGTGATTCCTATAAACATTGATAAAAGAAATGTACATATTCTATAGGCAATATGTCTTTAATAAAAAATGATAGAAACCCTATTTTCTTTGCTTTTTTTAAATTATAAAAAAGTAATTGGATCAAACTAGTTACCTGTACAGCTAGTGTACCTTGAAACCAGACAAATTACAAGATTTTGCAGACTTCATTAAAACCTGGTGCAATTTTTATTTTATTAAGTTGTATGCAGTTAAGTTATTTGATAAGAACTACTCTTCTTATTATATTAGCTTGTACAATATATATATATTTTTTATTATTTTAGGCCTGCCACGATGCATGTACATACTTCCAAGAGAAATTGTACACAAAATAGCACACAATGGTACACAGTTGTACAGTATCCACTCACAGTTTTTGTTTGTGGGGTGGTATTGGTAGTTGACCAAAATCAAGAATGGAAAGTAAAGTGCGTAGGCAGACCTTTTAGGGTGAGTGGGAGGGCTGCATCCTGCCACCAACAATATCTAGTCGTGCCCTGACAAGCACACTTCCTACTGACCCAGTACTAGTCAGTGCTACTTTAGTTTCACACACCCAGAAATCCCATCGGCATATCTAGGATTAATCCATAGAGCAGGGTAGGAAATACATGGGGGCTGAGGGCGACTTTGCATGCCCCCTAATGTTCAAAATAGCCCCCTGAAATCAGTAGGTACATGTAGCCCCTAAAATTACCATAGGGTATTACGGTATGTGTAATATTTTGTGATATCCATCAGATTGAAAAAGTAGCCCCCTAAAATAAAAATAAATAATGATTTCCTTGCCATAGAGGGTTCCCAAGGGGGGGGGGGGGGGAGGGAGGGGGGCAATGATGTTATTGTAATTATTATTCATGTTTTTACCCTGGCAAGCTAACTTTCTGCTGATACCAAACACGAGTCTGTGCCACTTTGATCGACACCCGTTCGATCCCATCGGCATACCTAGGATTTACACATTCAGGGGCAGAGGGGAAGAGCAATTATGTTTCTGGGGGAAAAAAAGAGTAGCTGTGTCGAAATAAGAATAAGGAAGACCCTAGAGTGGTTGGAATGGCTGTGACATTATTCCATGGCACGCACACATCCTTCTGACCCCAACACTAGTCGTTTCTACTTTCACACCGCTAGATCCCATCTGTGTAAAGCGCTATGAAACTTATGTATTTAGCGCTATATAAGTAACTATATTATTATTATTATTATTATTATATCTAGGATTACTCCATCCAGGGTTCCAAAGAAGGTAGGGGGGGGGGGTTGGGGGGCAAGGATGTTCTGTGGAGGAACCAGTCAGTGCCAGAATAAAATTTGTGTTAATTATGTGTTTACCCTGGCAAGCTAACTTTCTGCTGACACCAACACCAGTCTTTACCACTTTTTCACCAAGTGGCATACCCTGGTTTCAGTCATTTTACACATATCTTAACACGATGACATTTTGGTTTTTATATAGGACTCTTTTTTCTCTCTCTTTTCTTTTAATTTTTCTTGTTTGAAGGGGGGGGGATACTGGTGCCCATTTCATGAAAGGTTCCTATATTACATGGAATAAATTACATTGTAACTAAAAATCATGTAATTCATTGCACCAATTTAAGCGAAGCATGAAAAAATACTTAATTTTGAATTATACACCGTAATATTTATTTAAACCTTTTCGAACGGCCATGATCATGCATTACGTAATATAATATTCTGTATAGGCATGTTTGCTGTTGATGTTGATGTATTTTGTTTAAGGGCTTGCTTTATTCTTATATATATTTATATTTCATATTATGTTTAGGTATCGGCATTTTATAAGTCAATGACTTCCTGCCACGATACCTTCCATACGCTAGATAAAAATAAACTCAATGACATACTTATTTCCTTCTATGTCTGTCTTATGTTAAATCTTCTAAATATTATTTTGTTTATTTGTCATTTTACTCAATGAGTATACTTTGTATTTGTTGTTTTTATCTGCATATGGAAAAATAAATTGAAACTTAAGACCGTCTTTCTGATCGGAACAAAGGCCATCCGTATGCCTGTAGATCAGTCACAGTAACGTGACAGTTAAGACGGACTTAACATTATCTTCACAATAATATTTCTCATTCTGTGTTGTTTCCAGTTCCATTTACCTGCCCAAAGAAGGAAAGCTCCAGTAGTTTACAGTTACAATTATTGGAAAATTATCATTATTTTACAAATTGGGGCAATTTTATTTTTTCCGTTTTTATCTTCTTCACAATAATATTTCTCATTCTGTGTTGTTTCCAGTTCCATTCACCTGCCCAGAGAAGGAGGGTCGCTGCCCCAGCTTCGAGTACATGTTCACCGACGTGGAGTTTGAGTGTTCGGAGCAGTGCAAGGACGACTTTGACTGCGAGGGGTCCAGGAAGTGCTGTGACCATGACTGCGGCAGTGTTTGTTTCTTCCCGTCCATCGCACCTCGTAAGTCTGTAGACATGTTCCGCAGCCTTGTAACATTATGATGCTAAAATGAACTTGCACTATAACTTCCTATGAATGCAAAATATCTTTGTTCTGTTGTGAATCGCATGGTAAATGATATGAACAAGTTAGGTCATAATGACCTGGACTGTGAATATGCTATTCGTCATATTTTAATGGACTTGCCCATTCTGGGATCACTCCTCTGTCCTTTCACATAGGAATACAGCTTTAACTATGTAACTTATTACCACATATGCAAGTATTCATAACTAATTGTCATCAATGTAAATGGTTAACTTCTGATTGGCATAACTTACAACCTGTTTACGGATGAAATATTGCTACTTGCCATTCATGTGAAAAGGTACCCCAGAACAAGAAAAACAAGTTTTTGTGTAAACTTTGCATTCTGCTTTCACTTTACAGCCCAACCATACCCTCAGAGGTTCCCACCCCGCCCGACCTCCCCACCCGCAGAGGGGATCACCGTGGAGACGTGCCCCGCCTCTGATGTCGCCGTTGAGAGCTGCGACGCCGTGTGCGCATCTGCCGTCGACTGCGCGGAGGGAGAGATGTGTTGCGAAAACAGCGCCTGCGAGTCTACGGTGTGCTTGCCCGCCGTAACAGAGCAGAGATGCTCTACTGTCCGTAAGTTATAATTTTGAATTGTTGAGCCGGTGTATAACGAAGAGGCTTGTTGGATCACGTCATGAAACACGATGCAACTTCCGATATCTACATGTAGCATTGCACCAACAAAAATGTTCATGGTAGGAGAGGTCTTGGTCCCAAGCGCTAAAGGTCCGAGACTGCAATCTCATATTTGTTAACATGTTCAGAATTTTGGACGCATGCATGAGAACTAGTCTCACACAATAATAATAGGTTGCTCTTCTATAGCGCATTTCAAAACCGCAGGTTTTCTCAACGCGCTTTACATTTTACGTTTGCACTTATTTCTACGTATTATACATCAAAATCATAATTTAACTACTGTTAAATACAAATCAAAATTAAATTGATGCTTCTGCGAACATTTAATAAAATTACATAAAACAACAAAAAGATAATTTAGCTACTTAACAACAAATTACAACGTTCCAACAAAGAGGTGGGGGCATTTGCCAAGGTTATACAATTTACAATTACAAATATGCCTCCCGAAACCAGTGAGTTTTGAGCTGTTCTTTGAAAGTGTCAGTCGTCAAATGTATAGTATGTTATTGTTGGGTTTCTTATTTTAATTTCCTTTATTTTAGAATTTGAGTGAGAAAACTATAAGGTTGATTCATATCATTTGCAATATTGACATATTGATTTTTTCTCACTTATTTCTTCTGTTTCAGCTTGTGCTGTGTATGCAGAGGAGGACCCAATCGACTTGGAGAACAAAGTGTGTGGCTCCGATTACAGTAAGTTCAAACTTCATACTTTTTTTTACGATTTTAATGAATGATAAGTTCTCCCTGTGCCTGAAGGCATATCTGTTGGGGGTTATCACCCTTTCAAACATAGGCCACACTCTTCTAAAATAAGTATAGTCGTCTAGAGCCCATCAGTTTGTGCTGCTCCTTTTCATCTAAAGATAGTGAACATTCCAATCTACATTAATTACTGTTTGTAGAATTCAATTTACTGATGTTTTATTTTATGCAACATTGTAATCTTATTAAGAAACATGTAGCTCTTTATTCTTCTGTTCGTTACAGCTTTTTAACCACCCCCCCCCCCCCAAAAAAAAAAACAACAACAACATTAGCAAAAAAATATATAATCCTGCCACATTACTCCATCAACTTTCACCAATTACCTTCAATGCCTCTCTTTAGTCTTTAATATCGTTGGTTATCAAAGAGAAGGGTGCTAAGTCACCTTGTACTTTGGAGATGCACATATTTATAGTTTGGGAACCATGTAGAATCCAAATTTAGCTCTCTTTCATTTTTTATATGAAAACATGTTCCAAAATCAAAATTAATTATTATCTCAAAATTTGGATGCAGAACTCCAATGATTTCCAAAAATCAACTTATCTTCCTTCTCTCTCTCTCTCTCTCGCCTGAAAAAGCTGCTCAATCCAAATCATGTGCCCCTTCTGGGAATAGATACAAGTAGAGATAGAAACATTAGATAGATAGATTACATTGTCCACATTTGTAAAAACAAATAAAACATCAAAATTGTACGCTTGCAGAATAAAGTGCATAATATATAACATGAGAATAACATTTTAGGTTGTTTTAGTTCGATCAAATTATTGCCCCCCCCCCCCCCCACACCCCTGCAACCGTGGCCCCTGTGGCCTCACCACTGCTGGTTTTCTTGTGATCCTTGAACAAGACTATGTACTGATTGTTCGATACATTTTACTCCATTTCCTATCCCAGTGTTCATTGTGAAGATGCGGTCCGACGGACGGGCCAAGGTGCTTGATGACCTGAAGTTCAATAACAACCCGTACGCTGGCGACAGACCGATCGTGGACATCACCTTGGATGCCCAGTGCAGCACCGGCTTAGTACCAAGTAAGTTCCACTTGTGTAGTTAAGGAGGGGCTTGCATTTATATGAGGGGGCAAATGTTTTTAGTTGCCTAATAGGAATGATATGGTTTTGATGTTTGCTTTTGTCCTTTTTTTAACCACATGTATGTTGTTGTTGTTGTTTGTTTGTTTGTGTTTTTTTTTGGGGGGGGGGGGGCACATACAGTAGGAATTGTCGGTCACACATGCCCCATTTCCCCCAGCTATGCTCCTGAACAATTGAGGAATATTTTATATAATGTATCAACTCTTTTAATGTTGCAAAAGTGTCTTTATTATGTTTCTTTGTTACCTAATTGTCCTGACACGAGTATGTGATATACATGTACAGTAGTACAGTTTATGAATCAAGAAACTGGAAAACTTATCTTTGTAAGTTGCTGTTAAAACAATTCAGGGCTCCGTATCATCAAGATTCATGAATAATAGTACGAGTAATCAATTGATAGTACAATTAATTGTAAATCTGTATGTTATAGGACCCTGGGCCAGTATTCACTTCCATACGATATTCGGCTTCAGCCTGTTGGACTGTTAAATTATGTATAGTTTTCTGTTTGAAAAGGCTAAAGGCTGTTCAAAATTAACGAACAAATCGCACAAATCCAATTAATCAAAAGCAAACTGTATTAATTTTCTTTGCACTTTTCAGATGAGCGTTTCATCATCTTTACCAGCGGCCCATCGGTCAACCTGAGGGAGGGGGACAAATTCATCATGGTCGATAACACCGCCCTCGTGATGCCCATGACCGGACACCGCAAGAACACCATCAACGAGTTGAAACAATTCTGCCCGATTGCATAGGTTCAATATCAGGTCTTCCATCTTGGGCTTGTATAAAACTGTGAGCGTAAAATCTAGGGAACAAAATCTGTGCGATACATTGTGGAAATACATTCACAAGTAGTTAACTGGCTATATTATATAAAGATTCAAAATGCCCACTTTTTCCAAGGTGTATGGATTAAAAATGGCCACCCTTTTTTATAATTAGAACAAAAAAATCAGTATCAGGTCGATATCACCAGAAATGAAATGACTGCTTAATACAGATTTTGGAAAAGAGTTAATGCAATGAAGCTGATTTTGTTAATACACTTTCATATTCTTGTGTAAAAATCACATGAATGGATCATGACGATTGATGCTTTCATCTTACGGTTGCAAGATTTTGTCCAATTGTTGTTGCTATACACTAAAGGGTGTCATTCATTTGCGCTCATACTATGTATGAGAAAATATTGAAGAAAATCATCTCATTTCAATTATGCAAGGAAGGAATGTATATATAATTGTATTTTAACTGATTGTATTTTTCAATTGTTGATAGCTAATGTAAGTTTTTTTTTATACTCTTTTATATTGGCACACACACAAATCTCCAAACCTACTGTTTTAAAGTGTTTTTTTTAAATGGAAATGTTGGATTAATGAAATGTATATTATACTTTGTTTGTATAGTCCCTATTTCAGCGATTTCTTGCATTTCTATCTGAACTTTTTTTAAAGTGTCAATGAGCTTTCCATTTCTGTCAAAGAATATTTACTATTAATTGTGATCATGGTGGCTAGTTTTTAGAATAATGTCTGAATATTTTGTGTGTACATAATTACTGCTGTACTGGATAATGATCGTTTTTTTTTTACTTCTTAGATCCCACGGTGCTCTTTAATTCACATTCATTCTGCAGCTTTTTCACATTAAAAAAATAAGAATTTCCATTCGACTTGCTAATTTTCTAGTCATTTTAAACGGAACATTTTAACTGATATAAGAAAGTAGTTGTGGTTGTAAGCTGGCAAATGTAAACAATTCATGTAAAATTATTGTAACCACATGTGTTTAGGGTGTTTTAGAAAATATATTATGCCAAGCTACTTAATGTATCCTTCCTTTATGTGTTGATATAATAAATGCTGCGTTGGGTGAAGTAAAAAAATTAAAAAAAAGTGCAAAAATTATGAAGCATTTGTTTCTCCTTGTCCACAATCATGTTCATATGAATTTTTGTGACAATTTAGTGTGTCTGTTTGTTGTCAACAGTAATTTTGTAAATGGGAAATAAATTGATGCCAACGCTTTTACACATAAAGCTCAAGAATTAAGTTGTTTATTGTGTTTATTACTGTTTTTGTCCTCTTTATGTAATGGTGTGGACAAAATTTCACATTTGTAGATACTTTTTTTTAAAGAATACCTTTGTCTTTCAAATGCCATAAAATGTTGCGATTTTGGAAAGTTTTATTTAGATTGTCTGTAAACCAGGTTAAACAGATCTTAAAATTTATACCAGGCATACAAAATCAGAATATGGAAACAAATATTACCACATTGATATCAACCATGAAATTTAATTTTTTTATATAAAAGCAAAGATTTAAGGGAAAATAAAGTAATTGCTTTGAATATAGCGTGGATTTAAATACAACAATCAAAATGTCTCTAAAGTAGAAACACGAGGGATCATAAACAAATCGCACTAGCTTAGCTACATTTTAAAAGTATATTTCAGATGATAGGGCTAAGTTTGCAACAAATATCCTTTTGGTTGCCAACTAATTTTAACTTGCCAGGTAAAATACCTACCCTGATAACTATAGTTAGTGACCAATAAAACTTGCTTACTTTATAGCCCTGCTATTTAAGTAGAGTTGGGTTGAAACTAAGCTAGTTGGGTTTTACTTTTTACGAATATACGTGCCCAGGTTATGATTATCTAAACCGCAAAGACTGGATTGTAAGGTATTTAAAGACAGGAAACTCTGTGTTGGTGGTCACAAACAGAGAAATCTATCAAGGATATCGATGCCTATTTCCAACTTCCTGTGTGTCAAATACTTTTTATAGGGTCATATTGTGCAATGCAAAAATCTCTTACATGCATGACACAATTTTTTTTACAGCTTGGAGTATATAACCTCCTCAAAATATTCCTCACATATTTCTTGCGTTACTTTATTATTCTACATGAAATTGGTATGATTTAAAAGCCTTTTTATTCCCCTTTATATCTATCAATGCGTCATTCTCAATGATAATGTAACCATGGAATGTGCATGATTCCTGTCAAAAGTGAAATGTTGCAAAAATGCATCGTGTTGAAGTCTCCTTTTGTTTGGAGGATAGAGTTTTATATATGTTTAGGCAGTCATGTAAGAAGGTCAATGGTGTATTCACCTTTTCTTTTCTAAAACTTTGCAGCATTTCACTTATGACTACGCCCCACATTCAGGGGTAAAGCACATTCCATGATTACACAATTATTACCAAATGGGCATCAATTTAAAGGGGAATAAACTGACAGACTTTTCATTTTTACCAATTTTATGCAGGATAATAAATTAACAAAAGAGATGAGAATGCTCAAACTTGAATTGTGAAACTTATTTTGAGGGGTTTGTAAGAACCAACGTCACTATGAATTAATTAATCTTAAGTGATGAGATAAAATGGAAAATAATTAAGTAATCTGTTATACAAAAAAAGAAAAACAAAAAAATTATTATAAAATGTAGCAGCATTCCCGAAAATTTCGAACTTAGGTACTCCTCATACAATTATATAAGTAACAAACTTATGATTATGTGTGTGTGTGTGTGCGTGCGTGCGTGCGCATGCATGTGCATTATGTGTGTATCCGTCCGTGAATGAATGAACGAGTGCCTGCGCTGCCGATCTGTGTTTGATGCTGGGTGTAAATGTTTTCCGAACCTTCTATACCGGTAGACCAATCCGGTTTCAAGTCTGTAGTATAATAGCGGCGGCCATAACTGGGGGGCTTCCAAGAGTACAACAAAAGATTTGAAAAGGTTTTGACCGTTTTGCAAGATGTCAGGTGTACTTACATTGTCTCCTAAGCAATCAGTGTGGTTCTAAGAGACCTTTGTTCAGCATGCTAGACATGTTTGAAGCCCCCCAGTTATGAAAAAAATACAAAGCAAGTTACTTAAAACCACCATTTCCACAACAATAGCGACAATTACTATTGATATGATACCAGTACGTAGTATCCATTTTTCTAAAGCAATTCCCTATGTTAATATTATGTGCCATGCATTAGAGCAATGAGACTTTTAAAATATAGGGGCTAATGCGTTAAATTATCATGATTGGCTTTCCACCTGCATATACTTCCGGTAGTGGTCGAGACAAGTTGGTTTAAAGGAAGCAAGATAAAGGAAACGTAGAGAGATTAGAAAGAAGATTTGATCAACCACCAGGGTCAGCCCCCCCCCCCCCCCCCCCATCTAGCTGCATTTACAAACGACAAAGCTAGAATTGTGTCTTTTTACCAGGTCATAACCTTTGTTTTGTCACGCATATTCAACAATAATGATATTCATAAATAGGAAACTGACTTATTACAGCCATCCGTGATTTTCCGGTTATATGCGCCTGTATAATATGTTTTTGGTTACAGAATATACGTCCAAGCGTTTGCAATGACTGCTGATTAAAATATTATTATACACAGTTTTTTAGTCATTGGTTAAAATGTACATTATGTCTGAATATTGTTTATCAAAACAAAAGGTCTCTTTAATAATTCAGTTATTGATAGGAACGTTTATTGAGGAAGCATCAAACCCCCGCGGAAACCTTTGTAATGCGACCGTGTGCATAAACCCATCGCCTCCGCAGGAGCCTTGACTTCTATGAGGATATTACATAACGTATAGGGAGATCATTTAACAGAGTTTTTTTTTTGTATCTTCTATTGTTTTCCGAATTTCTGTACCTTTCTGTACCACACACTATTATTGTACAGTATTATGATTGTTTGTTAGGTAAGTTTCTTAAACGATTCCTCGTGTGCGGCCTGAGCCACATTTGCTTCCGGTATTAATTAATTTTAGCTGTTTATGCGATTCAGTACCGGGTACAATGTAGACTGTTATTTTAGATGGTTGGTGGGTTGGTTGATGGGTTGGTTGGTGGGTTGCCTTGGTTGATTGATTGATTGATTGATTGATTGATTGATTGATTGACTGATTGATTGATTGATTGATTGATTGATTGATTGATTGATTGATTGATTGATTGATTGATTGATTGATTGATTGATTGATTGATTGATTGATTGATTGATCGATCGATCGATTGATCAGTGGTTGATTGATTGATTGCTTGATTGTCGATTGATTGATTGATTGATTGATTGATTGATTGATTGATTGATTGATTGATTGATTGATTGATTGATTGATTGATTGGTCAGTGGTTGATTGATTGATTGCTTGATTGTCGATTGATTGATTGATTTATTGATTGATTGATCGATCGATCAGTGGTTGATTGATTGATTGCTTGATTGTCGATTGATTGATTGATTGATTGATTGATTGATTGATTGATTGATTGATTGATCGATCGATTGATCAGTGGTTGATTGATTGATTGCTTGATTGTCGATTGATTGATTGATTGATTGATTGATTGATTGATTGATTGATTGATTGATTGATTGATTGATTGGTTGATTGATTGATTGGTCAATACTAATCAATGATAATAATGGTGACTGACAAATAAATGTAGTACCATGTATGTCACAAACAAATTACGTAAATGAAAATGAGCAAAATAAATGTGATTCCTCAGGGTATTGCTAAACAGGTACTCAATTACCGGTGTTGATACCGATTCATATTTGAATGAATGCAACTAAACATGCATATGTGTGGTAATCGCATTGTGTAATATATCTTAACGTATTTATAACATGAACAACGGAAAGAATTGCATATTAAAGTCAGTTGTATTTAGTTTTCATTAATTCTCCCGCCATACAATGGAGGCAGCTTGTTGTGATGGCTATGTGTTAGAGTGTGGCGGTGGATTGCTATGCTAGGGGGAGAATGGACATTGGGTGATTTCAAGTATGGTGTTTAGGGCTGGTGTTAGTGTTTATCAAACTGGTGTTTGTGTGTAATAAACACTAACACCGGCCTTAAACACCATACTTGAAATCACCCATTGTCGCATCTTTTCCCACCCTCTTCCTCCCATTAACCCTCTGAGTGCCAACTTAATTTGAAATAATCCATTATTTTGACATAATCCTGTAGACAAGTTGACATGAATATCTTAATCACCCTATTTATCTAAAAAATGAATATAGGCATATTACGAAGACAATTGACTATTGAGGGACAAATCAATATATATATCTGATTCTGAGTATTGTGACTTGAGTCGCCAATGGCACCCATATGGTTAATTATACACAACGTCTGTCATCATACTTTGACCACCGATTTAAGTAATCATGTGAACGCACAAGTCTACAAAATAATGCAGGTACACGGGCGGTTTCCCCTGTGCTTCAGTTTGATTCACAGTTCACTGAAGGGTGGAAAGATAAACAAATTTATATTGTTTTTAATTTCCAACCCTCTAGGTTTTGTATGGAGACGCGTTGTCCATCGCCTTACAAATACGAAATTGTTTATTATGTGATCGCACGAAATAAACATTGAATTAAATGAAGTAAAGGGGAATCATAGATTTTTGCAAACATTGGTAAGGCGTGAAAATGAATGATTAAAGAGAGAAACTAAATCATTAACTCATGGAAGACTTGATTTGAGCTCTTCCTCCTTTATGGCTTTCTCTTATCTTTTTTTCTGAGAGATCAATACATCTTTCAACAACAAAACTTCACACGAGTACATAAAGGTATGCACAGAATTTGACTTCATTTTTTAGTTGCACTGACAGTTGTGAGCAAAATATTTCCGTTCATATGGGTGCCAAGAGCATCCAAGTGTCAAACTTGGACGAAACGGACCTAGGACAAGATTTACAAACATTCCCATTCTCCATGACCACTGAAGCAAATCGAATAGGGTTTTCTGCAAGATGTAGGTAATAAGTTATAGTTTCATACCCTGAAATAGCATTATGATTGATCCATTATCTTCAAAGTTATCGTTGCAGAAAGTCCGAATGTAATTTTTTGGGGGACATACGGTAGTTGAAATCAACTTTCGCTACACTTAAACTAATTTATCATGTCGCCCAGATCTTGTATCTAACGTAAAATCTGGAATCTATCACACAATGCCCAGTGTTTACCAACATGAATTGTGTTTATATCACCTTAATCAATTATCAATCATGATCATTACATCCTTCAATAATATATCGAACGGGTAGAGATATTGTTTGTTTTTGTTTGTGTAGTTAGGAAATGTGGGTACCTGCATACTGTAGGGTGTGATCTAATAAGATAATGAAATAATGTGAGAATCATATCAGTAGGGTTATTACGAGGGAGTCAAAATGAGGATACGTCAGTAGATACTTTTATGAAAAGACTGGAACTTTCGTGTAGCCTATACTTGTTTTTTTTTTAATACTAGTTTACACCACTGATGGTGTATGGACATGGACAGTAATATAAGGGGGATATACATCCCCACACGGGGTTTAGTTTGCCCCCGGCCTCCCTCTCGACCCCCCCCCCCCCCCCCCCCCACTTCCCTCTTTGCACCAAAACATCATTACATGCCCATAGAGGAAGTTAGAAAAGGGGTTACTGGATCTAGTATGTGTGGGGACTATAATGCTGGTACCAGGCATGATCTTATCTCATCGCGATTACGCAGGCCCAGATCTATACAAAGTTACTTAACCCGTGTCTTCCTAAACATTTGTTTCCCAGCCTAGTCTATACGTAGACCACTCGGTAGGCTACCTGTCGACAATTGTTGAGACAACGGAAAGTGGTGAACGCACATCAGGAAGGACTAACTGGTTTCGTAATGTCATAAACTCGGTGGTCTAGGTTTGAGTTGTCAGTAGGCCCGCTGATTGTCATACGTTTCGTACCTACCTGTGCTGTACTTGGCGTTAGGACCAGTGCTGAGGAACGCTATATAGCAATCGACAGCCACGCCCTACTCAGTCAATCATTTTCATCCCGGGATCCATTCCATTTGAGCCCAGCTCTTGAACGAGCGCTCTCTTTTTCCAAACGGTACAATTACTGACAAATAACCTAATCGGGTTTCACTAAAAACGCTGCCCTTTCTTTAAAGAAAGGTAAATAGCTCGTGATTCCCAGCATATATCATTTGAAAAGAACTTCTTTTTTGGAGGAATGAATCCATGAGCATCCAACGGTCATCATGATGAAGTTTGTGTGCGCAGTGATCTCGCTGGCGATTTTACTCGGATCTCAATGCGAAGTTCAGGCGCAAGGATGGTAAATATTGTTCCTGTGTTGTTCTTGAAAGTAGTAATAATAACCAATATTCGTTTATGTTTGTATCAATTTTGTTTTTGTTTATTTGAATGTATGTTTCGGATTCTCTTTCATATATTATTGTTCTATCACCATGATCACAATTCCTTTCTACATTGAAGCACTTTTCACTAATAATTAACCATAATTAGCTAAAGTAAAACATTAAAACATTAAAACAGGGCTAGTCTTTAAACTAGTGAGAAAGGGCGGCTTCTATTATGCCAATAACCAGGCAGTAACTTGAAACTTGATCTATACCCATTTTGGTCTACTCCCATGTCGCCTCCTATCAAAATCGTAATTTGCCATATACAATAATTATATAGTTAATTAAATAAATAAAACTAATTAAGTAGAAGCTAGTAGATATTCTTGTTTTGGTAGGATCATTACAATATTCCCTAGCTGTATTAACACGAATAAATATTCAAACAGGGCAAGTCAAAGGAACTTCCATACTTTGACAATAACCAGGGCGGCAACTTAACAGCTTATACATGATATACATGTATGTGTTGCGTCTACCAGCAAAATCATAATTCAAATGATGAATGATTATTATTATGGTTGGGGTTGAGAATAGGACTGGTTTAAGTTTAGGATGTTTTTGCAAAGTTCGGAGTTAAGGAATGGACGTTTCAGGTATATAATATAGGAGTAGATCGAATATTATAATGATGTGTATTAGTATAAGTGAAATGCTGGACCAATACATACAGCTTCGACTTCTTCCTATATTCAAATAATTGCAAACAATAATCATAAATGATTGAAAAGGAAGAAATAATAGCATTGCTTTTAAAACAAAGTTCCTCCCTTGGCTCCTCAAAATGAAAAGAAAGCACGGGTCGAAAAACTGTCTCCGCCAGGACTCAAACCCGGGTCTCCGCCTTTGAACGCCGACGCCTTCACCACTAGGCCACAGAAACCTCGTAGATGAAGACATACCCAAATTCACGTATCTGACGAGCCAAACTCTCTGCCCTTTTGTGCTCAATTGATTCATAGGGAGGGTAGGAGTTACAAACAATGCAAGCCGCATACCTCAGCTGGTGATTCAAGTATTGGTTAATAAATATATATACAAGTGAAAAGTGGACCAATAGCATAGGCCTATACTACAGCTTCGACTTCTTGGTGGAGTATGTTCGCGTGGTCTAAACCCATTCATCCATTTGTATATATTTATAATTTATATCTACCTACTTGTGAAACAGGATCATTCACCGACCTAAGCACTGTCATGCGGGCTGTATATTCTCCTTCTAATATTTATTTAACTTCTCCCTGTTCCTGCCCAACGCTGATGTATGGAAAGTGTACGTTTTCGTCCATTTTGATATTTTTAATAACTTTAATGTATGTTCTAATTGAAACACACACTCGTGATATTTCGTAGCTCCGAGTAATTCTCTTAATTTTTGAAGGTGGAGTTTAAATTTGTAATGTGGGTTCATAACTTCATAATTTATCTAGATCTCAGTCACTAGTCCCTGTGCCACATTTTATTGTCAGACCACAAAATAATGCAACATTGTAATTTTCTCACATTGCTCCAGTTTCAAATGTATTTAAAAGATATACATATTTAATAATGTTCTCTTATTTCGGGGGCACCAATCCGGGTGATCATACCCCCCCCCCCCCCCCCCCATTTTCTGTCCAATCACTCTACCGAGAAAATGAGGGGATGATTTCGAGTCCCGTGCATGGTGAGGACAAATTCTCCCTTCGGTTAAATCGATGGGACATGAGTTGCGGAAGGAAAAGGGAACCCAAATGGAATTGCAAATCAAGAAACAAAACGAATGTGTGCAGAGCTATGACCACTAGGCCACAAGGTCAAGGTCCAAGGTAGTGCTTGTGGTGTGTGGGGCAGGGATTGGGGGGGGGGGGGGGGGGGCTTGATGGGTGCAGATAGGTGGATGGGCAAGATATCTCACGGGGAGGGGGGAGGAGGCAGACAGAAATTAATAATGTTGAGTTTGAGTTTGAGTTTGATGTTTTATTATCCAAATAAAAAGAATAACAATCAAATGTCAATGTATAACATAAATATTAAAAGGATAATTGGGACCAGAAAATAGCATTAAATGCTAATCGTGTCTGGTACCATTAACACACATAAGTAGCAGAGCAATGAGAACATCATAAATAATGAATAACTGTTGAATACACACTTAAACTACAAGCTATTCTACATCTAGGCAAAAATAAGTTCTGTGATTAAATACAAATCTTTGGTATTTAACACTAATTAAAAAGATAAAGGATTATATAACGTAATATTTACAAAAAGGCAAGAACCTCGGTGAAAAGTTCAAAACATGTTAATTTGCATGTTTTTCTTTATATATTTTCCTCTCCAGGGGGGAGGTGTTGGCGGGTGGGGGGGGGGGGGGGGGGGCAGCCACGCCCCTGGTTGAACCCTAACACGAATATACTGTTGCGATATTGTGATAAGCTAGGTGCATTTACAATTGCAATAATGTATTATGCAATATTTCAACATGCATAATTATATTTAATAATTAACCCACTGCACATGAACCCGACCAATACATGTATACGTTACGTGGCTATTATCTGATTATTTGCAATGAACTTTTGTTGACACCTATAAGGGTAGTAGCGAGTAGTTGTAGTTGTTCACATTTAAATCGATTTGATTGTTTCATTCATCAAGTTAATTGAACTTTTATGTGAACTCTACATTAGGCCTTTTAAAATAATGGAAAGTCAATTATGTAAAAAGCTCATAAGCCTACGCACAATTAACAATGGAAATGAACAATAATTATAATTAAATGGAATGACACACATTATGGGAAATGTGAGACTGTTTAAAATCCTATTGTCCTAGCTAGTAGGTCACGGGTACTTTTGGAGTCTGTGATACTAATTAGCAGCTAGCCCTATATACACTAGATGTGTTCAGCCCCCACCCCAACAAAAGTAATAGTGGTTATAACACATAGGCTATGTTGGGACTATATTTTGCTCTTCAGATTCCTTGAAAAGTTCCGTAAATGTTTGAAAATCGCTTTGAACAGAGACATACTAATGCCTTTGCATCTTGCGCTCATTATTTAGAGCATAACGCAAGAATGTCTCTGTGTATTTGAGTGATTCTTAAACTTTGTAGTATAGATACTTAATATTTATTTTTTCTATAGCTTCTGTTATACGAATTTATCATTTAATGAACATCTCTTTGTACTTTGAAGTAGGCTTACATTAGTTATATATGTACGTACTTCATAGGAATATGCATATCGGGCCTTATGGCATCACAGGTGCCTTCCTTATGACAGGGATAGGGCATATTATGACTATGGCTATGTACTAACCCTTGCAATGTCCGGGGTGAAAAGGGCTAATTAATGGATATTTAAACATGATATATATTAAATTCATTGGTCTACCGGTACCATACTGATCGAGAGGGGGTAATTTATTATAGCACGATTTTGAAGAAAAACTGTAATTTGCGATATAGAGTAATATAATGATCGAAGTTTGACCAAGTAATGAGCGAAAATGCAAAGTGATATTCGCTATAATTACTCTGGCTTTGTACGCAGTTATAACTTTCCAGTGGATAATGAACAAATCCGAACACTTCAATTGTACATATCTTTCTAACGAAAGGTAAATTTGTAAAAATCTGTTCCACGTTTCTATTGGTAGTACGAATACCACATGGTATGAGAGAACATCTAGAGTTCTATTTCAGTTTTGTGGATTTTGAAAATGTTACTATATCCCCTATATCCCCCGTTTACACGACTCAACCAGTGGTTTCGGTCTCGGCCACGAACGGTCTTGGTCCCGTTTTTGTTAATAATTAGGCAGCCCCCCCCCCCCCCTTGAAAAAAATCCTGGCTACGGGCCTGGACTGGCCACCCAGGTGCTTCCCTTATGACAGGGTCAGCTAGCCAATACTAGTAGGTCCATACTACCACGGTCCATATCTAAATTGAGCAGTAAGTGAAACAAACGTCGGAAACAGAGACTGATTTTTTAGTCTACTAGTACACAGGCGTGATATCTATGGATCTATATAGCTGGATATTTCATTGGAAATGTTAACGAATATGTTTTCTATTTGAAACTATATTCAAATGTTGTAACTACTGTATTACTAAATGAAGGGAAAGAAAGCATCCCAACATCAGCGGGAAGGAAAAAAATATGCCAATTTGAAAGTTGAACGTCTGACCAGGATCGTGGTCATACATTACACTACAGGCTCGTAGCCAGGGAGTGTGTTGGGTGTGTACGCACCCTCCCCCCCCCCCCCCCCCCCCCACCCAACAAAAAAATTATAAAAAAAAAATAATAAGAATAAATAAATAAATACAATAAATAAAATAAATAAATAACAAAACAAAAGCAAATCTTATGTATTTCTTAATTTTTACACAGTACTCTGTGTGTACAAATGGGAGTGGGATAAGGTCCCCGTCCGTGAGTAAAGAGATACAACGGCCATCACCCATCTCCCGGGCCGACCCACCCCGCCCCACTTGCCTCATCGTCGGAATCTGATAAACAAGCTAACTATAGACGTCTTGTTGCACAATTCCTACCGGTACATTAGCTCGGCGTAATAAAATTATTCTGCTACATTGCGAAAGAAATCACGTGAGGTATCGGGACTTTCTAAACATACAAGGGGATCACGCCTTTTCACTCATATCCCTGACGCTGGAAGAGAACATTAACGTTATCGAATGCATAGATCTTCACTTTTATTTGACATTAAACTTTGTATGCCCATCGGGAGGAGGGCGGGAGGAGTACTGCGTACTGGATATTGATAGCCCCGCATCAAGGAGGGAACACACCCCCTGCAAGTTGAGTTGAGGTCCCCTTCCCCGTCTGTGATCGCACATCGTGTGTGCAAAGTCTATGGGAGTGGGATTAGGTCTTCGTCCGTGATGAGGAAATGAACACAAGTGAATGGAAGGGGTGGACTAAAGTAAGAGAATGCCCATATTGTCATTGACATTAAGTAGCCAAAAAGTGCTCAAAATTTGGCCACCACAATTTATACATCTCATAACTACCATTTCGTATGCAAGTATGTTTCTTACATTTCAGTGAGATCCAATAGTCGATACCATTATTACGTATACATACCCAAGATATTCTTAGGAGGAACAATGGAGACCATCTGCATCAACCTCCTCAATGCATCGTCAGCCATCAAGTTCTCCCTGATGCTGGAGGAGGTTTACTACAATCATTAAATAACTACCATTATGATTAGTATGCATGTTTCTTTATTCGATTTCTTTCAGTGAGATCCAATACCTGGTGACATCCATACCATGGACCATTTACTTTGTAGATGTGGTGACATCCTCCAAGATCCTCTTGGCGGGATCGATGGAGACCTTCTGCATCAACCCCCCCCCCCCCCCCCCATGCATCGTGGGCATTGGAGGATTTCTACAATTATTTAATAACTCCAATTATGATTAGTATTTTTACATGAATTTTTTGTTTGATTTATTTCAGTGAGATCCAATACCTCGTGACATCCCCCAAGATACTCTTGGCGGGGACGACGGAGACCATCTGCATCAACCTCCTCAATGCAACGTCGGGCATCGAGTTCTCCCTGTCGCTGGAGGAGGATGAGTACAGATATTACTGGGAGCCCAAGGAGCCGTCCAATGAGACGGAGGACCCGACGATGGCGGAAGAAACTTACACCATGACGGAAGTGGACAGGGAATGCTTTGACTTTCTGGTAAGTGTAGATTATAACCGGGTAGATAAGGGTACTTGATAGTCTTCTTGATAGACAGACAATTCTAAGTGTCGCTTACTAGTGCTGCTTACTTAGCCCTATAATCTAAAAATTGACTTGGAATATGGATCTAAGATAGTGTAGTTTTTATTAATATGATTGGCCTAGCTTTCTAGGGAATCTATACAAAAAATGAAATGCTGTTGTTACATTGCATTTTAAGCAATCGACCATATGAATAAAGAGAATTACACACTCCTGTGCATTGTGATCTGTTGTTAGTGATTAGGTGCATACACACCAGGTATTATTCTTTTAAACAAAACAAAACGTTATCTAAAAGTGCTGACACAGTCAACATATATAATCTGACTTCCAAATTATTAAAACAATGCGTTATCATTACAAGAAAAGGAAGGAAAGGAGTCGTTAGAAGTTCAGTCTTAACAACTGACCCCTTTAAAACGAGACTGAATGAGATCCTAATTAACTGCTTTAGATCTTCTACTACAATTAGTCCCCGGTTTGGCAAAGAGTCTGGGCCATTGTACTTTTTGGTTTGTATGCCAAGGTAAAATCTATAATTGGAATCAATCTATTGCGTGTTAGATTTTAGAATTCTCATGGAGCTAAATATACCAATCTATAGAAGAAATGGTCTGGTTCAGGCGATTAGTATTTTTGTTAGTTTTATTCATATGCAGAGTGCTGTATGTTACCCAATATGAATCCAAGTGCACACATATCATTGAAAGGTTTTGTGACCGTTAACGTATTACAGGTTCATTAAACAGCCTTTATTTATGTCTCATTTAATTGTTAAACATACTCTGTTATCACTAGCAGTGTCAGGCAAGTGGTTTGATAGGCCAATTAGCAATGATAACATCCGTGAGTGTAACAAAATGCAATGTTTTAGTAATTTCCTTCTATATCATAAGCAGATGGAACAAAGGTCACAGTACTTTTGAATCAATGAAAATAAAAAAATGATAGTAAACATGACAGCCTTGTGGGCAAACATTTTGATCATGTAGAAATGCTTCAAACTTCTTTGTAACTTCAATATTGTTTTTTATAAATGTTGACATATTCATTGGTGATAATTATAATAACAGGGTTTTTATATTTAACTCATATAAACAGGGTTTTAAGATCATGAAAATATTGGTCACTACACCATATTTAAAATTTTAAAAATGGCCGGATCAATGCAACAAAAAAAAAGGCTTTTATTTTGTTTGCACAATTTCATTTAATTCAGTTTATTTTGGTTTACAAAATCATGAATTGTTTTGCAAAAATGAAAAGATTCATCTAGATGCAGGCAGGAAGATTGGGTGTCCATACATTTTTTGTTTGTGTGCAGATATTATACTGAAGAAGTGCAAAGGTCCAAGATGTTCTTTGTAATAAGATTCTCATGTTCATTGATGATCCCATATACAGTCTCTGTGACAGCTCCAGAAATATCCTGACTATGTCAATCTGAAATTCTCTGAGTGTTCAAATGCATGTAGCTCTCACACAAAGTCCATGTCTGCACCAGCTCCATTAGTGTCCTGGTGTTTCCTGGCAGACTAAAAAACAGGTTCTTCAGGTATTGACTTCATCAAATTGTGTGTCTGTTTTCTTTGAATCAGGTTCCCAACATTACCAACGAGAGACAGAGGTCCAAGCTAATCTTCGAGGCCTGGTTACCAGGACAGCAGGATGAACCCCGTGTCCGCCCCATACAGTCCCAAGAATGTCCTCTGGTGTTTTGTGGTAGACTAAGATCATAAGATGGGTTCTTCAGATACTAGCCTCAAATCAAATTGTGTCTTTTGTTTTCTTTGAATCAGGTTCCCAACATTACCAACGAGAGGCAGAGGTCCAAGCTAATCTTCGAGGCCTGGTTACCAGGTCAGCAGGATGAACCCCGTGTCTGCAAAAGCTCCAAGAATGTCCAGGTGTTTACTGGCACACTCTGATGGGTTCTTCAGATACCAACCTAATCAAATTGTGTCTTTTGTTTTCTTTGAACCAGGTTCCCAACATTACCAACGAGAGGCAGAGGTCCAAGCTAATCTTCGAGGCCTGGTTACCAGGACAGCAGGATGAACCCTGTGTCTGCAACAGCTCCAAGAATGTCCAGGTGTCCTCAGAAAGTCTGGACACTCTCATCCAGACGGACAAACCCATCTACAAACCTGGTCAACTGGGTGAGATTTTTAGTGATTGTTTTACTCTGTATTCCTTGCATGATTTTTACGACAACATGTAATCATTATTAATGGAGTGTAATAAAATGGCCTTTTCTCAATATGGCAACCCTATTTTCACAAACCTTGGCAACTTGACAAGAGGCCAATCAGTATTGTATGATGAGAACAATATCTAGACAGTCTGAAAGTAGCAACAATAGGATTTTAAGTAGCTTATACACACAGTTTGGAAAGTAAAAATGGAGATTTCTTTTTTCTGTTCTACTATATTTTTGCTGAACGCTTTATTAATGCTTGTGTATAGTGATTTATTATTTCATTTGTCTTTTTCTTGGCCTGCAGTTCAGTTCAGGATGATGTCAATAAACAAAGACTTCAAGCCCTGTCCAGCTGTGGTAAGTGAGGATTACATTGTGTTTTCATTATAATCCATCATAATCATGTCAAATATTAAACTCAGATTGATATAGCAACAGTGCATGAGATAATATCTTTGTAATTTTCAGCATGTTTCATTAGTGTACATTTATTTGCAGTATGCTTATGTGAATTGTAGGGATTAAAAGGTTCTGAGATTGTCCTAGGCCCTGTTGCAGAAAGAGATACAATCAATTTTGAGGCCGGGACCAGGACCGGTCAAAAATATTCGAGGCTGAGACCAAATCCTGTAAGTATGGGGGGCGGGGGTGTGCATTGAAAATTTTCGAAGCCGAGACCGAGAATTTTCAACATTTTAGAGGCTGAGATGAGGTTTCTTCCCAATTTTCGAGGCCGAGACCATCGGTAAATATGTTCGAGACCGCTAAAATGTGGTCTCGAGACCAGCTACAAGTTGTAAGGGGGGGGGGTTCAAACCCCCCAAAACTGCGCTGAAAATTTTCGAAGCCGAGACCGAGTATTTTCAACATTTAAGAGGCCGAGATCAGGATTCTTCCCAATTTTCGAGGCCAAGGCCATTGGTAAATATGGTCGAGACCGCTAAAATGTGGTCTTGAGACCAGCTACAAGTTGTTAAGGGGGGGGGGGGTTCAAACCCCCCAAAACAGTAATTTTTTGGTCAAAGGGGGGGGGGGGGGGGTGAACCCCCCTAACTCCCCCCTTACCTGGGTACGCCTATGGCTTCTATTGATCTAGAATCTAGATTGAAACATTTGGAATCTCGTTTGCACATTCAGAGAATGTATCTATAGGCGAAGTAGGGACAGATTGACCTAGACTATCTAATGAGCAGGGATCAACAGGTCAGTTTTTAATAAAAAATAGTCAAACCCATCTTAGCTGCATAGCAGCCAACCTTCCACAGTGGCCCCTGCAGAGAAAAGGACATGTATGATGTAGGCCTACTGGATCCTTTCAGATAGATATAACAACCCTCGAAATTAACTTTTTTTGCTGGTGGCCCGGTCGGGCCAGTAAAATTAGTATTTTTCCAATTTTGGTGGCCCGAAACCAAAATCTACTGGCCCGAAAAAAGTAAGGAAAATCAAAAGTAAAATTAAAACAATAACCATATTCATAGTTTCAGGGTACTGGGCAATGTTTAGCCTCATTTGTTATTCCAATGCTCGAAATTATCTTTTTTTCTGGTGGCCCGAAAATAAAATTTACAAACAAAGAAAAACAATGGTCATGACTACTTGGTCATTAATTGGTAAATTATGGAAGTTATGTGTTAAAATTACCACCATCATTAAAGAAATCCATCACTGAATAAACAAAACAAAACCTAGAATCGAGCAGTTTCATCTAAGAGTCATCAACTGATGAAACTAAGCTCTTTTCCATGTACGATTTTGTTATTTTATGGTCCATAAAATCTCCAACACAAAAAAACACACATGGGACTGAGCATAGCTAAAAAAACTTTTCAAATCGGGAAATGAAATCACTTAAATCTTTGTTATTTTACAAGCTAAAATAATTCCAAGTAGTCACAAGTCTCTACCTTGTAAAAATGATTCCTTCTAATACCTTCAAAAATATGAATAATGATCCGAAAGATGAAATTATTCCCCTTTATTGACGGTATCGCGGACGGTATCGCAAAGCAATATGAATGAATGTGAAAAGTTAGACATGTGTTTTGATAGGTCTTAGTATGCACACATACTCCCTCTGTGGATTGGTTGTTCTATGTTTATATTCTACATGTTGCAAAGGCTTCCAGGGGGTGTGTGGGAAATTAAGAAAACAGCATAAGCATGCTTTTACTTTTAGTCATTACACACCTCTGGAAGTTGTTTAATTTTACCATGATTTATCATGCAAGAAGTAGATAATTCAAGGGAGAGTGTTCATATGAGGAAATAGCACATATTTGTAGGCATAAATAAGGATTAATTCAACTAGCGCAAGTGCGCTTGCGACTTTTTATGTCCGTCCTTTTCATTTCTTGCAAATATTTAAATCACAATTAAAGTGTTTTTAAGAGGTGTCAAACTTGAGATTCATATTCCTTGATGTTGTCTTCTTATGGTTTAAACATTTGGTGGCCCGATCGGGCCACCAAACTTTGACATTTTCATGTTTTTACTGGCCCGACCGCAACTTTTACTGGCCCCGGGCCATCGGGCCTACGCCAATTTTGAGCGTTGGATATAAGATAGATATAGTAGCCCCTTTTTTGTTTCCCTAAAGATTTGGCTGTATCTTTAAAGTATTACTATTATTGAAAATTTTCCATTAAAAAAAAAATCAGGTTCCACTGATCTGGATCGAGACGCCGTCGGGAATCCGTCTCCAGCAGTGGGAGAATGTTGAGCCGAACCAGGGTCTGATTGACCTAGACTACCAGATGAATGCCGAGCCCCTGCTGGGAGACTGGAAGATCATGGCTGACTTTGGAGACAGGGAGGCTGAGGCTACATTCACTGTGGATGAATATGGTAATTTGTTTTGAATGGGTTGGTGGCACAACATTTGTCCTCATGGGCCCATATTCATAAAACCCTGCTAGCTTAGTTCCACGCTAAGTGTATATTAAATGATACAGTTTAGTGAGCAACAAACCGTTTCCTAATCTCCAACTAGGGCTATTTGGGTTAGCCTTAGATACCCACAAAGTTAACCCTAGTATAGTTAGCAACTAACAGATCACATATAAATTAGTTCTTAGCCAGGTCATCACAAATAGACTTAGCATGCAACTAAGCTAGCAGGCTTTTATGGATATGGGCCCTCGTCTATAGACACAATGGCACTAGTGCAATTTGATTTGATTTGATTGATTTATTTTCAACATTTTCATCAACGCATAATATAGACAATTGAATATTGCAACTGCAAGATTGGTACGCCACATCACAAAATTGCTCATAACTTCTCTAAATCTAACCTCAAACCTAACCCTAATTAGGATTGGCAGTAAGGTTAGGGTTGCGGTTAGAGTAAGAGTAATTATGAGCAATTCCAGACTTGTTTTGTGCGTTTGTGTTCTATTTGGTACTCTTGATGGTTTGCATTGTACACATATAATCTTATTCTCCTTGTTTTACCCACATGACTTATACATTAAACAGGTCTGTTCTCTGCTAGATTCAGCAATCGATCCCCATAGAAGTAATACAGGGCCCATCAGGTTCCTGTAGGCAATGGGTTATTATATGTAATGGTTTGCATTGTGTATCTAAATTAAATTATCTTTTGTGTTTTGTTGATGTTTTAATTGTTAAACGCATCTAAATTATTCTCCATTTTGTTCCAGTCCTGCCCAAGTTTGAGATCACCGTGGAAGCAGAGCAGTCGTTCTTCCTTCTGACCGACACAGTGGCAAACCTTAGAGTCTGTGCAAAGTAAGTAATCCACCTTCTAACCCATTCAGGACTAGTCCCAAAAATACTTGGGCAGGAGTCTATGGAGAATACATGTTATGGCAAAATCAGTCAGTCCTGAATGAGTTAAGTAATAATAAAGTTGCAATAATTTGTTTCAGTTGTCTGATTTTGGTATTTTCCCAAATCTCCGCTTTCCAGTGAAATATAACTTGTCGTACTTCGGTAACAATACCCTTGTACAGAAAGGATAAGGTATCCAGCAACAACATAAACACTCTGTTGCATGCATAGTCTTATTATTTTCTCCATTGTCTCAACTTTACATTTGGTGACTTTATAAGGGATTTGTGGCAACAGACACATATAAATTACAATCAACAATTCTCACTTTCGCCTTTTAAAAATTCTCTTCAGAGTTTAATTCCATGTGATACTTATACAAGTGTAAAGATCTATGTATCAATGTTTATGTTTCTATAGAATAAGAATTTCACATAGGAACCAGTACATGTTGATCTGTCTATGGAAAGCCATTTGAATGTGATTTGAATATCACTCCATCACTCATGCAGGTATACCTATGGGCAGCCAGTGCGTGGTAGTGTCACTGCCTTGGTCGGCATCAGTAGCTACAGAAATGACAGACGTCCAGCAATTTATTTAGGGGTAAGCATTTCCAGAGCACTTTTCCCATGGTTTGGCAAGTTAACATTCTGAATTAGTTTTGAAATTTGTTGATTGTGTTATTTATATTATCATTATCATTAGTATTAGTATTACTATATTATTATTATTATTCATATTATTATTATTATTATTATTATTATTATTATTGTTAATATTGTTATAATTATCATCATATCCCTCGTAAGAATGTTCTAGCCATGCGATTGGTCAAAATGAAGTCACGTGTTAAAATATATTTTCTCCCATACACTCCCAATATCCCCCAGAGAGGTATAGTACTTTAGTATGTTACCTTTTTTGTCAGGGGTAACAAACTTTTTGGCTCTGTCACAGGTGGAATAGTAAATTGCTGATATGCATGTGATTCTCATAGGGCACTTAGTTAAAAACCTGTAAATTAGGAATCAGCAAAATTTACAAACAAGTTGTTTGCCTCCATGACAACCCAGTGCGCAGAGGCAGCCAATGAGAATACTTGTGCGCGCATATTAAAGTAGATCTTGAAGAGAATAGTAGCGGCATAATATAGCGTGTTGGTGCGCAAAGTTTACGCGTGGCTACTTTTATAATTATGTGCTTACAGGGCAGTGGAATTATTGTCTTTGGCTTTTTATCATAAATCTTGTTTGTGCGCAGGATTGTGAAAATTTAAATAAAAGACTCAATCAATTGCTCAATATTCCCCACTTTTGTGATTTTTTTGTTGGTTTAAGTCTTTTTGTGAACAAGATAATATGAGATATATAAAGCAAATGCCGAAATCTCCTTACTCAGGTGATGGATGCAAACTATACGTTGCCTCAGTGATCTGCAAAGGTACTAACATACCTCGGCTCTGCATCGGCATGACAGTACATGTACCTTAGCAGATCACCTCGGCACGTATAGTTTGTCCTATCGCCTTCCCAGTCAATGGTTATTTGCTTATTATTATCAACATTGTTATTACCACTTTGTGCTATAGGAGACTGAACAAGATGGCTGCTTCTCATTTGAAGTGGACCTGACCCTGTTCTCTCTGAGGTCCACACGCTACTCTGTGTGGAACAGCAAGCTCAACGTCGATGCCACAGTCACTGATTCTGTCACAGGTGAGATGTCTAATGTTCTCTAGTCAAGAATATATGTAGGGCAGTTTCAAGCATAATTACTTGTTGCATAATCCCTTTCCGTAGGGATTTGTAAACAAATGAACCTTGTTATTTGCTGAGTTGATGCCACAGTTACTGATTCAGTCATACAACGTTGAATGACCTCATTCCATAGGGATCCTCCAAAGATCAGTGACCTTGTCTGGGGATGTATGGGTGGGGAGTTTGGGGGCACGATCAATAATTTGACAAAAACACTGTAAAACATTAGAAAAATCATAAACAAATTATAATATAGAAATAGATGAAGTGTGCCTCAAAATAAATCACACCCCTAACCCATCAGTCCAACCACTGGCACTGCCAGAGACGGAGTGATCTGTTTTAGAAGAGATGCAAATAAACCCATTCAGGACTGGTCCCGGAAATACTCTGGCTAGGGTCGATGAAGAATGCATGTCATAACAAAATCAATCAGCCCTGAACTGGTTAAAAGTTGTTTTATAGTTTGCTAACAATGTGTTTCGTGTTATTTTGGATGATGGAGAAAAGTATGTCTGTTCACATCTTCATTAGATAACGCCCACATTTCACCAAACCTGTTGAAAAGAGCTGTTTAATAGATATTTCGGCAATCCTGTTGATAGATTATGTTAAACAAATACATCAACAGGACAACTATTACTACTTGGGGCACATACCTCCAATAATATAACAAAAATAATTGAAAACATAAGGGAAATCCTTAAAAAAATGTGCAGGCTTTGGCACTGACAGTAACAACAGCATGCATTTTTTAATGGCAAGTATCATAGTTTGGTGAGTAAAACAAAATTATTACAAATTTTGTTTTAATATTTAAATTAATGCATTTGCCACCACCCCCCCCCCCCCCCCCCCTCCTCCCCCACCCCAACACAAAAGAGGGGCTTCTTGTAAAAGTTTAGTCATTCTAATATTCACTTAACACTGGTTTTAGCAAAATCCTATCATAACATGATGCATCAACCAACAGTCCTTTCTAGGACTACCAACAGTCGTTTCTAGGACTACCAACAGTCGTTTCTAGGACTACCAACAGTCCTTTCTAGGACTACCATAGTCCTTTTCAGGTATTATGATGCATCAATTTCTAATGAATTCGATTTTTTTTAAAAGCCATATGGCTGTGTTTTTTCCTATTAAATTGTACTTTTGATTGATTGTTTGCTAGTCAGAAGCTATAATTATAACCGGATCTGATCCTGTATAAATGAATCAATTTATCTTTTTTCTCATAGGGGAGGAACTCCAATATTCCGAGGATGTAGGCAAGATTAGCTCTGACGCACTGTCTATCACTTTTGATGTTCCATCAACATTCAAGCCTGGTGTTCCATTCTACGGAAGTGTGAGTATCAAACATGCTTCATAACTGAGAATTTTACTAATGGGTATTGTTACATAAAATTACGTAATTATGGGATACAGTATGCCGAGATTTCATCTTACTTTCCCTGTTAAAGTGATGTTGGGTGTTATAAAATTGGCATTAATGTTTTCTTCATATCAACCTTGTTTCACATTTTTATAATACAGGAATTATATTGATATAACCATTATTTTCTTTTTTTCTTCAATTCAATTTATTCAATTGATATTCAAATTGTTCTACTAATTCTATTAAAAACATGTATTCAATTTTTTATGAAATTTATACAATTTTTTCCCAAATCTGTTAAATTGTATGCAGATTTCAGTGAAGAACCCCGATGGAACTCCGGCAGGGGACAAGTTCATCGCGATGAACGTCCAGGGATCAAAGAAAAACAACATCGGCAACGAAGCAATCTATGCAGAGAACTTCACGAGCCCCGCTGATGGAGTTATCACGTTCAACATTCCAGAAATCGACATTGAGACCTCATCTCTGCGTCTATATGTAAGAAAAAGATATTAAAATGTAATCGCTGTGGTTGGCACCTTCTTTAGGTTTCTGATAACTATGTTGAAGCCATCATCTCAGCATAAGTTTGTAAATGAAATATTTTGTAATGTATTAATCGAAGTATTTGTTTATCGTTATATTATCATGATATTGATTCAATGTTCATTTAATGATTATGTGATGTCCATGTGCTCTTTTATTTGATGTTCATGTTTCCTAGGTGGAGGCCCCTGGCTATGAGGATGAAGGTGATGCAAACTACACCCAGTACAGGATCTTCAACCCCTTTGGCTCATCTTATCTCAGTGCGCAGTACTCTCCAAGTGGCAGCTTCATCCAGATCGAACCAATCAGGGACGAGCTGACAACGGACTCCATCCAGACGCTGAACATCTTCTACACCAGTGATGACCCAGATGCTGCTGAGAACACAGATTTCAACTTTGTTGTGAGTATAATTGAGAGTGACTTTTATATGTATTCATGTTAGAGGGTGCATTTAAAATAGCTGACTTTAGAAGTAGCTCTGATTACATATTCATCTAAATTCTGAAAACGTTGCTCTGCTTATATAGCTGGCCTGTATTAATTGTTCTCTCTAGAGTTGATGATGCAGGCACTTTTAACCCCCTGAACATGAGTGATATACTGTATGGTTGCCTCTAGTGAGATCATCAGATCTATTTATTAGTTCTTAAATGCACACAACAGATAAGCTTTGGATTAATTCTATAGACAATCAGACTTCTCATAAAGCCGAACTACCTATCTACTTATTATTTTTTTATTATTATTAATTATTATTATTTTTTTCTTTTTCTTTGGGGGGGGGGGGGGGGGGGGGGTAGTAAGCTACATAAATGTAGACTGTCTATAGAACTGGGTCAGATGCTTTCTTTAAATTTCATTAGTCTCAAATAAAGGTTAGTCTGATTTTGGAAGATGAAAAAAAAAGTATTCAAATAAAAAGAATTCCCTTACAGTTCCCATTACAAAATTTGTGACAAGTCCTTTAGGGTGGAATTCTCATCAAAAGGTTAAATTTAGCCCGGGTTAAATTTGTGTGGAGCGCCACACTGCAAACAATGCGCACTTATTTCTAAATGCTCGCTTGTACTAGATATGCGCACTCATCCTTCATAAACGCAAACACAAAACCTATGAATAGACCATTGCGCCTGACGCTTATTTTTACGCTAAACTGGCAGGAAGAAAGTATGAAAAAAGTGTGTAGAAACTTGACAATAATCGTTGATTTTGCCAGATTTATTTGAATTTTCATATAAATAACATCTTGCGGAGAAACCTCCAAACTTCCGCTGTCAAAATCGAGTGTAGAAAGCACTAATTGAATGAAGAAAAAAAAATAAGATAAGTGCCAACGGAGACAATGGTGGCAAAGGAGTAACTACCCGGCTTTCCATGAAAAAGTGGGTTAAATTTAACCTACTTCTGACGTAAAACGACGCATTTTAGCACTGTGCTAAATTTAACCTTTTGATAGAATTCCACCCTTATAGGTTAACACATGAGATGTCAGGTTCCCCCGAAAGCAGTGAATTAACTTTGGACTGCGTTCCTTTGACCTTTGACCTCAGCAGTTCAATTGGGTTCTCAATTAAATTATCTGGTTCCCATGCATGTTAAGCAACTGATTAACTCGTTGGCTCCCTTTGATAAGCCCTACAGTTCAAATGATTTGTCACATGGTACGTCATGTTCCCATGTAAAGCAGTGGATAAACTTGTCTCTATCTCCTTTTGACCTTTGACCGTCGCAGTTTATGTCTCTGGGCGATGTGCTTGATGTGGATGTTGCTGAGAGCTCACTCGCCAGGAAGAGAAGACAGGTTGACCCGGATGCAGCACCGGAAGAAACAAGTATGTTGTTCCTAATGTCAAAAACAGGGGTGTATTTTGAGGGCACTGGAGGGGGGGGGTTCATGTGCCCCCCCTCCCAATAATTAGCCCCTAAACAAAAACAAAACATAGCGTGGTTGGACTGATTGGGGGGGGGGGGGGGAGACAACATTTCTATAATTTTTTCAAAATGTTGTGTACAGTTTTGTTTATATTCAAGTTATGGGGGGGGGGGGGCACAGGCCCCCCTGTGCCAACCCACCCCTTATCTAGGCCACTGTGAGTTTACCATGGACTTGGCCTTTGAATTCAAAGGCTGTGAGAAAAGTTATACAGATATTCCCAACAACTGGGTCAGGAAGACTATAGTGTTACAAATCTGCACATCTTGGATGTTAAATGCATGTATTGAAGCAATTGGGTCATTTGGGCAGTGTTGTAAATTGTGTCTCTTAACCTGCTCAGGACTGATTGGTTTTGTTATAACATGTATTCTCCATAGACCCGAGCCCGTGTATTTTCGGGACCAGTCCTAGCTGAATGGGTTAATTAAAATCAAACAGGTATAACTTTAATATTTTTGACTGATTTTGCTTTAATTTTTTTACGGATGGTTACACCTACCCATCTCATATCATTGCAAGAAATTCAATTGTCTTTGGTACAGATAATGTCAAAGTTTATGCTATTTATTTATCAAAATTCTGCAGATTCTACAGTCATCGTCGATCTATTACCGAGGATAGTGGCACCTTACTACCCGTTTGATGAGCCTGAGATCAACATCACTGAGCCGGGCAAACTCAACTCGATCGTAAGGTCATTTGAGGTCACATCAGACATGAGTCCAGTCACCAGTCTGCTAGTCTACTACATCAGACCCGATGGCGAGGTGGTTGCCGATAGTTTGGCCTTTGATGTAGAGGAGACCTTTGCGAATGAGGTAATAACTAATATAAAAACAAATCATGGGATGCATGTACATGTTTGGAAACAAATGTTGCTTTGTCTTTTTGTTGTATTTACTATTTATTTGGTTTGGGTTTAATTGTATTTGCCCTGGTCGAAGCCAAATTAATAGATTTCTTAATTTAAAATGATCGCCATATGCAACGATTGGATGACAGGAAAAGAACGTTTGAATATTTATAAAAGTTTATTCTGTAATGTATGTATGCAGTTTAATCTTCTACCAGATGTGTGACAGGATTAATGATTATCAGTATCAATTGTTTTGATTGCTGATGAAACTGAATAAATTAATTACTGTAGATGAAGTTAATTAATTTGCTTATTTCATTTAGTATTCTGATTCCCCTTTTTTTGTATTTAAAGGTGAACGTTGAATTCCGTAATGCCGAGGTGAATCCTGGAGATGACATGACCCTTGATGTGACATCTGACCCCGGGTCAATCTGCGGTCTTGGAGTCGTGGACAAGAGTGTATACGTTCTCGGAGGGGAAAACTCACTTACGAAGGAAGAGGTAACACTTTGTTTCAGTTTCCTTTTTTTTTGTATACAAAGTTCTCCCTCAATAAGAGAATTCCATGCCATTGCGGTTCTGGGAAAAGGTAATGACAAGCATTAATTATGTTACTGATCTGCTTCTTAATCCAATCAGAACTATAAATCTGAAAATACTCTGGATGTTGCCCATGCAAATAGAGAATGCATGTTATTCAAAAACGTAACTGCCTGTGACCGGTTATTCAACAGAGGTACATAATGTACACATGGCACACATATGCATGAATGAAATGGTTGATAGGCAACACTAATTAATATACTCATAAAAGTCACACAAAAATATGTGTCATGCGATCAAAGAATTGCATGCTCTCTTTAGGAGATAAAGGGCTTGTTCCGATCAGAATTGCTCACAAACCGGTTATACGCACAACACTTTGTCTTGATTCCTGTATGACATTAATATTCATGCTTGAAATATGAATATGTAAATGTTATTGTTCTTTTTTTTTCTTACTGCTCCAGTTGTTCAAGAGTATCAGAAAATACCAGCTTGATCGATACGGCCAATTCTATGACTCGAGTTCCAAGTGCTCATCGGGCACGCCTTACTATCGGTACAGGAGGAGGAGGAGGAGTAGCGTCCCATACTACTACGGATCATCTGACTATACAGACTCCTCCCAGGCTTTCAAGGTATATTTAAAATTAGATGATGAGGAGGATGATGATGATGATGATGATGATGATGATGATGATGATGATGATGATGATGATGATGATGATGATGATGGGGTTGATGATAATAATGATGGTGTTGATGATAATGGTGGTGGTGATGATGATGATGATGATGATGATGATGATGATGATGATGGGGTTGATGATAATAATGATGGTGTTGATGATAATGATGGTGGTGATGATGATGATGATGATGATGATGATGATGATGATGATGATGATGATGATGATGGGGTTGATGATAATAATGATGGTGTTGATGATAATGGTGGTGGTGATGATGATGATGATGATGATGATGATGATGATGATGATGATGATATTCCAGACTCCTCTTAGGCTTTCAAGGTTAGTGTTAGTTAGTGTAACTATGATAATGATAATGAATAATACCTGTAATTTGCTGCACTAAGAAATATAAACCGCATACATGTTCAAATCAAGCTTTCATTTCATGCTTTGTTCTAACAAATTGGTCAATAATTGGCAAAGATATGATTGTTTCAATTGTACAATCATATGTCTTTTACACACATTATGTCAACTTAGAATGCCAATTTCTTCAAAACATGAATTACCGACAAGTGCAGGGTTTTGCTATAGCCGGTCACAATTACGTACCCCAGCATACTTCTACACCTATGAAGTATAATTAGGAATCTAAATTTTGTCCAATTCCTTCAATTTCAGACATATGGTTAATAATTATCTTTTTTTTTTTCTTTTTTTTTTCTTCCAGCCATTTTGCTTATAACAATTTCTTATTTCATTTCTTCACAGGATGTCGGTCTTGTTTACCTGACCAACCTTGATGTTGAAACCAAGCCATGCAGAACTTGTAAGTATATAATGATAATAATAATGATAATAATTAGATAATATTGACTGGCGTTGAGGGGGGGATATGGCATATTGCCTGAAGTGGAATCATATTGCCCGAGTCGAAGACGAGGGCAATTTGAAATTCCCAGCCATGGCATCTAGTTTGTATAAGCTGCTCCGGATCCAAACCCAGGAGGTGCACAAGTTATTGTCAAGAGGAAACCCAGATTATGTATATATAGCACAATGTAACCCACAAATGGCAGGTAGCCACATAGATGTTATTGTCAGATGAGAGATGGTGGCGAATTTCAACAAAATTTCATTTTCATTCATTCCATCCATTTTGGACAAACTAGCTGTGCTACATTGTGCATTGTACATTGTACATTATCTTATTAATATCATTTTACAAGTACAAATTGTAAACGATCGCTCGTCAAATTCTACCACTGAGGTATAAAAGTACAGTTGGGAATTTGAAAGAAGTTAATATATTTTTACATCTGTACTGTTATGCATGAAATACTTAATAACATAATACACCAGTTTGCCATTTTTAAATTATTTTATTTGCAGCTCAAATTATTGAAGGTCTATCTGAATACGAAGATTACTCTATTTCTGCAGATCCTGAGATTGCATATAGGGGGGAAGTATTGGACGAATCTCTTCCACAAGCTGTTCCATCAGTTGAGAAGGACGTCTCTGCCGGTGATGCAACTGCCAGCTCCACCCCTGCCGTCCGCAGCTACTTCCCCGAGACCTTCCTGTGGGACCTTGTCACAACAGAGTATGTGAATTCATGTCATTCATTCCTTTTCAATATTCCATAAATTCTTTCATTGATTTGTCCGATTACCTCCAGGGGCAATTGGAAGAGGAGGGGGCCCAGTAGGGGTTGCGTATATTTCGCCCGTCGGTGCATCTGGTCCCGAAGGCCCGATACTGGAAGACAACTTGGTCTACGACAGTCCGGGGGAAGGTGCTGACACTAGCCAGGCTTCCCGCCAGGTGCAAGTGCGTAGCTACTTCCCGGAGACGTTCCTGTGGGACCTTGTTACGACAGAGTATGTACATGTATTTTGATCTGCCTGCATGGAGTGGCAATCATCATTGCATGGAGTTTTGAAAAAATACCAAATGAAGCTGCTTTATCTGCAATACTCACAGTTCCCAACAAGTATACATATCGCACTGCTACAAATCAATTTAGTTTGTCTTGTGGCCCAGCTTGGCAAGAAAAATGAAAATTTTTCAAATTCTATGAGTAGCCCCAATCACAACCAAAATATATTATGAATTATTTTATATTTGTTTGCTAATTTGGACGAGTGGAATTTAGCATCAAATAAAATTTGGTTGCCCGAAGCATATTGCATATCTTCAGGTAAGAGTGAGAAGGGCGTTAAAGTGAATTTTAGCTGAATGGAGTTCTGGATACCATCGTGTACTCTATCTACTCCACAGCAACCATTCTGCTTCAATTTGTTCAACATTGATAACATGATTTATTCTCCAAACAAAATAATATAGCGATCTTTTACGGCAAAAAAGTGTTGCTGTTCCAGTGGGCCCAGCTTGCCTATTCTTTATATGCCTTTCATATATGTATAATTTAAGTGCCTCATGAGCTACGATTAAATAACTACAGTTGTTGAATTTTCCATTGTATATGACCCAGATGGTGTTTGAACCCATGTCTTCCTGGTCATGAGGCAGTTACTATATACCTCTAAACCAACGTGCCTGTCTGTGCTTTTGCAAGCTCATGTCTGCTCATGCATTCATCCGTACCACGTACATTGCAGTTTGATCATGAAAGTTCATGTGTGGATCGCCAGAATGCTTCTTTTTTGCAGCTTGTTTGCAGGGCTAACTTTGGGGCTTTATTTCAATAAGTACTGGCTTATTTTACATTATGCTTTTTTATTTTTTACTTGAACTGTTGCTTATGTGGTTGCTCTGCTTAAGATTGCAGATTTTCTGTTTGTTTTTTCTACTTCACACATAGTATACATCATCAATATGAAGATCTTTACTTTATTTAAAGATATGTCAATTTCACGTACATTTCAAATATGGGTATACAAAGCTTATTATAGTAAAACTTTGTAAAGTTATAACTTGTACTGTGATAAAAAAAATACAAAATAATTTGTCTGCATAAATTGTTGTCCATTTCCAGCGAGTCGAGATAAGCCAGGATCACCAGAGCTTTGCCTTACACCATTATGAAATGGATCTGTAATGACAACATTTTTTTTCCTTCTTCGGATCATTCCATCTTGCATCCTTTTCTGTCGATTACACGTCTGTGTTTATTGTTCTTTTTCAGTGAGTCTGGATCAGCCGAGATAACCAGAGCTTCCCCTCACACCATCACGGAATGGATCGGTAACGGCTTCTGTCTCTCACCCGAGAACGGTCTCGGTGTGGCGGCGCCAGCGGCTCTCCGTACATTCCAACCGTTCTTCCTTTCATACTCGCTACCGTACTCCGTCGTCCAGGGCGAGAACATCCCCGTCAAAGTCAGCGTCTTCAACTACCTGGATGCCTGCCTTGTGGTAGGTCATTCAGCTAACTTTCTTTCCATGCTCTCAGTAAAATAAAGAGGGTGCCTGGGGGCACCAAAAATGTGGCTTGTGCTCAAATTCTACTCGTCTGACTGCAAAACCGATACTAAAAGATATTATTTTCATATTTTTCTAAATTTTTGTGACAACCCGATTTTGGTTTCACTTGCGCAAAAATTGATACATCTCAATTGTACTGTCTTGAGCGGGCCACCAAGAAGTAAAGGTTATTTCTAGCGTAACCATGGGCATATATAGGAACAAAAGATACTATCAGTATTTTTAAATTGATCCTATTTCTTATTCAAAACATGTACGATACTACATAGAAAAACAAAATTTGCTCAGAAATTCAGAATTTTAAAGCTTAGCATAATATATTGTAATTATAACATGTCAACCAAGTTTCATTCTACGCCATACTTTTTCTAGGTGCGAGTGACCCTCAACGTGACCGAGGACTTTGAGCTTGTCTCAGACTCCAACTCACAGGACGTGTGTGTCTGCGGGGGAGATGCTCAGCCCGTGGAGTTCCGCATCATTCCCAACATCATCGGACAGATGCCGCTGGGAGGTAACTTTGTTTGTCAAATATAAATCATGAGGTTAGCGGTTCTATCATACTTTGTTGTATTCATATTAATAAAAGCATGGGACAGGTTTTCGTTTTTTTCAAATTCCCATTTTGTTCGAAAGATATTTCCGATTGAAGTGCTCAGATGTTAAACTGTTTATGGGATAATTTAAGCCGTGTACAAAGTAAGTGCAATGAGTTAGTGAATATCACTTTGCATTTTTGATAATTTCTCGGCCAAAAAACAGCCAATGAATGTGAAATTTTCGCACATTACTTTGTGGACTTACCAGATCACAGCACTACACATCTTATTTATCACTCGTCACTTTTTGCACTTGTCAACAAAGTTACTAGATCCCTTTAAATGCTAGGCTTTTTACATGTACATGTAGCTATCAGCTGAAGATATGAAGTTATCAGTCTAACTATCACTTGTATAGGCTACCTACATGTAAGCTTTAACATCTTATTAAACTAGTATACTGATGTTTAAAATCGTTATAGCACTTTACTTGTTTACTTGGTTTTTAGTTAGTTTTTTTTAAGGGCCAATTTCGTTAGTTAGGGTGAACATCTGCTCAAGTACTCAAATGCTCATTTAAACCGTAATGATTTTTTGTTAACAACATCCCACAGAAACATGCATGTGAATAATTTTTTTTTATTTTTATAAATTAAATGTTAGAAGCTTCTCATTGTTCAATGTTTCGATTTGAGTAAATATTTGATATTCCACTATTGCTATAATCTATAATTTTTCGATATTGTGTTTTTATTACGTTCTAGTTACCGGGCTGTCTGTAGCAGACTCCGATACTCTGTGTGGCAATGAGATCCTCAGTGATCAGATGGGAGCAGGAGATGCTCTCAGACAAGACCTCCTCGTCAAGGTCAGTCTAATAACAACTAGATGTTGATGATGATGATGATGATGATGACGATGATGATTATGGTGGTGGTGGTGGTAATTGTGATGATGATGATGATGAGGATGGTGGTGATAATGAGGATAATTATTATGATGATGATGATGATATTTCCAATGATTAAGCTTACTGATGATGATGGTGATGAAGATAATGATTGCAATGCTTATGTAGGTGATGACGATGATAGTGATCCTGCTACTGTGCTGTTGATGGTGATGATGGTAATGATGAAGATGAAGATGATGATGGTGATAAAGTAATGATGATGAAGATGATGATGGTGATAAAGTAATGATGATGATGATGGTGATAAAGTAATAATGATGATGATTAGGATGAGGTGGAAACTGATGACAATACTTCTGTTGGTGCTGTTGCTGATGATCGTCGTACGATACTGATGATGGTGGTGATGATGATGATGATGATGATTGTGAAAACAATGATGATTACTGGCATAAAGATGGTGATAATAAAAATAATAATGTAATGATTCTGGGGATGACATTTCCGATGGTCTCAATAACGATGATGATGATGTGGTAGGTGGTTATGATATTTTTGATTATGATGATAATGGTAATGAACTTGAATAATGGGATGATAATAAAACAGCTAATGCTGATATTTATTGTAATGATTATAAATGTGAAAAGTGCTTAGAGATGAAATTTAAATTTCTATTTCCTTTATGTTACAGGCAGAGGGCGTTCCCCAGGAATTCTCCTTCAGTGAATACTTCTGTCTGGAAAGTAAGTAGGCCTGTGTTCTGGCTGCATATCATGTTTGTCCAGTCCTGCAAGGTTTATTTATCATCAAATTAATTATGGTACATCATTAGGAAAGTTGGTAATTAAACAAAAAATTGTATGTAATTTGATTTGTGTTCAAACTATGAAACTTTTTTTTTCTTCAGAATAATATTTTTCAGAATATTAAACCTCTCATGACTGCACTCAGCAATACACAATACAATGTCTGTAGTGAAAGTACATGTACATTCCTCCCACCGTTGAACTGTTTGGATTTTGGGGTAGTGACAAAATATTAGGTTTTTAATTTGTGGAATCTAACAAAGTGTGTATCAGTAATATAAAGCCAAAATACACACTTTTATGGTGAATTTGAGGGTTTGCTGACCCCCATCTGTACAAGTTGTGAAAATAAAATGAATAGAGACAATTTTTAAAAGTATCAAACTACATGTAACTATTGGGCCCTTGTGGAAGTAAGATTTCTCAATTTGTTAACGATTCCTTGAGTAAAGTTATACAGTACTCATATTTTGATTTCTAATTACCATCATTTTAACTGTTATTTTAAATGTGTGCAGAACTTTCATCATATTTTGTTAACCCCTTGACTACGGGAACTGGGTGGTTGCATTCAAAGTCTATGGGGATTTCAGAAACTTGAAGGGAGCAGGTTAATATATACATTGTATCTTGCTTATAACCATAATTGCATGGTGTTATTGCCTTCTGCAGATTACTGGACGCGCCGTGCCGTTATTCCCCTGCCTCTGAACGCAGTCCCTGGATCGGAAGCTGGAAAGATCATTGTCACAGGTGAGAAAAAAGGAGAATGTCATGCAGACTTAAAATCCGAAAGAAAGAAAAAGTTAAAAGAAAATGTATAATTTTGATAAGAATGTATTACCAATTAAAGCCCTAACCATCGGGCTAGTGGTTGTGATGTCTGCTTTGTTATCATGATGTCATGGGTTCAATCCTAGCTGAATCTTCTACATGTGACATTTAGATAGTTACATGATATTTAGTTGTTGTCAAGAACAAAATTGAGTTGCGTAGCTAGAGATATTAAGTATTAAACATAACCAGAGCCAACCAATTTTACAAAACTGAAAAGAAACAAATGCCAGCTTACTGACAGCCGCAGCTACACACAAAATGTTCTTACTACCTGAAAATACAGATGAACTTTGTTGAAATGTAAAAAATAATGAATGGTTGATAAATGTGTATTTTTGTGATCTGATATGTCCACTAGGATTAGTGTGAAAATGTCATGTAAATTGGATGGTATAAGGCCGAATAATGAGTGAAAATGCAAAGTGAAAGAATGCACTGACTTGGTACGCAGATATAATTTTCCAGAGGATAATCAAAAATGTGAATGCTATAATCGGAAATACCTTTTTAACGAAATTGAAATTTTGAAATAAACAAAGCTGTTCTATGCTTCTACCGATTATACAAATACAATGAGGAATGTGAGAACTGCTAAAGTTCCAAGTAAGTAAGATACCTCTGATGTGCTTGAAACACAATTACATGCATGGTTATTAAATGCTCTTCTCTGTTCTTGTAGGAGACATGCTCGGCCCCAGCATAGAGAACCTGGAGCACCTGATCCGTCTGCCAACAGGCTGCGGAGAACAGAACATGCTCGGCTTCGTGCCCAACATCGTTGCTCTCGAGTACCTGACGTCATCCAATCAGCTGACTCCCGAGTTGAAGAAAAAGTTAGAGAGAAACATGCAAGTCGGTTACCAGAGAGAGCTGAACTACCGTCACTCGGATGGGTCTTACTCCGCATTTGGTGAACGTGATGAATCTGGTGAGCTTCCATTTTGAAATAGAAAGTTGTTGTTAATTGGTAAATGAATATAATTGTTGTTCTGGGGTTCCAAGCTTCATATCCAATCAGCTGACTCCAAAGCTAAAAAAAAAGAAGAAAAAGACTACCATCACCCAGATGGATCTTACTCTGCATTTAATTGGCACCCGTGACAAATCTGGTATAAAAACCATTAGTTGGGGAACTTTTGATCGCTTTTATTGTTTGAATATCAAACTTTTCTTTGTATGTAGACAATGTAGACAACGTTTATCTTGATTTTAGCGATGATTGTCCAACCAGCTTGGAACCTCCAGCAGCCAGGTCAGGACTACCATTTATTAAACATTTTTTTCCTTGGTAGGTAACACGACGTTGATGGCATTCGTTGCAAGGTCTTTTGCTCAAGTGAGGCAGTACATCTTTGACGACGTTTGTTATCTAATTTTTAGCATTAATTGTGTGGCCAACTTAGAGCTGCCAACACCCAGAGATCTACATTAAATCAAAATTTGTATTTTGTCCCCGGTAGGAAACACGTGGTTGACGGCATTCGTCGTGAGGTCCTTTGCGCAGGCGAGGCAGCACATCTTTATAGACGAAGCAGACCTGAATGTGAGCATCTCTTGGCTGAAGGATTTACAAGACCCAGAGACAGGGTGCATACGATCTGTTGGACACCTGGGTTACAAGGCCATGATGGTAAGTACAGGTCAAGAATAAGAATAGGGACTAACAGTGCCACCTAGTTAAATTTACCAAAAAAAGCGTTTAATGTGCTTCCACACACCTTCTCAGGGATAGGAGTTGGTTTTGCTTTCACTATTGACTGCCTAAATGTAAAGCGCTTAGAGACGATTATCAATCTTATTAGGCACTATATAAATCGCAAACATTCTAATTAAGTCCACTAATATATATACATGTAGAGCTATTGAATTATTAGCTCAAATTGTATCACTTAAGACCACAATCCCTTTATATTGACAACGATATGCATGTATTTCCAGGCAAAGAGAATTATGTGATTAGAGGATAAAATAAAGTAATTTATATTTTTTGTTTCCTGTTTTCCTAGGGTGGAGTTTCTGGAGAATCCATGCTCACTGCTTACACCGTGGTCACCTACCTCGAGGCTGGACTACCTGCTGATGTAAGTTGGCATTTGTAGGAACTTTTCTTTGTATAGAATTTGATTTGTATTCTTCTTTCTTATTCTTATTCTTATGATTTTGATTTTTTACTAGCATGTACATGTATGCTACATGACTTACTGATAAATTTTATTAAAATGTTAAATATGTATAGCTGTATTGATTTCATAAATTATCCTTTATATTATATGGATGTTTTTTTTTAAAGCCAAACTGATTGTTTTAAGGCCAATAGCCAATAATTTGTGTTAAATTTGAAAACAAATATTGGCATATCAGGTTTATCATATTCATTGTCTAGATGTTCTTAGTATTAAATATTCATTCAAATTTTTCCCACCAAACTAATCTCAATTTGTCACGAGGGAGGAAAAATCTAAGCTTTTGGCTTAACCCCTTGCCTACGGGAACCGAGTGGGCTATGTACTTAAAGGGATCTAGTAACTTTGTTGACATGTGCAAAAAGTGATGAATGGTTGATGCAATGTATATTTTTGTTATCTCATATGTCCACAGGGTACTGTGTGAACATTTCAAGCAGTCAAATGGACATTGCATGGCCAAGTAATGAGCGAAAATGCAAAGTGATAGTCACTAACTCACTGCACTCACTTTGTACACGGTAAGAAAAACTCTGGGGGAGTTTTTCTTATCTGAATACTTCGATCGTACATATCTTTGTAACGAAAGGGAAATTTGAAAAACCGAAACCTGTCCCATGATTTTATTGGTAATACGAATACAACAAGGTATGTGGGAACCGCTAGAATTAAAATTTTATTTTGAGGATTTGGACAATGTTACTAAGTCCCTTTAATCTATGGGGATTTCAGAATATCGGAGGGAACAGGTTAATTACTGTCCAATTGTCCCCAGAATGAAGGTGTTGTAAGGGGCCTAGAGTGTGTGACAGCTGACTGAGTTGGTGGGAGACAACTTCCCCCCTTGCCCAAATTGTCTACGTCTTCTCTCTCGCTATAAACACGAGTTCAGATCTCGCACTAAACCTTTCAATTTAATTCCTATTATCCCTATGATGAAGGTGTTGTAAGGGGCCTAGAGTGTGTGACTGCTAACCTGGAGTCGGTGGAAGACAACTATGCCCTGGCCCAAATTGTCTACGTCTTCTCTCTCGCTATAAACACGAGTTCAGATCTCGCACTAAACCTTTCAATTTAATTCCTATTATCCCTATGATGAAGGTGTTGTAAGGGGCCTAGAGTGTGTGACTGCTAACCTGGAGTCGGTGGAAGACAACTATGCCCTGGCCCAAATTGTCTACGTCTTCTCTCTCGCTACAAACACGAGTTCAGATCTCGCACTAAACCTTTCAATTTAATTCCTATTATCCCTATGATGAAGGTGTTGTAAGGGGCCTAGAGTGTGTGACTGCTAACCTGGAGTCGGTGGAAGACAACTATGCCCTGGCCCAAATTGTCTACGTCTTCTCTCTCGCTACAAACACGAGTTCAGATCTCGCACTAAACCTTTCAATTTAATTCCTATTATCCCTATGATGAAGGTGTTGTAAGGGGCCTAGAGTGTGTGACTGCTAACCTGGAGTCGGTGGAAGACAACTATGCCCTGGCCCAAATTGTCTACGTCTTCTCTCTCGCTACAAACACGAGTTCAGATCTCGCACTAAGCCTTTCAATTTCATTCCTATTATCCCTATGATGAAGGTGTTGTAAGGGGCCTAGAGTGTGTGACTGCTAACCTGGAGTCGGTAGAAGACAATTACGCCCTGGCCCAGATTGCCCACGTCTTGACTCTCGCTAACACAAGTTCAGATCTTGAACTAAACCTTTGAAATGATTACTTTCCTATTATCCCCAGGATGAAGGTGTTGTAAGGGGCCTAGAGTGTGTGACGGCTGACCTGGAGTCAGTAGAAGACAACTACGCCCTGGCCCAGATTGCCTATGTCTTGGCTCTCGCTAACAGTTCAGAACTTGCCCAAGTCCTCAAGAAGTTGGACGACAACGCCGTTAACGAAGGTAATGAGAATGTTTATATGTCTGATAGTCTTTGTGGGAATCATCTCCTAATGCAGTGCCTATGAGGTGATTTGGAGGGAATGCTCCCCAGGGAGAGACAATGATGCATGCAAAGTGCATCGAGATGATCATGATACTGTATCATATTTAACTAGGCGCGGTATTCGGTCCAGACCTTTGTCTTCTGAAGGTCGTGGGTTTGATTCCCGACTGCAGTGCGTTTGTCCTCCAGCAAGGCAACTTTATATATCTACATTTGCTCTGCTCTTAACCCGGGGGGGGGGGGGTAGTAAGTGGGTACTTGGCATGAAAATGCTTGAGCGCCCCATCTTGGTAGCTTGGCTAAATTTAAGCCAAGGTAATAATGTTCTGAGTACTTTGAGACTTTGCTAACCTACCTAGATTGCCTATAGCAAAGTACTTGTAAGTGAAAGGAGGTTTGGGCTTATGGGATGGCTAGCTATTAAAGCTAGGGCCAAAGTTATTATAAGTTAAACTATTCACTTGCCTGATCTTGCAGCAAAAGCTTGATATAATAAAATGATTATTTGACTCTGTATAATAATTACTAAGTTGCTCCTACTTGCTCTATAGTGCTTATACAGGGTTTCATAGCATCAAACCATTATTATAACCTTTGGATCATTAGGTACAGTCCCAAACCGTGCAATTATCTTGTGCACAATCTCAACACCCTGTGAAGCATACTAGCCTGTTAATGTAAACCTTATTGTTCACTGATCCAGGTGGCCTGAAGTACTGGACCAGTAACCGCCCGGAGTCCACCGGGAGAGGCTACTACTATGGGGCATCCGCAGACTCCATTAGCATCGAGATCAACTCCTACGTCATCCTGACAATCTTCGCCTCTCTACCGGCCGCCGAGGCTCGCTCAGAGACTGCAGGCACCGTCAGGTGGCTGGTGAAGAACAGGGGAGTGCAGGGGGGATTCGGATCCACGCAGGTAATAAGTAAAATATGTTGGTGGGTGATCTTTATAAAGGAAAGAATTATCTGTTTATCTACATGGATCTGTCTATAAATTAATCAATCAGTTGATAATAATCGATCAATCAATCTATCAAATTACGGATCGATTGATCGATCATCAATCGCTTGAGCAGTTATTGAACAGGGGAGTGCAGGGGGGATTTGGATCAACGCAGGTGGGCATAATGAATTAATTAGTGGGTGGATGATTGAGAGAATAAATCAAGTATCTTTCTATCTACATGGATCGGTCTGTATATCAATCAATAAGACAATCAAATGGATCATTCAATCAATCAATAGATCACATAATCAATCAATCAAACGATCGATGGTTCAATTTTCAATCGCTTGAGTAGTCAAATGATCCGAGGAGTTCAGGGAGTATTCAGATCCACACAGGTGGGATAATACATTTGTAAGTGGGTGGATGATTGAGACAATGTCAGTCGGTCAGTCAATCAATCAATCAATCAATCAATTTATTTATTATTTTTGTGGAAGGATGGATGGATGAAATCAATCAATTACTGTACTCAAAAGTATTGTGTAGCAGTAAATTGATATGTGAAGGAATTCAGATTTTGCATTTATATATTTGCTTTTCTCCACAGGACACGGTGATGGGCCTAACCGCGTTGGGACAGTATGCCATCGGCGGAGACGAGGAGATCAACCTTTACATCGATACCAACTTCTATTCAGCGGCACCGGTGACTCGCATCAGGAGGCGGTTCTACGTAACGGAAAACAACCGCAGGGTGCAGCAAGAGCTTCACTTTGAGAATGGAATTCCTCGCTTGGTGGGCTTCAGGTCGATAGGAGACGGTTGCGCTCTTGTTCAGGTACACTTTTCCTATCGTTTATACATTTCTTAACCTGCTTGTTACACATTTAAAACCGAAAATTCAGATATACAAGCGATTGTACATGTAAGTTTCAAATGAGCAAATTTGATTGGTTGACACACACAAATTGTCTGGGCTTACAATTAATTGCAATTTTGTATCTCTTTCTGCAACGGGGCCCTAATGTAGTAAGTGGCCTGGGCACAGAAGATCTTCCATATGCAAGATAAATATTTTGTAATTATGTTTATGTACATAATTTCCAAGGACCTCAACTTACATTGCTGCACTCAAATTTTAATTAAATTATATCAGTATATCTTGGCAACTTTAGGAGAACAAAACCCAGATGAAGTCAGATCATGCACACTTCAATCTTTTGATTTTTAGTAAAACAAAATTACACAGCTTTCTTTCTAGCAATTGTTAAAGACTTGAACAGGTTAATTAACTTATTTTGTTCATATGATATCTTGTTTCTACAGATTGTTGCTACGTACAATGTGAAGCCGACAACTGCCCCAGAGCCGGCCTTTGCTCTCAAGTCTTCTGCAACTCAACTAGCCAGCAAAAAGGGCGATTGCTTCGACTACCAACTATCAACGAGTGTCAGGTAAATCATGTTATAATGATTATTGCTATTGGAAATGGTCAAAAGAATATTCAAGCATTTTTATTATTGCCATAACCGTTTTTGGTTTTGGTATAGAGGGCGCTGCACAAAATATTTTTTTGTGAGGTAATGAAAAACTGAGTATAAAATTTGAAAGAGCATACAATTTTAATGGCAGAATAAACTTTATTTGATCAAAATCGGTTCAGCCTTACCAAAACTGTACTACCCCTTTAAGGCACATTATTGGTTAAACAGTTGTGATAACGCCTTATTATTTTAGTTTATAGCAATTGTTGTCCCCCAAACCCTAGTAGCTACATGTAGGACTTTAATTTGATAACTAAATTAGTATTGCTATGATTTTTCATTTTATTTTCATACTTTTATTGCATTTTGTATCATATATTTGATCTAATAGCGCAGCTGCAATAAAGATTGTAGCTTAGCGGATTGTGGCCCTTGTAATAAAAGTCGTTAGTCAAGTGTTGCTTTGCATTGATGCAAATCCAATAAAATCATATTGAATTAAAATATGTATATCACCTAATATTGCAGCTACATTAAACAAGGTAACAGTGGTCCCTCCATCAGGATTCTACCCAGTCAAGCTATCTCTACAGAAATTATGCAATTCAAATCAAATCAGTTCCCTTTGAGTTTGTGAAATCCCCATAGACTTTGTACACAACCCACCCGGTTCCCGTAGCCATAAGGTTTAATATCATTTCAATCATGTATTTCATCTACGTATATTGCAGCTACAACAAGGAAGGGGATTCCAACATGGCCCTTGTAACGGTGGTGCCTCCATCTGGATTCTACCCAGTCAAGTCATCTCTCCAGCAGGCCATCGAATCAAACCCCCTGCTCAAGAGATACGAGATCGACGGAGAGAAAGTGAACTTCTACTTTGACAATGTAAGTACTTTCCTCTCTCTCCCCCGTACATATACTACTATATTTGTTTTTCATGATAATCAATAGGCGGAAGTACAAGAGAGAAAAAAAATGTAGTGTTTCATACAAGTTATATAATTGTGTAACTCTGTGGTGCAAGTTCATGTACTACTGATTCTATTTAATAATATGCACATTTTGTTGGAAACTAATTCAGATTTGAATTTAATGTATATGATTTTATTTTGGAATATCCTACGTATGACTTCCTAAATTCCCATCTCACTAGATTTGTTATGGGTTTAGTTGGTGTTTATCATGTACCTCATCTGTATAATTAGACAATTCAAAATTTCAACTGAATTAAAAGTTATTTTCACACATTGTTCATCTTTCACCGACAGCTTGGTAGCGAAACCGAGACATTTAGCTTCCAGCTGACCAAGGAGTTTGATGTTGAGGATATGAAGCCAGGATATGTCACCGTCACCGATTACTATGAACAGAGTAAGAAAAACGTTGTTTCTTTTTTTATCAGTCAAATAAAATGTCTTAAGAAATCTTAATATTCCATGATAAACAAGGACATATTGTGACAGATTGTTGTATTGTTGTAGATTTTGCAAATTTGTTCTTGACTTATTTGATCTTAAAGAATATATTATACTCTGCATGATCATGTTGGAAATGTACTGGATTATGACAAATTATACAATTGTAAACTCATTGAATTATATGATTGGCGTTATATATGCAAATATATGAACTAAAAGTATATAATATAAAACGACTATAGGTTAGACAAAACATAATTGGACTTAACTATAATTAAAACAAGATTGCCGTTATGTTGGAGTTCAGAACAAAAATATTTGAATATGAATTAAAGTAAGAATCAGTATGAAGATATGATTGTGCTAGCTACAAATATATCTTAACTGCAGTCAGTCCTTGTATATACCTTATAATCTTATAATGTAATCTAACCATCTACAATGGTTTAATGCCTAGTGTCATTTATATTACAGGTTTGTCTGAATCCGTTGCCCTGGAGCTGGAATGCACAGACCTCCCACCACCCGTAATAATAGAAGTCATAGAAGTCATAGAAGAAGAAATTATCCTAGTTCCACCACCACCTCCTCCTTTTATCGTCGATTCACCATCTGCTGGGAGGAACCAGGGACAAGCAGGGGATTCTGGGCAGGCCCCTGAGGCTGGAGAACTTGGACGGGGACCAGAGGGTGTTGAGGCAAGACCAACTGTCTCTGGCCAGCCAGAGAACGTGACGCCCTTCAGGGGATTCGGACGGAGGACCGACCCCAAGGCTGAGGATCGCGATGCGGAGAAAGCCATTGAGATCGTTGAGGACAAACCCGGCCAAGGCAAGGATGGGCAAGAGGGTGGAAAGGGAGATGGGCAGTCCAGAGGAGGAGAGCGAGGACAAGGAGGGCAAGGACAAGAGGAAGGAAGGAAAGAAGGTGACCAGGGTGGAGAGGGGCCTGCAGATAAACCAGAGAAGCAGGAATCCCGCGATCAGCAACCAGAAGGGGGCAGAGATGGGGAGGAAGAGAAGAAGGGAGATGGGCGTGGTGGAAGAGGAGACGGGCATGGTGGAGGAGGAAGTTCCGAGGAGGAGGAAGAATACTATGGCACAGAGGAGATGGTGACATACATCGAAGGAACAGAGGAAGATGAGTGGATGGATGGAACTGAAGCTACTGACGAAGAAGAGGGGAGAGGAAGGGGAGAAGGAAGAGGAGAAGGACGAGGAGAAGGAAGAGGAGAAGGACGAGGAGAAGGACAAGGAGAAGGAAGAGGAGAAGGACGAGGAGAGGGACAAGGAAGAGAGGAGGGCGAAGGGAAAGGAGCAGCAGATTTAAGAGAAAATGAAGGAGAGGGAAAGAAAGAAGGAGGAAATGAAGGACAAAGCCGAGGGGAAGAAGGAAAAGGTAAAGAAGGAAAGGGAAATGAAGGACAGGGTGGAGAAGGAAAAGGGAAAGAAGGAGGAAAAGGAAATGAAGGACAAAGTGGCAGAGGAGAAGGAAAGGGAAATGAAGGACAGAGCAGAGGAGAAGGAGGACAAGGAAATGAAGGACAGGGTGGAGAAGGAAAAGGGAACGAAGGAGGAAAGGGTAATGAAGGACAAAGTGAAGGAGGAGAAGGAGGAAGGGGAGGAGAAGGAGGAAATGAAGAACAGGGTGGAGGAGAAGGAGGAAGAGGAAATGAAGGACAGGGTGGAGAAGGAAAAGGGAACGAAGGAGGAAAGGGTAATGAAGGACAAAGTGAAGGAGGAGAAGGAGGAAGGGGAGGAGAAGGAGGAAATGAAGAACAGGGTGGAGGAGAAGGAGGAAGAGGAAATGAAGGACAGGGTGGAGAAGGAAAAGGGAACGAAGGAGGAAAGGGTAATGAAGGACAAAGTGAAGGAGGAGAAGGAGGAAGAGGAAATGAAGGACAAGATGGAGGAGAAGGAGGAAGGGGAGGAGAAGGAGGAAGAGGAAATGAAGAACAGGGTGGAGGAGAAGGAGGTAGAGGAAATGAAGGACAGGGCAAAGGAGAAGGAGGTCAGAAGAAAGAAGATCTACGTGGTGGTGAGGAAGTCCTCCACAAGCATGATGGGGTAGAACACAAGCATGCTGGTGGAGACGAAGAACACGAACACCAAGACCAAGATGGAGGTAGAGATGGGGACAAGCCAGGCAGACGTGGAGAGCATGGTGAGGATGAAGAAGACGAGGAGGATGAATTCATCACAGTAGATGGAACTGATATAATGGTTGAGGGCACTGATGAGAACGAGTATGGAAGTGATGAGGACTCATCTGAGGAAGAATCATCCGAGGAAGATTCGTCAGAGGAAGAATCATCCGAAGAAGATTCGTCTGAGGAAGAATCATCCGAAGAAGATGACGATGAAGATGAGTTTGTTACCGAAATAATCGAGTTCCTGGTCGAAGGCACGGATGAGAACGAGTTTGGAAGTGATGAGGATTCATCTGAGGAAGACTCGTCCGAGGAAGATTCGTCTGAGGAAGATGGAACTGAAATGGCTGTCTTCCTCGTAGAGGGAACAGATGCCTATGATGGATTTGAAGGAACCGAACCAACAGAAGAAGAGGGGGAGAGAGGGTTTGGTGGAAAATATGTCTCGCCCGAGCCACTTGTAGTGACCGTTGGAACCGACGAGTTTGACGAGTGCTCCGTGGAAGACATCTGTGGTGGACCTGCGTACAAGTGTGTCAACTTCCCTGGGACCTACGAGTGCCAATGCGCAGACGGCTACACTTCTGACGCGTTTGGAAACTGCTACGGTAAGTGTAAAATCATAATATTTAGGATATTAAAGGGTATATATTAATGCAACATTTCCATTTATAATTCTTCTAAATTTCTAATTTAAAGGTAGTATAACCAAGTAAAAAGTTATATGATGTAAAATCTGGAAGGAAGATTTACACGTACAAATGAAGTACGGCAACTTGGCAAATAGGTTTAAATTCAGAATTGTCTTGATACTTGAAAGGCATAGAAACCATGTAAATGTGGTACAATAATCGGGCAATGTAAACAAATACCCTTTGTAGTCATATACTGTATAATGGTTTACCATATATGTAAATTATGAGTGTGTCCAGTCAAGTTCCTCTACATTTGTTCTGAGCTTGCCTCTTCTTTCCTCCTGCAGACTGTCCGTACTGTGGCGATGTCTTACCAGAAGATGGCAAGGAACGCTTCTGCAATTCAACATTTGGTAAGTTGCAGTATAAAAGAATAATTTCAGTTCATATGCGTCCATGATACTGATGTTATGACCTCAATATTTTTCTATTGATTTTAAATCATCTCATAAGACCCATCCTGCTTCTAATGTCCGAGCACACTTCTGTAAATCAATATTTTTCAGTTGACTGTTGAAAGAAAATCATGTTGCTTGTTTAATTTTGAGCCAGTTTTCTGATTAACTAAATGAGTTAATTATGAGTGTAATTACATGTGTATTTTGATAATATTGAAAGACATTTTTTCAAATAAATGTATATTTATTGTACATATTTCATCTCCACTCATGAGCTGAGTTTTTGTTGATTGAACACTTTAAATTGTTATTCATTCTTGCAAAGCTGCCTCATAAGGACATTTCAATGATAATTGAGTATGATCCATAATTGGCCTATTGATATCTATTGATTAATATATAATAATTTTTATTGGTCTTGTGGTATAAATTTATCAATAAAAACTTGGGTGTTCAATCAAATTCAGGTCACTTTTTTATTTGAAATTAAAATTTTGTGGCACAATTGGATTAGTGCTTGACTTCATATCATTAATAATTTATCTTTGCAGCCTGCACCATGAAGTGAAGGATCAATAAAATAATCCTGTGTTAAATAAAACTCATTTTTTATTTGCAGGCTACACCGTGAAGCGAAGAAGAGACGACATCCGTCTGATCAGGGAGATCCGATACACCAATGACGTTCTATCCGGCAAAAACTACAGAGAGTTTGAGAGGCCCGATTTGGACTTCTGTCAATGCAGAACAATGGAGTTTGGAGAAGGTGGGTGCATGCATTCAAATAAATTAACCCATTTCATCTTAGCGCATAATAATTTTACCACTTATTTAGTTGGTAGATGGTCCAAGGTGTTCACTTGTCAATTGATTCATGCACTGGCTAGTCAGTGTGGGCCTCTTCGAGACTAACTGGAAAAAATACAGAGAGTTTGAAGCCCCATTTCGACTTCTGTCAATATATGGAACTGTGAAGTTTGGAGCACCAATTCTTTAGCTGGTATATGGGGCACGAGGTTCAGTTGTCAATTGATGTATAGACTAGTTAGTGGGACCTTTCAAGACTAACTGGACAAAATACAGAGAGTTTGAAATGCCCAATTTCGATTTCTGTCAATGTAGAACAGCGAAGTTTGGAGTGGGCCCCTTCGAGATTGATACATTTTCCAAGACGGACAAGAAATGATATGAGTAATTTTTTCTAGAGTCAAATAGAAATTCATAACAGTTCTAAAGATTGTTAATGTTAGAATGATGTATAATCCTTGTTCTTCTCCCATAAAGGAAATTTGTATCTAAGCATTTAAAAACTACATGTTTAAAGGGGTAGTTTAGTTTTGGTAGAGAGGGCGCTGCACATCACAATTTTTTTGTGAGGTAATGAAAAACTGAGTGTCGAATTTGAGAGAACATGCAATTTTAATGGCAGAATAAACTTTATTTGGTCAAAATCGACCCAGAAACGGCTGAAATATCAATAAATCTATCTGATCTTATAATTATTTGGGGCCCAAATAATTAGACGTTTTTTTCAAAAAATAAAAAAAATGCTAGAACTTTTACAAACATTTTCAAAATCGTTTTTTAATTATTTGTTGATGATTTCTCTATTTAATCATTATTTCATTCAAACAGCACATGCATAATTTTGTATGGAAAATGGTTGAAACCGATGCCTTTTTAGAAGCGCCCTCTTGTGTTTAAATGGCTCTTTTTGAATGATAACGTGCTTTTTACTTAGTCGTTTGTAATTTTGTATTACTTTTGATCATGGTGGAATTATTACTATTAGTTTATAAGGTTACTGTCCAGGTATGGTTATTAAAGTTCAGCCTTACCAAAACTAAACTACCCCTTTAAGTAGTACATTCTAATAACAGTATGTTAATTTTTTCTGTCCTTCTTTCTCTGTAGCTTCTCGTTTCATCCTGCTTGCCGGCAATGAATACGACGGAGGCATCGTGGTGGATCATGCGGCTACCGTCCTCCCCTTCACAAGTGAAATCATCAATCAACTCTCTGCATGGAGAGGAGAGTGCCCAAACTAGACTTGGACTAAAACAAATTTTAAAATATGTAAACTTGTTGAGTTCTGAACTGAAGACCATGCATGCATCCTATCAATGTCAAATGTGATATAAGATAGATCAAGTATTATTTTTAACATGTTGTACAGTACTTTTTTATTGCACTGCACTCTGTATTGTTACGCACAACACCCTTTGTCTCACTTTGAGTTTTTAGTGTACCCTGTCTCACATACACTTTATTATTGCACCCTGTTTAACACAATGTCGTTTGCATGTCTCACGTCCTCGTTAGTGTACCCCATGTCTCCGTTCTTGTAGTGTACCCCATGTCTCACGTCCTTGTTTGTGTACCCATGTCTCATGTCCTCTTTAGTGTACCCCATGTCTCACGTCCTTGTCAGTGTACCCCAATTCTCAACATCCTTGTTAGTGTACCCCATGTATCTTTTTTCTTGTTAGTGTACCCCATGTCTCACGTCCTTGTTTGTGTACCCATGTCTCATGTCCTCTTTAGTGTACCCCATGTCTCCATTCTTGTTAGTGTACCCCATGTCTCACGTCCTTGTTTGTGTACCCATGTCTCATGTCCTCTTTAGTGTACCCCATGTCTTACTTCCTTGTTAGTGTACCCCATGTCTCACGTCCTCGTTTGTGTACCCCATGTCTCACGTCCTTGTTTGTGTACCCCATGTCCTTTGCTTATTAGTGTACCCCATGTATAACTTTCTTGTTAGTGTATCTCACGTCTCTCTTTCTTGTAAGTGTACCCCAAGTTTCACATCCGTGTTAGTGTACCCCATGTCTCACTTCCTTGTTAGTGTACCCCATGTCTTACTTCCTCGTTAGTGTACCCCATGTCTCAATTCTTGTTAGTGTACCCCATGTCTCACGTCCTCGTTTGTGTACCCCATGTCTCACGTCCTTGTTTGTGTACCCCATGTCCTTTGCTTATTAGTGTACCCCATGTATAACTTTCTTGTTAGTGTATCTCACGTCTCTCTTTCTTGTAAGTGTACCCCAAGTTTCACATCCGTGTTAGTGTACCCCATGTCTCACTTCCTTGTTAGTGTACCCTATGTCTTACGTCCTTATTAGTGTACCCCATGTATCTTTTTCTTGTTAGTGTACCCCATGTCTCATGTCCTTGTTAGTGTACCCATGTCTCTCCTTTTCTTGTAAGTGTACTCACTGTCTCACTTTCTTGTTAGTGTACCCCATGTCTCACTTTTTACTACTTTCTTGTTAGTGTATTACATGTCTCATTCCCTTGTTAGTGTACCCTGTGTACCATGTCCTTGTTGGTGTACCCCGTCTCCTTTTCTTGTGAGTGTACCCCTTGTCTACCGTTATTGTTTGTGTACCCAAAGTCTTCTTTTCTTTGTGTACCCCATGTTTCACTTTCTTGTTAGTGTACCCCATGTCTTACTTTCTTGTTAGTATACCCCATGTCTAACTTCCATATTAGTGTACCCCATGTCTCTCTTTCTAGATAGTGTACCCATGTCTCTTTTTGTTTTTACTGTATCCCATGTCTTACTTCCTTGTTAGTGTACCCTATGTCTCAAGTCCTTGTCAGTGTACCCCATGTCTCGAGTCCCTGCTACTGTACCCCATGTCTCTCTTTCTAGTTAGTGTACCCCATGTCTCATTTGTTTTTACTGTACCCCATGTCTTACTTCCTTGTTAGTGTACCCTACGTATCAAGTCCTTGTCAGTGTACCCATGTCTCAAGTCCCTTTTAGTGTACCCCATGTCTCAAGTCCCCGTTACTGTACCCCATGTCTCTCTTTCTAGTTAGTGTACCCCATGTCTCAAGTCCTTGTCAGTGTACCCATGTCTCAAGTCCCTGTTACTGTACCCCATGTCTCTCTTTCTAGTTAGTGTACCCCATGTCTCAAGTCCTTGTCAGTGTACCCCATGTCTCAAGTCCTTGTCAGTGTACCCCATGTCTCAAGTCCTTGTCAGTGTACCCCATGTCTCAAGTCCTTGTCAGTGTACCCCATGTCTCAAGTCCTTGTTAGTGTACCCCATATCTCTCTTTCTAATTAGTGTACCCCATGTCTCAAGTCCTTGTCAGTGTACCCCATGTCTCAAGTCCTTGTTAGTGTACCCCATGTCTCACTTTCTTTTTAGTGTACCCCCACATATCCCTTTTTTGTTATTGTACAGTGTATGTCACCGTTATGTACCCCATGTCTCACCTTGTGTTACTTTTAATTTACTTCTTCCAATGTCACACTTCATTGATGATGTCTATGTTAATCAATGTATCATGTGTTTCATTAAGTTATTAGTATACCCCATTTTTCCCATAGTTGAATTGTTAAACCCTTACATACTTACAAGTTCAGATTTCACTACCTACTATGCATCTAGAGCTAGTTGGTTGTATGTACTGTAGTAGGTCTACAAGTGCACATATCAGTCCGTTTTGTTGGGAAAGTCTGATAATTTGTTTAATCTAAATTGCAAACTGAACATTTTCCTCTTGCAAATTTGTCTATATAAATCAACATATTCTTGTTATCGTAATGCCTAATTACCAGTCATTGTGATACATGTTATGTACATGGAACTCCATTTTTAAGAATATAATATCACTCAGTGGTACCGTTGAAATTATTCATATATGCAAATTATATAAATGTAACTATATCAACATGCCAGTATTTTCATGTATTTTTAAATGTATTTAACATTTTAATTGTTCCTTTATATGTGTCTTTCTTTCTGATGGTTGATATGTCATGGTTTAATAGTATTGCTGCATTAGGTTACTTTTCAATTTGTACAATGTACAATTTGTTCAAAGTGATTATACTTTGTTGGAAGTGATTATACATATATTTTGATATACATTCATCTTTAAAAGCAGATAATAACAAATTATCAGAATAACAAACTGACCAAGTGTATAGTTCAATAGGGTTATGTAATGTTTGGTATATACGATTATTTACCATGTCGTGAATGTTCCTGAAGAATAGAAAATCTCCAGCCAAATAACTGCCAGATTGTAGTATTAGTAGTAATATTAGTCTCATATAATTAATGTTTATATAATACTGCAAGTATATTCTCTCTATATTATATAGTTATGTTACATTCAACATAAATAAATATCATGTATAATTGTGATAATATATGCCAGTCTGTTCACTTCCAGAGTCTTAATGCATCAAGGGACTGTTATCAAATGGTACACTATTGCAATGCTAGAAATTAACCCTTTTACCTTGTGGCCCAGTTGGGAAAGTAAAAACGAGATTTTTCAACTTGTAGTGGCACGAAACCTAAATCTGGTGGCCCCAAACAAAGAAAAACAAAACAATTTCTGTTACATTTGCCTGCCCGAATGAGCCAGTAGAATTTAGGATCAATGAAATTTGGTGGCCCAAAGGTAATTTTTAGTGGCCCTGGGCCAGCTAATTTCAAGCATAATATGGATTGGCATTATATGCCTTTGTTGTAAGTGTTGTGTTAAGACTATACAGTACACAAAATACATTTATATTTGAGAAGATTGTAAAGGAAGCTATTATGAATATTGTTGGGTTGTGTGGAACAAAACTGTTTTTATATATTTTCAAGAGGAGGCATTTTGTAATGTACATGTAAGCTGATGAGAATACTAATAAATGTACAAGAACATGAATTGGAAAAAAAAAGATTCCTGGACTGTATTCTATTTTTTGTTTGTTAATACTAACACAGCTTGGTATGACAGACAAGCAATTAAGAAAAGTAGGTTGTTGACATGCAGTCAAACCTGTGTATAGTGACCATCTAAGGGAAACAAGAAAAGTGGTCACTGTAGACAGGTTCCATAGCACTGATTTTCTATGCAGGGGATCACTTTTTGTGGCCACTATAGGCAGGTTGGCTGCTATATATAGACAGGTGGCCACTAAGACAGGTTTGACTGTATGTACTATATAGCCTTTTGACAAGGCTGAATGTCAGAAACGACTGATGAAACTATACAAAAGGAGCTGCAGCCATAAGGCCTTTTTGCATATGGATGATCAATATCAAGAATTGATATTCACTTATGTGGTTAACGTAATGTAACGAGGTAAGCAAGTTTTGACCAATGAGCATTGTCCTTGTGCTCGAGCACTCCAAAAATTAAAAAAACACTGCACTTTCTAACTGAAATATGCACATAATGAGGTATGAATAGGTTTATGCTTCTTGATTTAGTTTGATACCTATTCGGTAGAGAAATTCAAGGGAGTGCAAGTCGGATACCAAAAGTCACTGTGGCTGCCACCGCTTGTGGAATAGTGGCCCTTACAAGTTGTTTTTGCCATTCAGATACATGACGCCATGTCAAAAGGCTATTCAACTCACACAGAGCACTTGCATCAAAGTTCTTGGGGCAAGATTAATGATGTAATGAGCACTACATGTATGTACAGCTGTGTAGGTGTCCATTTTTGTGTGTGTATGTATGGAGTTGAAGTGAAAAATAAAATTACAAACATTTACACTTTAGGCACCTTGTCAACATATGGGCCCCGTTGCAGAGATAGAGATACAATTGATTGGAAGGTAGATCATGTCACTAAATGCCCAAATCTGATTGGTTTAAATGCGCAAATTTTCTGACTTGCAATTAATAATAAATTTGATCTCTTTCTGCAACGGGGCCATGGAATGGAATAGAAATGCTCTTTTTGCTTTGTTAGCACTGTTATGCAGTTGCAATTGTTTGACAAAACACCTTGAAGCACAATTACATTTGTGCGACAATGAGGGAGGGGTAATTGTGCTGCAGCAATCAAAGCGCACACTGCTGCCTTTTTCAAAAAGTGGGAAAAGGCAGATGACAAGGTGTCTACGGAGAAACAAAAACACACAGATTTGTAGATATCATATTTACATTTTTGTAATTTGCATATAAAAACCTGGTCTGGTTTACAATACACATATACATTCATGTACTTTTTTAAAGCATGATAGTATGGAGGACATTTCATGAATAGGTTTTGAACCTGAAGTCAAGCACTTCTATTAAAACAAAGTGCCATATATATAACACACAGTTTCAAATTTTGCTACCAGTTGGTACAAAATATATGTTGTAAAATGTAACAGATTTACCTTTTTTGTTTATACTAATAATTTTCCGTCCTAACTTTCCCCAAGGGAACACAAATTAAATATTGAGAAGGAGATTTCAACATGGTAATCTTCATGTTTTCAATGACAGCAAATTTTCAAAATATACAACTAATAGCGATTTAAACTTTGGAACCATATCATGTCTAACAAAGACTGCTCTGTAGAATATTAAACAAGACATTTTTATCAAATGTCCTTACAAAAATGCTCAGTTATTTTATATTACAAAGTTGGCATTTGCTCTGAACTTTTAATATCTTCAATTATGTATGGACAAATATTTAAACAGCTATAGTTTTTTTTTATTACCTGGAGGTATAAAGAGAATTAAGAATACTTATAACTTTCAAGTGGGTCATTGTAAAGTTGCATTCACAAACGTAGTGGTTGTCAATATTGGTTTGTCTTAAAATTTACACAAGTATGCCGACAAAAAAATACCGCATGATTTGGCATGAAATAAAAAATTAGTATTTTTATCATTCTGTTCCCATTGAAAAGAAGGAACAGGCGAAACATGTAACTGAAACCAGGAACCCATATCATAAAACTCTTGCTATTTTGAATTAAATGTTATTCTAGTATACTGACATTAGTGAACTAGAGTCAGTGATATTAATAACCTTGGAGATTGGGCTGGGCCAGCCCTACTCCCACTGATATCTAGACATGACTGGATAAACCTTAATAGTTGAATGAGTAAGTTAAGTTTGTGTGCTCTGCTAGGCTCTCTTGAGTTATATGCTATTCTAGTATACCGACATTAGTGAACTAGAGTCAGTGATATTAATAACCTTGGAGATTGGGCTGGGCCAGCCCTACTCCCACTGATATCTAGACATGACTGGATAAACCTTAATAGTTGAATGAGTAAGTTAAGTTTGTGTGCTCTGCTAGGCTCTCTTGAGTTATATGCTATTCTAGTATACCGACATTAGTGAACTAGAGTCAGTGATATTAATAACCTTGGAGATTGGGCTGGGCCAGCCCTACTCCCACTGATATCTAGACATGACTGGATAAACCTTAATAGTTGAATGAGTAAGTTAAAGGGGACCACCCGGCAAAGAACAACACATAATTATATGTTTTGGTACCGTTTTGTGATATCAAATAGATACTCAACATTTTGCAAAGGGTTGTGTAATTCATAAACAATGGAATTAATTACCACCACTTAATGAGCCACTATTATTTCCTGGTTCCGTATGCGCCAAACATTTGAGTGCGCCAATGCTATTCACACGTACGTTTTGAGACAATAGAATCCAGGACGATTCGTTCGCTCTGGACAAAGGTAGTCTTCGTACATGCAGACCCATGAACGCATGCTTCAGAATGGTGATGCGTTTTCCAATTATATATATATTTTGTTGGAAACATATTTTCTGAACTTTTTTATGGAATGGACTACTAAAGATGTTACCTTTCATTTATAAGAATATTATTTCTGGGTGGTGGTACCCTTTAAGTTTGTGTGCTCTGCTAGGCTCTCTTGAATCAGATGCTGTTCTACTATATTGACATTGATGAGTTAGAGCCAATGCTCCCAGGGTCTAGGGGCCCGATTATGGACCAGCAATATTTACCATGGTATTGGTAATTGGCATCATTGGCTCTAACTCATCGATGTCAATGTGCTAGAATAACATACACATCAACAGGACATGGCAGAGCACACATACTGCCCTTAATCATTCAACTGTAAAGGATTAAACAAGCATTATGTAGAGATCAGAGGAACTAGGGCTGGTCCTGGGTCATGATCGTGCTCTCGGCATCAGAACATTACTGATTGGGCTGGGCTTGCTTTGAGCCCCACGGCCCTCGTCTCCAATTCAATGCACAAGGATATTAAACCTTTAAAAACATGCCTGCATTGTGTGCAAAGCACCAAAGGAACAGTTAGGCCTGAATTCCTACCAACCGGCTATATTTAACCTGTTCCATTCAAGATTCTGAAATCCCCATAGACTTTGTAGTAAGCACACCAGGTCTGCTGTTGTTAAAACTCAAGCCAGTTTTAATGCGATACTCGCACCTCTCCTTTTATTCTTAGTTACACAACTGGGCTGCTCTTTCTGACCCACTTGATTCAGTTTCTGTGAAACACTCCTTTCATATTTACATAGCAGCCTGCTCCGTTCATTCCACATGAATCAGTTCTAGAATGTTCATATCGCAGTAGGATCATAAAAGATGTCTTTACCTCTTCTGCGTGCTGATGTATAAGACTGCAAAATAAAACAAAAGAAAATAATTGTGACGATTAGAATGGTATCAGGAAAATTGAAAAATAAATGTGTAACCGATTATAATTCAATATTCACTATTGAACATAATTGTATACAAGATTTTATACTGGGACAAGATTTATGATGTTTCAATGCTTATTGTTATTTTTACATTAAATTAAATTTCTTGTATACCAAGAAAATTCCCGAACAAAAATACTTTTCAACAAAAGAAGAAAGTTCTTTGGCTTTCAATGGCAGGGAGCAACTTAGAACTCCTTTGTTTTGAAAGGTATGAATTCACATGTTATGCCCATTACCATTATCTGTGATTTATTCTGTTTTCAGATTTTTGTAATCCTTATCTAGACTTAATACAGGGCCCATCTGGTTCCTGAAGGCAATGGATTTACATAATATTTATTTATATATTTTTAAGTCAGTGAAATCCAATGACTCACCATTGTTGCCTCGAATGAAGGCGTCTCCGTACTTGTTCTTAAGCTGCCCGTTGACATATTCTTCTGTCTGTTCCAGGGCGATGTTCATGTAGCCATCCAGACACGCTAATACACCTGGATTATGGGGGAAACAAAATGTCCATCAATTGGTAAAGTTACAATTCGGAAATTGGTAAAGCTACAATGGGAAAATCTACTATTTTCTAGGACTCTTGAGGACATTTTACAGATCAAATAACTCCAAAGATCTTGATGAATTATTCTGTCTGTTCCAGGGCGATGTTCATGTAGCCATCCAGACACGCTAATACTCCTGGATTATGGGGGAAACAAAATGTCCATCATTTGGTAAAGTTACAATTCGGAAATTGGTAAAGCTACAATGGGAAAATCTACTATTTTCTAGGACTCTTGAGGACATTTTACAGAACAAATAACTCCCAAAGATCTTGATGAATTCTTCTGTCTGTTCCAGGGCGATGTTCATGTAGCCATCCAGACACGCTAACACTCCTGCATTGTGGGGGAAATAGTTAGTAATTTAGGGTAACTACTATTTTGTAAGGACTCTTCAGGACATTTTAAAGATCAAATTACTCAAATTCTCACTCATGTACATGTATTCGTCAGAACTTTTTATAATGTAGTCCCATAGTAAGTTACAGTACCTTGTGGAACACTTTTATAAGATATTCCAGTTTGTGAGACATTAGAACTATTTACCTCTGTAATCGACCCCCGAGTTGAGTTTGACGACAACCGGTCTTCCAATGATCAGCTTCAGGAAGTCACTCGGCGTCTGCTTCTTGGCAGTGGTAGTCATGGTGCTGGTGATGTGGTGATATCCAATCGATGGAAACAAAACTATTCAAATGATTCAGCAATACAACCTGAATAAAGAGAGAACCAGAATATAAAGCAAATTAACAAAATGCTTTTGTGCTTGGGGCAGTTGGGCTTCAGAACAAATGGCTGCTTGACATTCCTGTCATAGTATAACCAGTCACTAGTAATATATTCTAATGATGTGCATTGAAAAGTTCCTGGGTGTATGCTTCTAAGCAGTGGTTCTCATGGTGATTGTGGTGATGATGTATGTATCATGGTGTCGGTTCAGTGGAAATAAAACTTTTCAAACGATTCCACACAAACAAAATAATGGCAAAATATTATTAAAGCAAACTAACCAAATAGTGTTGATGACATTTGTCTCAAAGCATTCAAATAATTTGCATCGAAAAGTCCCACTTAGCAGTGGTACTCATAATGGTGGTGATATGGTGCCAGTAAAATGTTAGTTCTATTACAAACAAAAAGAGGCCATGTCGATCTAGATCGACAAATCTAGCGCTTTCATGGCCTCTTTGACATTATTACTGAAATATTTTACTGTCGGCCTTCTAGCGCTAGACGCTACGATTGACGCCCGTCGTGCGAGCCAAGAACAGCATGATCTTCTGGTACCAGAAGATTACGGAATGGCAGTTACTGGCAGTCATAAATACATGAAAATATGGGTTTTGCGCTTGTTATTACAGAAATATCAATATATCTCTGGCAACTATGCTACATAAACTCACCGATCTAGTTTGCCCCACTACATGACGTCTTTTTGACGTTAATTTTGTTGTATTTAAAAACGCTATTCAGCAACCATTGCGAACATTTTTGCTCACAGCGTTCAAATGGTGGGTACGGTATGGTGACCAGTCGGGTCGCCCGTATGTAACGCGTACGGGGCGACCGGATGGGGCCCCGCGAGGCCGGGGCGCGCAACCCGACTTGTCACGTCAGAAGCGCTAGAAGGCCGACAGTAATAATGTCAAAGAGGCCATGAAAGTGCTAGATTTGTTGATCTAACGTCGGGAAACACGTCTTCAGATTTTGATTTTGATTTTCCCAAATTTTGGATTTTCCACATCATCAACATCAAAATATAAACGTTATAAAACTATAATTATCTGAATTTTTAAGTTACAATTACCAGACTACAGAGACAGAGTCACACTCACAGAGACAGAGAGTATTGTATCGAGTCCTATTGCCGGACACCAATAGTTTGACGGCACAAAACAAACAATTGATGCATACAATCAAAGTGGAAATTATACGAGCAGCTGCATAAACTCATAAAGAAGCAAAGAACACATTCTCTTCAAGAATTTACCAATTTTTCTCCAAATCAACTTTCTTGTAAACCCTAAAAAAAAGCCTCTTCCCGACGCAAATTTTTTAGTTGTACACTGTTGGTCATAATGTTGGAATATTTTTTTTTTAGATCCAACTTTATTCTTTTTCCTGTTTTTTGCGCCTAATGAATCATTTTAGACTAAAAATAATCATTACATTATGTTTCCAAACTACCAATGTACAATACATGGTAGCATGAATTTGCATTAATTAATCTATTCTTTTGTTTTGAGCTTTGAAAGGCAGGACCTTTGATGATTGGCCCCTTTCCATCTCCAAAGCGTATGTCCAACGAGTCATCATTATGGGTCATTTCTCAAAGTTGGCCGTGAGATTTTCAACCAAAATTGGCACAGAGGCTCTCGAGGCCATACCCGGTCCAATGTCATTGGCTACCCGCCGAACGATTCTTGTGCTACACCAGGAAGGGGTGTCAACAAGCAATGTCCACTATTTCGTTGGACCACCACAGGTTAAGGTCTGTAAAGTCCTCAGATGTCATCGAGAGAAGTGTCAATTAAAGCCAAAATTATCTCTAGGACGTTTACGATTGACCACCAGGATAGATTATCGCAAATTGCTTAACCTGTGCCGTAGAAACCGGAAATGCCAAAAAGGAGCCTTCGCCGACTACGAAGAAAACACTATGGAATCAACGCCTTCCGCCAAACTGTACATCAGCAATCCCTCTATCATGGTCACATAGCAAGACAAACTACCAAGTGTCCACACAATACCATGTAACTGAGATTTACCGGACGTCCCTGGACTAGGGAGCCCAGAAGATTTCCGCCTGGACACTAGAGATATGTCATCGTAATGGGTACGAGCCATACCACTGTTGGGACGTCACAAACTCAAGTCGTTTAGTGAATGTAGACAACTTGGAACTTCTCGCCACGTAATCGGCGAACCATTTGTCTTCCATCTGTTCGGTCAAGGATGTTATGGCTCGTACCCATTAAGATGACATATCTCTAGTGTCCAGGCGGAAATCTTCTGGGCTCCCTAGTCCAGGGACGTCCGGTAAATCCCGGTTACATGGTATTGGGTGGACACTTGGTAGTTTGTCTTGCTATGTGACTATGTTAGAGGGATTGCTGATGTACAGTTTGGCGGAAGGCGTTGATTCCATAGTGTTTTCTTCATAGTCGGCGAAGGCTCCTTTTTGGCATTTCCAGTTTCTACGGCACAGGTTAAGCAATTTGCGATTATCTTTCCTGGTGGTCAATCGTAGACGTCCTAGAGATAATCTTTGCTTTAATTGACCCTTCTCTTGATGACATCTGATGACTTTACAGACCTTAACCTGCGATGGTCCAACGAAATAGTGGACATTGCTTGTTGACACCCCTTCCTGGTGGAGCACAAGCATCGTTCGGCGGGTAGCCAATGGCATTGGACCGGGTGTGGCCTCGAGAGCCTCTGTGCCAATTTTGGTTGAAAATCTCACGGCCAACTTTGAGAAATAACCCATAATGATGACTCGTTGGACATACGCTTTGGAGAAGGAAAGGGGCCAATCATCAAAGGTCCTGCCTTTCAAAGCTCAAAACAAAAGAATAAATTAATTAATGCAAATTCATGCTACCATGTATTGTACATTGGTAGTTTAGAAACATAATGCAACGCTCGAAATTAGCATATAGGCCCGATGGCCCGGGGCCACCAAAAATTGCTGTCGGGCCAGTAAAAACTCATATTTCCAATGTTTGCTGGCCCGAATCGGGCCACCAAATATTGAAACAATTGTGCACGATGTTATGGTACTTATTGCAAATTTGATACCTCACAGAAAATACATAATTTTTGGTTTAAAAAGAGCGGAAAGAGACGTCAATAATGAACAATTTCAGTGTTATTTTTTTCTCCCCACAGCTCAAAAAGCTAAAGACGCACATTGTATGCACAGCGCAAATTATGATAATTAGCAGTTCTGCCCCCATCCCCCCCCCCCCGATCTCCCGTATGAAAAAGTTGTACACAGTACAGCATGTTCCACTTGGGATAGGAAGAAGGGTATCAAATTAATTATATTATCAGTACAGTTTGTATATAAAAGTTGAATAAATGATAGAAAATATCAAGAATAATATTTGCTATACTTGTGGAAATAAATTTAGAGAAATGTTGTCCGATTTGTAAAAGTTAATTTGTATTGTTTTCCATTATGATTTCCCCCACCCCCGCCTTGCGAATGGAGCATCCCATTTCATCGTGAATTGGAACTGACTCGATCGGAGTTGGCGAGCGGTGTTTAATTTTCAAAGGCCATCAGTGCAGTGTTTGTTTTCACAAGAATAAAACTCCACAATTTGAAAATATTTCATTTTATGAGGTTTTCAAACAGTAATCTACAAAAAAAGTAAGGTCATCTGCATATCTGTCTGAAATGTGAGAGTATATTTCCAAATTATGAAATGTGTGCAGTAGCGCAGCAGGACTGATTGCCTGTGCATGTGACTCTGTCAGTGAATGTGATTGTGATGTGAGTTGTGAAGCCGCGATGTTGTGACTTGCCGATATTTGTTTACGAAGAATCTGATGCGTGTTTGATCAATAAAACACCACAGTTTTAAAATATGGCATGTTTTCAGACAACATTGCACAGAATTTTGAGGTCAAAAAACGGTGAGTTTGTCCTCTTCTACCATTTTTGTTTTGTCACAGAACATATGCCGAGGCTACGCCATGGCTATGACTGTGTCTCTTTTGGAAGTGAAATTGTCAATCATAGTTTTACATTCGATCGCTGTGATGTTTTGATGAAGATAATGTGATTAATGAATAAAAAGACCTGACACACTCACATTCATCCTCATTAATATTTATTTAATTCATCTTGCAAACAAAACAAAGGGTTAAGAAAAAGTAATGTCTAGCCTAGTATGCAGGAACTATGTTATTGTAGTAATTTAATTTTGTTTTTCTTTTTTTCTTTTCGGGCCAGTAGATTTTGGTTTCGGGCCACCAAAATTGAAAAAATACTAATTTCACTGGCCCGACCGGGCCACCAGCAAAAAAAGTTAATTTCGAGCGTTGCATAATGTAATGATTATTTTTAGTCTAAAATGATTCATTATGCGCAAAAAACAGGAAAAATAATAAAGTTCGATCTAAAAAAAAAAAAATTCCAACATTATGACCAACAGTGTATTAACCGAACATGAATGTTTTGCATGGGAATGTCATCGACATGCACGCTGCCACTGGTGCATGGCAAAACGCGCGTATAACGCCTCAGCATGTTTATTTTTTGGGGGAAATGGTAGAAAATGTTTGCTAAACATCCATTTATTATCCTCCGTTAATGCCGACTTTCAAATTCAACTTTCAAAATATGAACGTTTTTCCTAGGTGAATATGCATGTATTTGGCTTTGCATGTCCGTAAATACAACCAACCAAAAAAATACATGGGGGCAAAGGCCGATTCGCCCCCGAAACCATTGAAATCGCCCCTGTGAGCCACGGCACGGGGGCGAAAATTTTATATATTTTTTTTAAATTTTTTAATTTTAATTTTTAAAAAATCTTTCTGCATGATTGGAAAGCGCCAGAAACGTACCAAACATGGCATAATCGGATAGGTCACATCATGATAAATATTGATAATCATTTATTAGACCCATGAGCAACTGTGTAAACGATGTAAACAAAAATAAGAGCCCCCGTGAGCCCCAAAATAGCCCTCGTGAATAATTTCACGAGGGCGTTTTTCTCCCTCAAAATTTTCAAAATCGCCCTCGGGAAAAAAAAAGTATTTTTTTGGTTGAATACAACCCATTCGGTAATTTGCAACCCCCTGCTTTTTTTTGTTGATTGGGTAGAACATTCTTTTTCCAACAAAATGTTACCATGAGCATTACGCACAGGGCTGTGACGCGACGTCGCTCGAAATCTTGGGGGTACATTTTTGTAGATGTGCGACGAGGTAAAAAATCGCCTTTACTTACAAAATTATTTGAATTTGTTTCGCTCCGAAGTACCTTTAGTTATTGAACTTATCGGACATTGCATATAATTTGCTAAAAAAGGATAACTTACCTCAAATTGATGATTTATTACGGTAGTCCTGGTTAGAATCCGGCTTTGTCTTTGATCGCTGCAATGATGACGTCACCTCAAAACTCGTCGGCAATGCATGCTGCGCTGGGATAGGAGGTATTCGATATTCCGCTCGTAAGTGGCGATCGGTCAAAGACAAAGCCGGATTCTAACCAGGAATACCGTAAGGCCATGAAAAATAAATGGTTGGATTGGCGTAACCCGCCCGCCCCTAAAAATACTGGCGCTAATGCATGCCGACCCTAGACTCTAGAGGTTTTTTCTGAATTTTTTTTTTTTTTTAAATAATAAAACAAACAAAAATTTAAAAAATAAAAAATTGCAAAAGAATTTGCAATTGCGATGTTTTATGTGTGTGTTTTTGTGTATTTATGCGAAAAAGAAAAAAAAAAAAAAAAAAAAACCCCTACCGACCTACCCTAATTTTTGGTTGCCCGTTACTCCAATCAAACAATTTTTTTCTTTTGGCCTAATAAATCATCAATTTGAGGTAAGTTATCCTTCTTTTTTAGCAAATTATAATAATTATAATAATTTTGTAAGTAAAGGCGATTTTTTACCTCATCGCACATCTACAAAAATGTACCCCAAAGATTTCGAGCGACGTCGCGGTCAGGCGCCGTACTTCGCACGGCGCCTGGACTGGTTAGGTTACCATGTCCGACCATGATGAGCATTGATTTTGGGTATTTTGGGATTTTGGTACAAACAAAAATGCTAAAATTTGACAATTAAATCACACTCGACACTCAAGGCCAAGCCCAGGGGACAATGAATTAGTCTAGACTATAGTGGCCAATTTGTTGATAACAGGAAACGAATTATAAGACGACAAATTGAAACACCAACAACAACATTACATGTTATCCTATATGTGGGGCTAACAATAAACCTAATACAGTTCAAGTCCACTGTGAAATAAAGTCGACAAAATTTCTTGAGGCCACGCACGCTGCGTACACATGGTAGATTTGGGCTAGTTCGAGCCAATCGTCGCTTCGCGACGCCATACGATTGGTTTTAATTGTCCTGAACGCCGCGTAATCGCCACATATCGAACGCACAATTTTACTGGCATTATTACGCTGATCTACAATGAATTATACGTGAATGCTTACGATCGACGACAGCGAAATCCGAAGTCACATTTACGTGCACCTTGAATTTAGCCAACATAAACAACTCTGCACATCTTGTTTTGAGAACACGGTAATTATAAAAATTAAGTACCTGCAACCACTATTCACTATAAACTAATTCACTATCAAGGATCGAAAAAGTATCACAGTTGATATAGCATGAGCAAAGCAGTTAGAAAAGTACGAATTACCTTTGCAGATACAAATGCACAGGATTTGACACGAATGGGTTTCCGTATACACGAACAGACGCTACACACAGACGTAGACCCCGCAAGCTGCGTTCAATCGACCCGCGCGCCGCTTGTTAATTGCCGTGTCGCCCCGCTGAGGGCGAAACATCTCTTTAAAGCTGGGTTCCCACTGCCGATCAGATCAACTCGATCAAGCCCGATCAGGCTATTTTGGCATATTTTTGCCTGTTCGGGCTCGCTCGGCAAGGGCGATCGGGGTCGATCTACCTTGATCGGCATGGTCCCGCTCCCTACACGAATATTTTTGACAGTCAAAAATATTCGTGTAGGGGTCGAGAAGGCAAGCGATCGAACAGCGATCGTGTATTGATCGAGTGGGAGGTCTAGCTGGTCGGGAAACGATCGTATAGAGATCTAGTTTGGTCTGGATGTATTTTTTCCACCGATCATCTCGATCTATACTCGACTACGACACGATTGGTTCCCGATCAACTCGATCATGGTTCGATCTGTTTTTATGAACAACTCGACCGCTACACGAGCGCTACGCGACTTCCTTAAACCGCTACTCTCATTTTTTGACTGCTACTCGAGCGCACTCGATCACATCCCGAGCACGAAGAGCTAAATGTAGAGTGTGCACTACTGCTGACATTGAGTGAGATGATGACGATGATGATGGTGATGATGATGATGACGAAGATGAATTTGTGATCAAATGAAACATAAAATCATCTTTTAAACGTCATAAATTTGAATCTAAAACATTTCAATCGTAATGTTGTTTAAACGTTATTGGAATATTGTAGCTAAATCTGTTAGTATGTTATTATAACATCAAGTTCATGTATTAATGACATTTTAAAGAGACTTTTATAAAATGTTTCGCTCTAGCATTTTAAAAACATTAATTTATTTACATTAGTAGTAAACGTTTTTATTTAAGAAATAAATCAACATTTAAAAAATGTTTCTCACCTTACATTTTCTAGAAATTGTCTTTTAAACATTGATGCAGAATATCATGCGATAATTAGACATCATGAATTATGACCTTTTCTATTTTAGTATAAAGAGCTTTTTTTTAATGTTAAAGGGGTAGTTTAGTTTTGGTAAGGCTGAACTTTAGTAGCCAAAACCTCACACAGTAACATTATAAACTAAGTTATAACTCCACCATGCTCGAAAGGATACAAAATTACAAGCCTCTAAGTAAAAAGCCTGTTATCATTCAAAAAAAGCAATTAAAACACAAGAGGGTGCTTTTTAAAAAGGCATTGGTTTCAACCATTTTTCATACAAAATTATGTATGTGATGTTGTATTGATATAATTATTAAATAGCGAGATCATCAACAACTTAAAAATGCTTTTGACATTTTTAAAAAAAGTGCAAGCATTTTTTTTTTCGACATATCATCTAATTATTTGGGCCCCAATTTATATTTCAGCCGTTTCTGGGTCGATTTTGACCAAATAAAGCTCATTCTGCCATTAAAATTGCACGTTCTCTCAAATTCGACACTCAGTTTTTCATTACCTCGCAAATTTTGTTTTGATGTGCAGCGCCCTCTCTACCAAAACTAAACTACCCCTTTAAATTTGTGATAAAATGAAACATTTTGTAAAATCATCGTTTAAACGTCATAAATTTGAATCTAAAACATTTGAATCGTAATGTTGTTTAAACGTTATTGGAATATTGTAGCATAATCTTTGATTATGTCATTATAACATAAAGTTTCTGCTTTAAAGCCCAAGTCCAGTTTCGGGAAAGTAGCCGAATACATCTATATTGGTCATTATTGTTGAATATGTATTTTGTGGTAAAAATCAGTATTTCGTAATACACGTAGCGTACATGGCGTATGGGCGATATATATCTATGCCTACATTGCTATATTATGCCTGGATAATCCTATATTAGTATAATTATATTCTTTCACATTATTGGTAATAAGAGCTTTCATTTCATTTTTTGAGAGGGGGGGGGGGGGGGGGGCGTTTCCGAAACTGGTCTTTACCTTTAAGGACATTTTGAATATACGTTTATAAAATGTCCCGCTCTTGCATTTTAAAAACATCAAGGTATGGCATTAGTAGTAAATGTTTTATCTAAGAAAAAAAATCAACATTTAACAAATGTTTGTCATATTTTGTTTCCTGGAAAATATTGTCTTAACATTTAAAATAGAGTGGCATTTGTTTTTTTATAAAACATTCTTCACAACATTACTTATCTGAAAATATGATTTCTGTTTTAATATATTGTTAATATGTTTCAAAAATAACATTTTATTTAATGTTGTATTATTATTATTAAAACATTCACTAAAAAAAATATAATGTTTTTTTTTTATACTGTTTGTTAGAAAACATTTGAAGTTAACAATTTTGGGACCTTACGGAAATGTTTTTACAATGTTTTGTGTATAGTATAGCTGGGTATAGTCTCTTGAAGACATAGCACATCGCAGTTTATTTGTTTGCACAGATGTGCAAGGACTTGTTCCATCAGTGGCGTAGCGTGGTCGGACTGATTGGGGGGGGGGGGGGGGCACGAAAATTATTTTTTCGTGCCCCCCCCCCCCCCTCCCCCGTAGCTACGCCACTGTGTTCCATGATAGCTCCGGCAGGGGCGGTTGTGATAGGGGACCCTCAGCGGGATGGCTCTGGGGTGCTGCTTTAAATGGAAATTGTGTTACGTTTGTCTTGGTCTTAATCTTAATATTGTTATTAATCTTAGTCTAAGTCATTATTCTTAATCTTAACATTAATATAATTATTGATTATTGATCCAAAAGCGAATACTGTAATATCGGCTGTCGGTAATGACTTCTGCAAACACAACGAATTCACGACTCATCGTCGACTCCTGTACGAGCAGGTCGACCTGCTCGAGTCGAGTTCGTGTAGAGATCGTGTTGACGTCCAGTTGGTCTAGATGGTCTAGTACATATCGTATAGGGATCGTAATGCATCGGAATGATCGAGTAGAGATCGAAGTTGTTGTCAAGTATACGTCGCGAAGAAGTCGTGAATGGTCGGATGTGGGTCGTAAACGATCGAATAGCGGTCGGGAAGAGATCGTGTCTAAGGACGATCAAGCATTTGGTCGAGATTGGTCGGGGTAAAAATGTGCCGATTGGGCGATCGAGCTTGATCGAGTTGATCGGATCGGCAGTGGGAACCCACCTTAATCAGGAGCTGTGGTCAATCTCAACAGAAATACAGAACAAATTAATCTATGTATGAAGGACAATTTGCTTATACCGAAATTAAATCGAATTGGTTTGATTTCAGTTCTGTTAGATTATTTTGATTCATCTGTTATCACATATAAATCTATGTGATGTTTCAGAGGATTATTATAATAAGGCTTTATAATAATATTTCTCTTTTGTTTTATTTTCAGCACATAACAGTAGGCCTACTAATAAAATAAAACATAGAAATCTATACTGATTCTGGAAAAACTTTCTTTTCATATATTGTTGAGCAGAGAAGAACAAATACAAATTAATCATTAGTTTGTATCATAAATTGATATTATAAATATATTGATCAGACTGCAATTGAAAGAACATCATGCACAGTTAGTTGTTAACTTTTTATATACATGCAGACATGAAAAGTACTGTTCATAAAAAAACACTGAAAAACTTTCGAGATTTACTGCGAGGGAGCAAAACGACCGAGTGGGGGGAGGGTGTGGGAGGGGGTGTCCCCCCTCCCACGGTAGGGAGATTTTTCAATTTTGGGGTTCAGAATCGTGCATTCTGTGGTGAGATTTTTAACCCTATTAATAAGAATCTGGTGTAAGAGGATTCCATTTAATTTAGCATTAGACATACTAAAACAGGCTCTGGTTAAACATTTTTTATCATTACCAGCAAGCAGAGAGGATTATTAAAAAAAACAAAAAACAAACAAACAAAATTATTATATATATTTTTTTTTATTGGAGAAAAAGTGGAAATCCGTGGAAACGCGGAAAACTTTCGTGCCTGTTAATATTGTATGTTTTGTTTTTCCCTGAATATTTACTTCATGACTGTTTTGATTAATACTCGAGATATTACATTATCTCGATCTATCTCTAGACCCTGCAAAAAGGTGCAATAAGTATAATAATCCTCTCTTCAGACAAGTTATTCTCTTACCGTTGTCTTTTTTCCCATACATTTTAATACATACCGGCTCTATATATTATCCAGTCCGCTGCTTTCTCTATCTTCTATCTCTCTCCCTCTCGGTTTGTTATTTTTTAAAGCTCGTTTATTGTCTCTTCACGAAACAGTTTGTCTCTTTCTCTGTCTGTGTAATTTCTCTCAATCTCTTATTCATTAATTTTCAATTATGTAGCTTACATTATTTATTGAAATAATAGAATGAGAAATGTTATGTTTTAACTAGAACTAGACCAATTTATTGAGCCTACTCCCGACGCGCGGGGGTGGGGGGGGGGGGGGGCATTAGTGAAAAAACACATTAGGTGTGCCATTCTCAATCAGAATTGAATTTTGCTGCAGATTTGATCTCTCTCTTATGTAAACTCCTCTTGGGATATTTGTTGGATATTATCTTTCCCCTATCTCTCTCTTCTCCAATACGTTGCCTTACACTATAATTCTCCTTTTCTGTCTGTTTGATTTATATCTCTTTAAAAGTTTGCCTATTCATCAATTTTGTTTTGTTTTTGTAGCGTATACTTTTACATTATTGCAATACTGTATATACAGTTATTATATATGAGAAATGTATTTTATTTAATAAAATTGTGGCAATCAGAACGTACTCCCCAATATTAACAATTTGTTTATGATCTAGCCATAAGCCTTGACCCCTCTCTCTCTCTCTAATCCCATAAACTTACTTTGGGACATCTGGTAGCTAATATATATTTTCGTTCTTATAGTCATAGCACGTTTAGGAAATTAATTCACATACTGCTATAATCAATATAACAATTTTGTTTTAATCGTCGTCATCAAACTGGTAGCTAAAGTAGGCTTTTTAGAGCAGCTTTTTAGAGAATAACACTATTTCGACATTATATGATATCAATAGTAAAATCATTAAAGGGGTAGTAAAGTTTTGGTAAGGCCGAGATTTAGTAACGAAAGCCTGCATAATTACAAACGACTAAGTAAAAAGCCTGTTATCATTAAAAAAGAGCCATTAAAACACAAGAGGCCTCTCTCTCTAAAAAAGAACTGGTTTCGACCATTTTTCATACAAAATTATGCATGTGATGTTTTGTTGAAATAATGATTAAATAGAGAGATCATCAAAAACTATTTAAAAACCTCTTCTGAAAATTTTTGAACAAGTGTAAGCATTTTTAATTTTTTTTGAAAAATCATCTAATAAATCTGGGCCCCAGATTGATTCCGATGGGATATATTTATTGATATTTCAGCCGTTTCTGAACCGATTTTGATCAAATAAAGTTTATCCTGCCATTAAAATAGTATGCTCTTTCAAATTTTACACTCAGTTTTTCATTATCTCCACGAACAAAATTATTTTGTGCAGCGCCCTCTATACCAAAACTGAACTATACCCCTTTAAATAATTTTATTCTAATGAATTAGTAGTTTATAGCTTGAAAACTATTTGAATGTGATTGAATTATAATAAACACAAACCTGTATTTTAAATGTTTGTTAGAATTATAAATATAGCTCCCAAATATATTTTCAAGTTGCATTTCATTATAGCTTCTCTCGTTATTTCATTCATCTTCCCCGCCCTGGAAATTTTACATCAGAAACATAGTTTGTCAACTATTTTCGTTCATTTCAAAAGTTGCGAGGTTATTGTCTTATATGAGAGAAAATGTCATTTAATAGCATGCCTGAACAAATTAGGGCTTGAAATATCTTTTTTGTGGAGTTATAGACCCAAAACTAATAAACCATGAAGTACCACAACGCTATGCGTGACCCCTACATGACCCGCGCATAAATAACAATAGCATGACCCCACACTAAACAAAATAATTACATATTCTTCATGTTTTAGATTTTTTTTCCGTGACATACCTTTACAAATGTCGGCTTCACAATACCTTTACAAGAATAAGTACAATATTGTTGTAATATTATGCTAAATCAATTAAACTCTTTTATTGACCGATATATAGTTTGATGGAGGAACGCATTCGTTTTTCATTCGTAGAATCCAAATTACAGGGCTGTTCGATCTGATTTTTTTTGTGTGTGTTACATTCATCCCCACCCGTCAACTGGAAACTGTTCAGACGTTTTGTAAAAGAGGGACTGTCCCTTTACTGGTTATACTAACACATATATCTTTTAAATATAAAACAGCAAATAATATTTTGAGGATGATTGAAAAAAAAAAATTTGTTCTGCTGTTCGGATTCAAGTAGGGTGTGCTTACCAACAAGTGTATGTTTTTTGCAATGAGAAATATATTTGGTACCGGGTGTTCATGGGGCCTAAATTATTGGAGATTTATGCTAATTATATTTTGTATTGCTATCTAAAATGAGAAAGAATCATCTTACTATAATAGGTAACATTTAGAACAGTAATTAAAGGTGCACCTGTAAAGTGTCAGATTGACACAAAATGACATTTGAGACTTCAATCCTATACCAAAATCATTGTAAGATATGTCCAAATGATGTGTGAAAGTTTCATTGAAAAAGAACACTGCTTTCCTGGTTAAAAAAAAAGAAAATTTGCGTCAGCTTTTACAACTACATGTAATTACATTATAACGTTTATGACATTTATGACCGTTTATAAACGCTTTTGAGCTGAATGATTATCAATGATAGATATCGTCATACTAAAGGGGCATTTGAAAATTGAAAAATTATTTGACAAATCTAACCCTGTTTTATTCTTCTCTTACCATAAGCCAAACAACAAGAGAAATGTGGAAGCTCAAATTATTTTTTGTGGAGTAAGACACTTTACAGGTGTGAAATGTGACTAGCTATTTGTCCTCATTATCAATGGAAATCCCTCTGTCCCCAAGCATTCAGACAAAGTGTCTTGTTACATTCCAGTCATTGTACTATACCGGTTTACCAGTAATATTGCATCCTGGATCATCCAGGACATTATATTACTAGTGACTGATGGTTATACTATGACAGGAATGTCAAGCAGCCATAAGTTTTTTTCCCCTCCAATTCTTACTATCTGATCATACATGAGACACATAAATGAACACAAAAAACATATCAAACAGATGTTTCTTTTTCTTAAAACTGTTATTTAATTGAAAGAAAACAATGGCAGTTCAGAATTCATTTTCGCTGCTTTTTAAAAATTATGGCAAGAAATTATGTTGGTTTATTATCTGAAATAGGTAAAACTCTCATTCTAAACATTTCATGAATCCATTTGAAGAAAATCACAAGGACAACCCAAGCATTGACAATTTAGTTTATAACATGTTATTAAAGAATGAACTTTAATTTTTATTATGAATTACCAATTTTGAAAACTAAGACTTCCATGGGAATTTGAAAATCAGTTTAAATTCAGTAAACACTAACTCAAAACAGGTTGATCAAAATATATAATCCAAAATAACCATTATAACACATGTCCTCATATATACAAAAATGGTTGATATTTGATTTTTAGATTTAAGACACACATGTCAATTCAATGGCAGGCACTGAAATGAAGTTTAACATTCCCCTAGAGAATGTGACAGATATTGATATTTTTAATGTCTTGGTTAACAATCTGGCAGCTTTGGCTTTCCCAGGTCGAAAAAAACAGTTGAAACCAGTTGGAAATTCAACTGGTTTTTACTGGTTTTAACTGGCATCAAGCGGTAGCAGTTTACATTCCCGGTTCCCAGTAAAGATAAATGGATAGATGCAGCAGTCCAGTTAAAACCAATAGAAATACCAGTTGAAACCAATTCAAAATACCAGTTGGAACCAACTACTTTAACTGGTCTTCTTACTGGTAAGCCTTACTGGATTCTTACTCGATTCCAATTGATTCCAGTTGATTCCAGTGTACCAATTTCCATATTGAAACCAGTTGGCCAACTGGTGGTATCAACTGGTACCAGTTGGCAACTAATTTTCAAATGTTTTTTCGACCTGGGTTTACATGCGATGGTACATGCATATACCTTGATAATGTAAATATAATTTGCATGAGGATCAAAGAATATTTGAACATTTGATTATTTGAAATGCTGTCATTCTAAACAGAATCTCAGCCTTTAAAATCACTTTGTGCATTTCAACCAATTCTTTGTAATGCAAAACACATCAACTTTAACATACAAACATTTAACAATATAATTGAACTCCTTTTTTAGCACACAATAAGTTCTATCATGTTTCAATAAAATGGTTTGTAAATGAAACCTTGAAAAGACAAAACTAATCAAAATGTACAATTCATTTCAATTTCAGTTCATTGTATTAATTTTAAACAATATAATATAAATAATCAATATATTTATCTAAATCAAACTTTTCATGCCATCTCTCTCTGAGGCTTACTTGGTATCAAAGCAAAGACACATATATTTAATATATATACCTCAATTTTATCCCAGCATTGCAACCAAAATGAAATAAAAATGACCAGCAAACATTTGTAAATTAACTCTCTGTAATGTACGAGTACATTCTCACATAGTTCAATAGGTTAGTCAGATATAACAGATGTACATCATTCTGCGTGTAAGAGACATTCAAACGTATAATGACTGAAATGTGAACCCAGTGAGACATTTGACATCCTGCTGACATTTGTTTCGTTAATTGAATTCCATTTTTTGTATACCCTTTTCCCTTTAATATTTGTTTGTGTATAGTATGTTTCCCCTTTTTGTTCATCCAAGATGACAAACCAGCTTTTGTCGAGCATTCATCCTATACACGACACATCAAATGAAAAAGAGGAAGTTATTCTATCATCTGAGGGAGATTAACTATCTACCACGATAGGACTGTTCAAATGGTGCACACATTTCGCATTCCTTACATTCAAATATATTAGAACCGAATTGAGAATGAACAGGCTACAATAATTTTCTTCTTGTTCTTATCTCCATTTTGTTTTGTTTCTTTGTAAATTGCCTATAAGACTTTCTGTCTCTTGACTATATATGCCCATCAACAGCAAAAATAGCCAACCAAATGAAGAAAAAAAAAAGAAGGCAGTTATAATTTCTGTGGGGAAACCGAGACTACTTCACGTCGCAGAGCAGAGCCACACCCCTCAAGCACCAGTGGTCGGGACTCTGCGTGGTCTTGAGCACGACGAAGGTGATGAACGTGAGATCGGTGCGGCAAGGCTTCTTGTAGACGGGGCACTGGTAGAGGCGAGGGTCCTTGGGCGCCGTGGAGTTGATGGCAAACATGTGGATGACAGGCAGCTGGGTGAAGAGCACCTTGGGGGTGGCCTCCATCAGCTTGGTGCCCCGCCGGTCCCAGCCAGCGCCGTCCAGGAACAGCCCGTGGACGTACACACCCTCCTGTGGGTCACGATGGTAACACAATAATGAGGACAATGAGTAATAATAATACTACTATATTTCACATTTGATTGTTACAAATTTAAAAAGTATAGAAGCTATTCTATAGCTGGAAATGTAAATCTCTGTAGGGTGTGGTCATGTTGCATTATTCAAACTCATTTTTACATATTTCAAAAGTAGATTGCAAAATTTGGATAAAAAAAAACACCTTTCATACAAATTGAGAAACAGACGGTATCTACGTACATATGGACGGAAGGACAATAAACAATAACAACATGCCTCCTGCCACTTCTTTGCAGAGGCATCAAGAAGAAAAACATTGATGTCCATTGATAAAAGAAGGTGGGAGGGGGCTTACCGGTGGTGGTGCACCAATCTCTTCCTTGAAAGATTTGGTCACTTCGTTGTGCAGTGTGACAGAGTCCAGGGCCCAGCCTTTGTGCGCTCTCGTCACCTCTTGACGCATCGCTGTCAGGAAACCTGCATTGAATTCAAGCAGAATTGAGTGTATTTCCAGGAACAGGAGAACTATAACATAAGTGTATAATGATCAAAGAAGGAAACTCATTGTCTACTGCCCGGGGATAGCCGAAGGGAATAAAGGATGACTTGGTCACGTCGTTGTGGAGTGTGACAGAGTCCAGGGCCCAGCCTTTGTGCACTCTCGTCACCTCTTGACGCATCGCTGTCAGGAAACCTGCATTGAATTCAAACATATTCAAATGTGACCGGCTCTGTCACTTTGGGTAATTCATCGGGAATATCAAAATTGAGATTGTTAGTGTTTTGAATTCTCTAGGATTTCAGCTTTAAAATGATATACAACTTGATAAGTATGAGTTTCTTGAAGGCTAGAAAAACGCAAATTAATAACATGGACCAGAGCCCCGTGATTTGTCAAACAACGGAGAAAATCGCTTCTAAAGTTTTGCATCCATTCAGAAAAGCATTCTCACACACCGAGCGAGAAGTTGAACGGTTCGCTTTCACATTTCCCCTTTTCGTAATCGATCAGCAAACGAAATAATGCATGCGCAGTTATACTGTTATTCATCGGCCAATCAGCAACGCTCTCGCCGGTATTACATAATTGTACAAAGCCTCAGCCCCAAGTCTCAGTTGATCGACAAACTAGCCCATGTGCTGCCCTTTGATGTGCATGTATTACAACCGCGGTGTATTGTGTATGTACGTACCGCAATAAAAAAAAGGGAATAAACCACCGCATCATATTCACCATACCGCCGCTGTACCACCGGTAGACAAAAGAAAAGCGCAGTTTGATACCGTATGATATGGTACGCTGCACACGCACACTGCACACTTGCGGCATGCCCAGCGCGATTCAATGCGGTACCCATAGAATTATAAACAAACCAACTACTCGTTTACTATACAGTAAGTTAAATGCCGCGAACGCTTCCCGGAAATGTACAACACACGGACAATACAACTCTATTCAGGTTAGTCTGACCAATCACTGTACAGCTACAGTGCTTTCTTCTTGCAGCTCGCCGCGGCGGTACGGTCGAATCACACACACATAGCTGGCGCGTTCGTTTCACAATCGATCATGATCAGCCAGCGCGGATTTAATGAGTTTCTGGTCGAAACCGAAATGAAGGTTGCTTAGAAAAATCATTATTTACGGCATAAAAAATTCGATTAAGGACCTGAAATTTTCAGAGAATGTAGATGAAACATGTAAGTTTCAAATCCCATAAAGTTACAAATTTCAGCCAAAGACAATATTTTATGATTTTGAGGCTCTAAGTACTAAAGACCCATCCCGACTTTACACCCATTCTCTGGGAGCCGGTCTCAAATAGTTTCTTAATATGACAACAGACAAATTATGTACATGAATATTTAATACGGAAAAGCTTAAAAATTAGTTTGTCAAGGAATAAGATTTTATTCTTGTAATGTTGTACAATGGTTTTACTAAAGTAAACCAACAAAAAAAGAAATTAAGAAATGAACAGCCAGACAAACTATCATACCTTGAGCATTAAAGAAGCCAGTCGTAAATGTTGTGAAATGATATGTTTCTTATTTAGTTTGTTGGACCATGGTTTAATTCAAATATACCAACAACAGAGGAATTAAGGAATGAACCAACATATAAACTTATGAACAAACCTTGAGGATTGAAAAAGCTTGTCATCCAGAAGACGTTTGGTCTGCCCCCAAAGGACCAGGTGAGGAACTGGCTCTCTATCAGCTCTGTAAACCAGAAACTCATATAACTCATATTCCATATAACCTTCCTCCACGGGCCAGGGATAAGTTTTGTATTCTTGCTTGTTGTACAATATTTGAATTGAAATTGACCAACAAAGTCCAGAATGAAGAAACACATATAAACTATGAACCAACCTTGAGGGTTGAAGAACCCTGTCATCCAGAAGACGATGGGTCTGCCCTCAAAGCACCAGGCAAAGAACTGGGTGTTTCTCTCGATCAGCTCAGTGAACCAGAAGCCCAGAGTAGATGACTCCCACGACACCTTTCTCCACAGGGCTGGCACGCGAGCGTCGTACATGTTGTCCAGGGCATCACGCAAGTTCTAGAATAATGACAGGTTTTAATTAAAACAAGTAAGAAGCTTTGCTAGCAAACTATGTCGGAAGAAGATGCAATACGTACAACTCAAATTCTATCTAATTTTTGTATGGCTTTGTGAAATCTCTAGCATGTAAACAATTTGTATGGAAACTGTGATATTTGTGATGTCTCACCTCACTCATGATAATTGTGCCATCTATGGCCAGTCTGAGGTCAGTCAGGGTTGTTCTGACGAGAAAGATGACCCGCTGCATGCGGTCAATCTCTTGACGCAGGAAGATGTTCATAGAGGACAGGGCTCCCATCTTCTGTAGACGAGCTTTCACCTGTAAGAAGGAACAAAGAGGAATAATTAATATGGATTATTTGTTATGAACATGTTAATCCATTTATTCATTTATAACAATGCTGCTGTTCAAATGAGTTATTCTTGCATTCAGAATGTTAATAACTCGCTGCATGCTGTCGGCATCTTGACGCAGGCAGATGTTTATAGACATAACAAAGTACAAAGGTCATTTATTTATTACAATGTTGCCTACCAAGTTGCCAAATTGATGAGTGATGGTTGTTCTCACAAGGTCAATACTTGCTGCATGCTGTAAATCTTTTGATGCAGGAAGATGTTAACAGAAGACACCCATCTTCTGCAGATAATTAAGCGCTCACCAGTAAAGATTGGAAGAAGACAGTGGAAAGACAGTGATGTAATAATAACAGGCAGTTCAAATCAGTCCCTAAGGTAATTTAGTCTGAGCTATCACCATAAAGTAAACAACTTTTCCTTCATATGCTAAGGTGAAAGTTAAAAGATTGTAAGGTTCTGAACAGGTTAATGTTATGGCTTGTGCCTACCTCATGTGGGATGTAGTCAGGAGGTAGCTTTGCCAGCATGTCGTCTGCCAGTTTGTAGACGATGCTCTCTCTGGTCTCACCACTACCCCCGCCAGTGTCCTTGGGTTGGATGTTCAGTATGGTGTCCAGCACCTCCTTGGACGTGTTGCTCTGGTATCTGTGGATAAGTCCAAACAAACAAGTCTATCTTTAACCCGGCCGCCGCCTACTATATTTTGAATCCTCTTAGAGTTAGTACATTCTGCACCAATGTTTCCGTTGGTTAAGTTCTCAATGTCCTGATAAAAAGTTTCTTGCTTTAATCTGCACATGATCTTTGTTCTTCTGTAACTATAATACAACATTTTTGCTGTTTTGATGGGCAAGCATGTATGTGAAATCAAGATCTTGATTTTAGAATTCAAAGAAGATCTGAACTATGCATGTCAATCCAAACATCAATATGACAGGTCTCGGACACTAATTGATATTTTCTCTTTGAAGGAGAGGTGTCTGTAGGATGACGTTCCAGCAACTCAAATAATATCAGTGTTTGGATGTAGCCCAAAGACTTTTGGTTTGTTGGTAGGTGGTACAAGTTTCTATGATGTCTATGTATTGAAAACCAGATTGGTTAGTTGAATTAGTTGCTTGTTTGTGTTACGTAAATGCTAGAAAGAGGTATCTTACGTGATATCAGCGTTGGGATGTAGACCGAACACCTCTGGTGTGTCGGTGAGTGGTAGAGTCTCTATGACGTCCATGTAATCGTGCACTGTCTTACACTTGGGGATGGTGTAACCTGTGAAGAACTTGAACGAGTCGGCGAACATGTGGTCACCAAACCAAACCTTAGATAAGAGAAATGAAACAAAAATACTTAAAGATCGAATAATAGATTATGGAAATGAATATAACTCCAGTAAACCATGATGAAAGAATATCAACATATTAAGGTACATGTAAGTATATATACAAGTAAGCTGAAATGTCTGCAAGTAGTTTGAGTTGATAACTTCACAATCCAGACACATTCTATTTGTTATTGAATGTGTTCACATCTTAGGAAGATACTAATTAGTAATACAGACAAAACTTGGTGGCCTTCTTTACTCGATGGCCATCTGTCTATATCAGCTAACCTGCATATAGTGGCCAATAAAAATGCTCCTGTTCAGAGAAAAACAGTGTTGTGGAACATGTTTAAATAGAGGTCACCTGTCTACAGTGGTCACTTGTATTGTTTCCATTAGGCGGTCACTATACACGGTCTTGACTCTACATGTATAGTGATGGATAAAAAGCATGTTCATCCCTTACTAGTAGTAATTGCTCTTAAGCTATAAGTACAGTTTGTACTTATTTTCATTGAGTGATAACAGTGAAGCTACTGTACATGTACATGCATGTTGTGGACAGACTGACGTTCTCACCTTGGCAAATGTGTTGAGCAGTCTCTTGTCATAGTCGTCTGTGACCCTGCCTCCATACTGCACCTCACCCAGCATGTAGCGAACTGTGTTCCAGGATACACCCTACAAATGCAAGTTAAAAACAAGAATGAACATTATTATGATGTTTAAGATTAATTTATAGAAAAGTCTCTCAGGAGAGAAGTATGATCTGATAATATCAAACCTGCCAGTACCGTAGTCATCATTTTTTCGCACAAGAACAGACAAGGGGTGCTGCCATTTAAGGCAAGTTATTATTAGCACGAAACACTTTTTAATATCTCTCGATATCAATATTGTGAAATATGAATGGCTGAATTTCATTACATTATTCCAAGCTCCATACCCCATTCCCCTTTTTTGTTTTCCTCCCCCTCCTCCCTTTATTCCCCCAACCTCCTCCTTTTCCCTCCCCCTCCTCAACATCATCAACATAATCATCATTATCATCATCAGCAGCATCTCGAAATATCATCATCTTCATCAAGATTATCATCAACACAATAATTATCATTATTAACCATATCAGACATCTCAGTAGGGCAACTCAAATTCAAATGTTATTGTCCTCGAAGTTTAGTAAGCCAACAAAACTACGGGCGAAAAAAATGTTATTGACTGATCAGAAAAGTCAATGGGATTTTGTGTGTAATTTGCCGGTCAATAATTTCCGATGGGAACATCCAGGTACTTCAAGATTCGTATTTTTATGAGGCGCGTTATTGATGACGTATGAATAGGTTTACGCATCGCTGCTATAATGCGCGTTAATGATCCTTTATGGGTTGAAAATGGTTAAAACTTGAAGTTTGAACATCATGTCTAATGTTTGGTATTTAAAGTTCAGGACAATAATTGATACTATTTTACCCTTTTTATGCCTCCGCAACGAAGTAGCCGGAGGCATTATGTTTTCGGGTTGTCCGTCCGTCCGTACGTACGTCCCGTTCTCGTGATCGCGTTATCTCAAGAACCGATTGACAGATTTTCACCAGACTTGGGTCATGTATGTATCTTGGGGTGCCAATGATCTGATTAGATTTTGGGGTTACGAGGTCAAAGGTCAAAGGTCACAGAGCTCATTATATATGCAAAAATAGCTCGTGATCGCGTTATCTCAAGAAGGGATTGACAGATTCGGGTTGTCCGTCCGTCCGTACGTACGTACGTACGTCCCGTTCTCGTGATCGCGTTATCTCAAGAACCGATTGACAGATTTTCACCAGACTTGGGTCATGTATGTATCTTGGGGTGCCAATGATCTGATTAGATTTTGGGGTTACGAGGTCAAAGGTCAAAGGTCACAGGGCTCATTATATATGCAAAAATAGCTTGTGATCGTGTTATCTCAAGAACCAACCGATTGACGGATTTTCACCAAACTTCAGTCATGTATGTATCTTGGGGTGCCAATGATCTGATTAGATTTTGGGGTCATGAGGTCAAAGGTCAAAGGTCAAAGGTCACAGAGCTCATTATATATGCAAAAATAGCTCGTGATCGCGTTATCTCAAGAAGGGATTGACAGATTCTGACCAAACTTGGTACATGTATGTATCTTGGGGGGTCGATGATCTGATTAGATTTTGGGGTCATGAGGTCAAAGGTCAAAGGTCACAGAGCTCATTATATATGCAAAAATAGCTTGTGATCGTGTTATCTCAAGAAGGGATTGACAGATTCTGACTAAACTTGGTACATGTATGTATCTTGGGGGGCCGATGATCCGATTAGATTTTGGGGTCATGAGGTGAAAGGTCACAGAGCTCATTATATATGCAAAAATAGCTTGTGATCGCGTTATCTCAAGAAGGGATTGACAGATTCTGACCAAACTTGGTACATGTATGTTCCTTGGAGAGCCAATGAACTGATTAGATTTTGGGGGTCATGAGGTCAAAGGTCACAGGGCTCATTATATGTAAAAGTAGCTTGAGATTGGAAATCTCAAGAACTGAATATCAGATTTTAATCCAACTTGATACCTGAATGTATCTTAGGGAACAATTGTAGTCATTAGATTTTGGGGTCATGAGGGCAAAGGTCAAGGTCACTTATAGCTCATAATTTTGATACGTCAAGATCTAAAAGACAGAGTACCATCAAAATTGAGTTGACAGAATTAATTCTATGTACATGTTGATTTGGGCTTGATATGAATAAATTGCGTAATGGCGGAGGCATCATTTTCGACTGCGCGCAGTCGAAGATCCATCTAGTTTGAATTGATATATTGCATGTTTGCTCTGATGTCCAATGTGGATAATAATAACAATATTGACCCTCACTAGAAACATATTGCCCTCGTCTTCGACTCAACCAATATGATTCCAGTTCAGGCAATATATGCCATATCCCCCTCAACGCCAGTCAATATTATATAAATGTCAACATCTTCATTATAATTCATCATCATCAACAAATCCTAATCATCATCGTTGTCATCAACAACATCATCATCAACCTCATTTAATCTCACCTTCTTTAGGTCTATGTCATCCAGATGGTTCTGTACGAACTGCACGCTGGCTGATTGATCTGCCTGGTTGAATTCATAAGGGATGTTCCAACCAAGAGGTCCAAACTTGCGCCTTTCCTGCAAACAATTTAAAGTATCCAATAAAAACTAGTGGAATAATTGTTCATCCTTATATTTTCTAGCCACCAAACAGTACCATATCCGGTTCAATTTGTTTTGGGTAGTCATACTACATATATTTTCACTAGTGTGTATGAAGGTGACAGCATAGAGCATGGGTTTCCAGTGAGATAAGTTTATGATATTGATCTAGCTGATCTTGCCTGGTTCAAGGGTAATAAGAGGAGTATACTGTATAAGCTGTTAATTTTGTGAGGGTTTTGAATTTCGCGTATCGATGTACAGTCGCGAAATTAACAATGCGCGAAAATATTGTCAGTCATTCATACCATCTTGTCAGCAGACATTCATATGCACTTGGGCGGCCAGGCCCCGGGCAGACATCTAGTAGTGGTATGGTAGCTAACGCAAGGACACGAGCATACTGAAGCTCTAGATATAACCTGAACTAGATCTACACAGGTCTAATAATTTGTTTACTTACATGATTGCATGGAATTTGGAATCAATAAACAAGAAAAAATGCGCGCAAAAACAAAGAAAAAACATGCGCCAGGGCGGTCATACGAGTTTTTGATTGCGTAGGTACCAGTGTATTTCTTGCATACATGTACTGTACACATGTAGTTCGCTGCTTCGCTTGCATGTGAAGTTCAACTATGTATATCCTATTAGAAAATGACACTGTATCGGAGTCATCGCTTTGTTGCACGAACACAATGATAATCGCTAAGATGTAAACATATGACGCTAGCTGGCAAGAAATAGCCAAAAATAGCGGCGCTATAGAGCTAGATTCGCCGAAGTATGAAGAAGAAACGATCGGCTACTGAAGTCCCATTTTTGTCAGAAATTCCATAACCGAGGTAAATCTGAACAGTGCGTAGTCATATTTCCGTTAGAATGATATTATAAATACTGGTACTAATATTGATTTACAAATTTGCTGTATTTTAGGAGCAGTTTTGTTAGCATAAAGGCGCTGCATTTTTGACATGAGTGTTCTGATTTTCAGTTTTTTTCCCCCCAATAGGCAATCAGTGTTATAGTGCACTGGTTCATAACTTTATGAACCAGTGCACTATAACACTGATTGCCCATTGAAGTAAAATTAATTTGGATGGGCATATCTCAGCCAATACTTAACATATTCAATTGGTTTTCAGTATTTAGACATTATTTTTCATGCTCTTTATGAAAATGAAGTTCAAATTTGAAAATTCCAAAAAAAGATTTTTATGACGTCATGGCTTCTGTACTCTATTGAAGGGTCATTAAAGGACCATCTACATGGACTAACCTGGACAGTAGTGTGCAGGAAGGCCACAGCGTAGAGCATGGGTTTCCAATAAGGAAGGTTGATGACATCTAGCTGTTCCTGGGTGATGCCTGCAAAGGTTCTCTTCAGACCAGCCTTCACTCCCTGCGGAGGCTCATTGGTGAACTTGATGGAGGCCTAGTATACAAAACAAAACATGGATAGGCATTTACATACTACTTTTTCATGAACTGTATAGTGCATCATTGTTGATGTAATGGTTAAATTGTCTCATTCAGCACAGGTTACAATTTAAATGGTTGTTAAAAGTTCAGGCCATAGTAATCCATGTTACTGACGGTTAGATAGCAGTTCCACACCTGCAGCAGACTGATATGGAATTATAGATAGACCGATATGGTGGTCCACACCATGACAGACTCGTGGGCGTTATCCTGTAGTGTTACTGTATCAGGTGTAACTGCAATCAAGCCACAAGATGGCAATATATGATTGCAAACACAATGCTTCCAAATAAAGATGTGTACACATATAATTATTCCTGGCATTGAAAATGCCAAGTTAACTTAACCCTTTTACCACGTCAATAGATATACTGCTTCAATAGCTATATACGAGATTATTTTACGGACCGGTCGAGTTACCGCACTGGGCGCGCACAAAAGAACCGATCGATATCTGGTTGACCATGGCATTGTATTCGCTTCTATTCAACCTAGCGTGAGTTCGCTGGTCAAGTAGTTCACACAATAGAGGCGATCGATATGCATAGTATAGGGTCAGCGAAGTGAAATTCTATGCGAAAACTATGATTCTGGCTTGTATGTGTTTGTATACGAATATCCTGAAATTAGACTTGTGTATTACCATGATAAAATTGTAATAAAACAATAATCACGCAACTAGAGTCGGGGAACCTTGATATACATGTAGCCAAGGGTTCAATCTTTGTATTCAGCCAAATTATATTGTACTTACAATATGCATACATGTATGTTTATGCAATTACTATAGTCCTTGCTCGGAACCGAGAAATCTCGGTTCCCGTATATGAGTAGGCGCAACGGGGACCGAGAAATCTCGGTCCCCGTAGTGATCGGGTTAAAAAGAAATTCAAGTTGTATCTGATTGTCGTACCTGCAGCAAACTTATAGGGAAATGTGGATAATTCTCTGTGGTGACCCACATTCTGAAGGACTTGCAGGCATAGTTCTCCTGCAGCGACACTCTATCCAGCAACTCATCCATAAACTCAAGCCCAAGATGAGCAAAAAAATGATTACTAACACAATGCTTCCATCACATGATTTTTAGAAATAAAATAATTTCTAGCTCTGTTAGGGGTCACATGTATTCTTAAAAGAGCTCCAAGTCATAGTTCATGTTCGTACCTGCAGCAGACTGATGGGGAACTGTGGGTGGACCTCTGTGGTGATCCACATCCTGAAGGACTCGTGGGCGTGATCATGCAGCGACACTCTATCCAGCAACTCATTCATAAACTCAAGCCCAAGATAGGCAAAACATGATTACTAACACAATGCTTCCATCACATGATTTTTAGAAATAAAATAATTTCTAGCTCTGTTAGGGGTCACATGTATTCTTAAAAGAGCTCCAAGTCATATTTCATGTTCTTACCTGCAGCAGACTGATGGGGAACTGTGGGTGGACCTCTGTGGTGATCCACATCCTGAAGGACTCGTGGGCATGATCATGCAGCGACACTGTATCCAGCAACTCATCCATGAACTCAAGCCCAAGATGGCAATTCTGCAGCAACACCCAGCCACCCTGAAAAGAAAGCAAATTGGGTAATTAGAGGGTGAAAAAAAGTGAACATTGTAAGGTGGCAATTATTTTCTTTTTTAAACAAGAAAACAGGAAACATAATCTACAGAATGGTAGAAAACAGAAGAACATGGAAAATGGAAGTAATAAAGCCCAAATGAATTTGTGAAAAAATTAAAGAAATGTTTTCCCCATATTTTCCGCGGAATGTTGTGTTTTCATTATCACAATATCCATAGATTTTGTGCATGACATACATACATGTACAATACAATAATGAATATTTCCTTCTAAGGCAATGGGTTAATTTTGAGTGACATATTGAAACCTACCCCAGCCTGGGATTGCTGGATCAGTCTTCTGGCATGCACTTCTTGTCCCTGGCCCATAGATATGGCTCTGCATGCTGTATGGCAATAAAAACAAATACAAAAGCATAGGTTAACAAGTTAACATTCGTTACAATCAAATTATTCTTGTATTTCTATCCCTTTGACCTTCAACATCAGGACCAGTTATGATCAAAATTGATGCGCATCGTCAAATGAAATGAAATTATAATTTTTAAAAAATTCAATCACACCTTTGAATAATTTGACTGTGGGGGAAATGGATTTGGATTGTTCAAATATCTCCTCGATTATGGAGCTATTTATAATTGAATTAAAGCATTTCAGTAACACATATTGATTGCAGTAAAATCAATGCCATTACAGTAGTGAATGGGCATTTTAATTGCTCACTAGGCAAGCATGTTCTGTTTCTATGAAACTATCAAACACCATTCAACAGAACCTTACAAAGATATTGGTCAATTATTGAATTTGTCGAATATCACTTTTTGGAAAAAATCTTAGGAAGTAAATGGACCACTTGACAAAACTTACAGACTCTGATCTTCTTTCCCAGTCCCTCGATGGAGTTGGTTGGGTCGGATCCCATGGACAGGAAGCAGATGAGTGGGGTCCTTGTATCGCTCTCCTCCCAGGTCTTCTCCAGGTCCAGGATGACCGGGTCGGCATACCTGGCGCCCAAGGAGTCTGCGATGTACTTCCTGGCCTGGGGGATGGTACGGTCTGTGCACCAAGATCTAAAAACAACCAAACAAATGGTCAGTATATTGAGTAACTGTTCCTTGAAATACTGCAATGTAACAGACCTTAAAGGGGTAGTACAGTTTTGGTAAGGCTGAACTTTAGTAACCAAACCTGGACAGTAACATTATAAACTAATAGTTATTACTCCACCATGCTCGAAAGGTATACAAAATTACAAACGACTAAGTAAAAAGCCTGTTATCATTCAAAAAGAGCCATTAAAACACAAGAGGGCGCTTTCTAAAAAGGCATTGGTTTCAACCATCTTTCATACAAAATAATGCATGTGATGTTCTATTGAAATAATGATTAAATATATAGATCATCAACAACTATTTAAAAAATGCTTTTGAACATTTTTGAAAAAGTGTAAGCATTTAAAAAATGTTTTGAAAAAATCATCTAATTATTTGGGCCCCAAATAATTATAAGATCAAAATTATATATTTATTGATATTTCAGCCGTTTCTGGACCGATTTTGACCAAATAAAGTTTATTCTGCCATTAAAATTGCATGTTCTCTCAAAATCGACACTCAGTTTTTCATTATCTCACAAAAAAATTGTGATGTGCAGCACCCCCTCTACCAAAACTAAACTACCCCTTTAAAGGCACAGTTTTCCCACCATCTATTTGCTTTTGATTACGGTGATCTCTACACATTAAAACAGAATTGCATGCAAATACGTCCAACATTGGCCCTCTGGGCAAGGAAAGGAGCATCATTCAAAGTCACTCCCTGTACAGGCTAATCCCATTCATCGCGTACAGCATGGAGGCTGTCATTGATGTTTATGAAACTCGGATTTTTAATTATTCGCTCTAGAATGTGACATCAAACCTGAATATGTCTTTTTGTTGGCTCACGTTTTGCATTTTGTTGTGCACAAACCATGCGAGCTGCAATAACTAGCAAAAAGATGCCAAGCTTGTTTGTTCGGGTGTGACGTAACGTTTTAGCGCGAACAATTAAAAATCAGGGTTTCAAAAAATATAATGGTAGCCTCCATGCTGTACGCGATGAATGGGATAAGCCCATACAGCGAGTGACTTTGAATGATGCCCCTCCTTTGTTCAGAGGGCAAACGTTGGACATATTTGCATGAAATAATGTTTTAATGTGTACTAGAGGACATAATCAAAAGTAAATTGAAGGTGGGGAAACGTCCCCTTTCATTAAAATAATATGCCCTTCCCAGTGACCTTAAAAACAGATCAGTAGCTCTGCAAGGTGCAAAAGAGCACTTTATTTAATATTAAATATTTCTTGGGATATTGTGAGATCGATGTTTTATTTTTGTCTGGCAAAGTTCTTGCAATCCATGTATTTATTTTGGTATCCATCCATCAAATGGTTCTTGTCTTCTTGGCATCAATTGTAATGAGAATGGGACAGATGTATGTATGGACAGATGTGCAGAAAGCTTTTAAAATAGCCATTTCATGGTGGTGGCAAAAAACAACAACATATAAAGTAGCAAACCTACCTGATGAGAAGCAGTTTCCTGTATGTGTCTAGGGAGCTATTGTATCCATCAGGGATGATCTCCTCCTCAGGGGCATCCTTGTCAAACCAGCTCTTCCATGTTTTCTCATTGCGCTGGATCTAAATGGTCATGTATCAATGATATGAAATGAAGCAATGGTAGTATATGAACATTAGCAATAATACCAAAAACTAGATGGATCTTCGACTACGCGCAGTCGAAAATGATGCCTCCGCCATTGCGCAATTTACATATATCAAGCCCAAATTAACATACACCGAGTCAATTCTGTCAACTCAATTTTGATGGTAATCTGTCTATCAGATCTTGCCATATCACAATTATGAGCTATATATATAAGTGACCTTGACCTTTGCCCTCATGACCCAAACATTTCATTAGTTTATTAGCTCCCCAAAATTCAAATTATATGTACCAAGTTTGATGGTTATTTGTCAACTGGTTCTTGAGATTTTTTTTACATGAGTCCTGTGACCTTGACCTTTGACCTCATGACCCCAAAATCTAATCAGATCATTGGCTCCTCAAGATACATACATGTACTAAGTTTGGTCAGAATCCGTCAAACGGTCCTTGAGATAATGCGATCACGAGCTATTTTTGCATATATAATGAGCTCTGTGACCTTCGACCTTTGACCTCATGACCCCAAAACCTAATCAGATCATCGGCTCCCCAAGATACATACATATACCAAGTTTCTTCAAAATCCATCAATCGGTCCTTGAGATAATGCGATCACGAGCTATTTTTGCATATATAATGAGCTGTGACCTTTGACCTCATGACCCCAAAATCTAATCAGATCATTGGCTCCCCAAGATACATACACGTACCAAGTTTGGTCAGAATCCGTCAATCGGTTCTTGTGATAACGCGATCACGAGGACGGGACGTACAGACGTACGGATGGACGTACGTACGGACAACCCGAAAATATAATGCCACCGGCAACTTCGTTACGGAGGCATAAAAATGGTTTGGGATAATGCTGTTAGGTAAAGAAAAAATCCCGGATCGTTCTCGGATCGGTAGAATTCAAAATCGCTAACGAGATTCTCGGATCGGATCGGATCTCGGAAAAAAATAATATTGCAATTTGCTCTGAAAAAAATGCAGCGTTGTAGACTTATCTTTCTTGTTTTATATGCCAATAATATTAACAATGTTGACGCTTTTAGGCATGCACATATCAATCTTTACAGAAAAACAGTAACAGACTATTCAGAATTAACTAAGTTTCGCAAGAAAAGTATTTTTTCCGAAGTGAATTGGGCCTAGAAATCGATCGTTTGTTCAGCATCGCGCCACACATTCACAGAACTCAGCCGGCCAGTCACGGGGAAACATCACATGTAAATTTGTACGATCTTCTTGGTGAGAGCCTTCACAAAGTGGCTATAAATTAGCCTTTTTGTGATCAACACAATTTTGGTAGTCTACTTACATGATAACATGGCATTTGAAAGCTGAACAGATTAAAAAAATTACCCCCAAAACAATGAAAAACTGCGCTGAATATATCGATAAATTTCCAAAGCACGTTCGTGAGGGAAGGTTGAAATAGTTACGGTACCGGTAGCAGCAAGTTTTCGGGCCGCTGCACTGCTGGCATGTTTCACGCATATTCGCTCGTGTACGGGTCTTTGTTCTTACGCCGGATATGGATTCATCCGCGATGTGTTATGTATAGTTGTTATTTACCGATTTTTTTAGTAGTTGTTTGCATTGCTTTGGGGCTCAGTTTTTTTCTGTTCAGCTTTTAAATGCCATGCAATCATGTAAGTAGAATATCAAAACATTTAAACATGGTGCAAATAACCAAAATACGTATTTTGAGCCACTTTTAGAATGCACTGGCTGATCAGCTCGATCATACAGATATACATCTGGAGTCTCCCCGAGAGTGTCGGCCTAACTTTGTGTGCATTTCCGTCGGCAATATCGTTCAAATGACTAGCAATTTTGCGCATCCTGTTCAATTTTCGACTGCGAAACGAATTAACGAACCAATAATTTCTCCAAAATAACCACTCATAAATTAAACAATATTGATTCCCCCATTCTTTATTTAAATTATACTACTTAATAGACTGTCAAACATACACATTTTCAATTATTACTGGAGAAAATGGGTCGGCAAAATCTTCCGATATTTTCTACCGAGAAAATTTGTTTCTCGGATCCGTCTTGGATCCGGCTCAGAAGCGATTATCGCCGGGAAATCGGATCGTTCCCGGATCGGATAACAGCATTAGTTTGGGATGTTTGTTCAGTCAATTATTCATCACTGTCAAAATCAGTTCTTCCATTATTCTCTTGTTACACTCGATCTTTATTTGTTTATTTGTTCATTCATTCATTAATTCAGTCGGTCGGTCGGTCGGTCAGTCAGTCAGTCGCTCATTCATTCACTCTTTCATGCATGTGAATATATTACCCCTTGCATACATACTACATAAAATACAATCAATTAGTATAATAAAAACAAATTTAGGAGAAAATATGCCTTTAACAAAATCAATGTGGATGCTTATTCAAACCAGCTCTCAGCTTATACCTGTGTCAGTATCTCAGAGAACTGAGGCAGTTTGCTGAGTTCCACCAGGTTGAGCCAGGTGACGTCTGTGATCCACTTGCTTGGTTTTGTAGGACAGGCCTTCAGATCCAAGGCGGCACCACCTGCACAATCACATCAATAAGTCAGTAAACGAAAAGTAGCATTCCATGAATCAGGCTGATATTATCAAACAGCTAAATCTTGTCACGTGAGCATTCATTTATTTTTTTTACCAACATGCACAACCGTGCCCAAAAAATGATTTGGCAGGACAGCCCTTCAGATCCAAGGCAGCACCACCTGCACAATTACATCAGTATCAAAAACAAATATAGCATTCCACCCATGAATCAGGGATCCAGAGGCATATTTCAACTAGACCTTCAAACTTAATTTGTTCAAGTTGCAGTTCACTATTGGAACAAAGAGAAAGAAAACTTGCTACCTTCTACGAGATGCTCTGTGACACATACGATATAGCAATATCTTTCAACAATAGCTTAGTGTTATACATTATATTTACTTTGTTAAAATAAAAGTGTGATGAGGAATAAAGTACATTTAACGCGATAAAACTAAGAGGGAGGGAGAAAAAAATGCAGATACACAAACCTTTACAGTGAGACGGGCTTATAGGGGAGGACTTTGAATGAATCTAAAAATGTGACTCACCCTTGATGAGTGTCTGGAACTCCCTGTGTTTGACGTTGCCCATCTGCAGGTCAATCTTGAGGGCCAAGAGCAGGGTGAAGAGGAACTTGTGGTTCTCGTACAGACCCCGGCAGGAGTAACGGAACACCTCGTATGTCAGCTGGCTGATGATGTTGGCTATGCGCTTGGCTGGGATGGGGGATTTCTCAGACCTACACAGTGGAGATAGAAATTAATACAAAGATCAGTGCGATGATGACAATGATGTTAGTTGTTGTGGCGATGATGATGATGATGATGATGATGATGATGATGATGATGATGATGATGATGATGATGATGATGATGATGATGATGATGATGATGATGATGATGATGATGATGATGATGATGATGATGATGATGATGATGATGATGATGTGATGATGATGATGAAGATGATGGTGGTGGCAATGGGGATGAGGTTGATGATGGTGATGATAATGGTACGGAGGAAATGAATGGGAAGGGAGGAAGAGGAGAAGAACGAGAAGGAAATAGGGGGATAATAGGAAGATTAAATGAGAACTTCAGTTTGAAATTTAATATTAATTTTATTAGTAAGACGTAGTGAGAGACTACATCTCGATTGGACTATATGAGATCCCGCTTGCGCGCATGTGTCAATATTCAAAGCTGGTACGTGACTACAGGACCAAACATAGGAAGATGATAAAGATGAGAACTTCTTGTATGATGCTAGTAAGACTTGGGTGGGTGAGGAGGGATGTAGTCTCTCACTACGTCTTACTAATAAAATTAATATTAAATTTCAAACTGAAGTTCTCATTTAATCTTCCTATTTTATTACGTAAGTCTCCGATCGAGACTACATCTCGATTGGACTATATGAGACTTTAAAGCCCTGTTGTCACGTACAGAACCTCTGTGGGCAAGGCTACAATGTAGCGATGTTCACCCACATAGATGCGTCCTTTTAGGATCACAGTATCAAAGGCCGAACTTGGCTAAAGTGAATATTCACTGTAAAAGTGTGCACAGACCAATTGTCTCAATGCACATAGAGATTTACTCTTAGACTTGTTAAGTTCCTCAAATTCTAAGCCTGGTCGTGGGACACCGGTCTCGACCGTCCACATCTCCACGCCGCTGATGTGCACATCGCGATCTCGTGGAGACACATTATGGATATATCCGTGCATACACAATTTCCCGGTGATACAAACAATATTGTTTATCTTGTGCAACCTCATGTTAGTCACTTATATCCATTTATTAATTCACGTATCTCAATCTGAGAGGTTGTAATATTAAACAAATATTACTTATTTTCATTCTGTCCAGTTGAATTTCATGAAAGGATTATCATTACCCCTCTGTGCCGATACACTGAATATTAACAATCCCATACTGTGTAGAATCGGGTTTCTATAACAGAACCCGAGGCTTTAACTTCCATAGTCATGCACAGCACAGGTTACAGAAAATGGCAATATTAGCTTATAGACATAGCATTATCTGAATGTAACATTTTCTGTATGTACAACATGCCTCTTGGCACAAACAGTTGCTGTTTCCTGGACTTCTTCAGATGATGTACCCCTTTTATAATGCCGCTTTGACCTAACTGTAAGGCATTGATACTAATCTTCTGAGCGACATATATGTGGGGTTTCATTCAGATGGTGAGCTATTACCAAGTTCACCACAGACAAGCTAAGTTGGTAAGGCATATTATCACCCATGTATAGAATCACTGGGCTCCCAACAGCATGACCTGGCATAAACAGGAAGGTCCAGAGTCCCAGACCAGTTCGGTCAATTATGGACTTCTACATGTACTTGCAATCATGAATGCCTTTTCTATATGGGTTTCGTATGTCAAGCATAATTTTAACTTAACTCCTTGAGTGCCAAGCTCGCATTTTTGCGAGTACAATTCACACAAATGCCATTGAGCATTAATCCCCTGGCCCTCAAAGGCGGGACGAGGTGCAAAACATTGCAACACCTTGCAAGTTACTATTGATGGTCTTCCGCCACTGCCTTTGTTATCCGCGGTCAGTCAGGTATGCTGATGTAAAACTTGAGATCCACTAGGCATTCATAGGTACATCTATATTATACGTCTTGGTGCTTCTCTATCTAGCACCCATTCTGTTCCGGTCACGATACAGTGAGGCAATACAAGCAGATACTCTCAATAATAAGCTTGAACCACTGGTCATCATACTTGTTTGCATTTTCAAATGTCTCTGGTTATTTCTGTTACAATCGTGAGATTTTGTACCACGAATATCGTAGCGGTATACGCCTTACAACAAGGGTTATCTGCCCTCACAGGCTCATGCACATGATTTCTGTCAGAACCAAACGTACTGAATCAATGTGAAGCTTTCTACTGTTCTATTTACTTCTGCCAATAAATCTGCCACCTGCCCTGGTGCATACTTGATCTGCGTTTACATGAAGTTTTCTTTGTTATGTCTGCCTGTCTGAGCGTATATGATTTCAGGCATTGTATCCACCATATTTATCCGCTTAACCTGTCTGTTGAGAGGATTGCGTGTCAATCAAACACCTTTGTGGATCGAGCCTAGAATGTCCCTTTGCAACGGACGAAAAGCATACTATACTGCTGGAATTATTGTTACAGGTTATCCAATTACATTGGCAACTTTATATTTGATTGTGTCAGCACATGCCTTGTTATTCACTATTCATACTCAATAATGCTCTCTGTTGATAGATTACGTGTCTATCCAATGTCCTTCGTGAAGAAGGAGTTGAATTTGTCCTTTTTTAATTGAGGACAATATGAGAGAAAGGGCCATTAAATGCTGCCGAAATGAGTCGGCACGTTTTCCTATTTCTTGGAATTTACTTTCCTGATAGTGTCAGCACATGGATTTATACCATCCATTCTAATTCACTCATGAATGCCTTCGGTTGATAGAATATTGTTTCTATCAATGTGTCCTTGGTGCACGTAATGATGATGCAGCAAGGTGTCATTTGGCAACATAGTCTGATTTGCCTGTTTATTATCTGATCATGATCATAGCTGGATGAATCATATTTTTATTTGCACATGCTCTCTGCTGTCGATGTATCTAGGATCATGTGTCCTTGGTGGACTGAGAGATGGTGCAGCAAGGTGTCAAATGTCCTTGCATTAGGCAACATAGCCTGATTTTGCCTTGATTCCAGTTTATTATCTGATGTCAGCACATAGATTGATAACATCATATCTTATTCACTCATGGTCTCTGTTGATAGAGCTATGTGTCTATCGACGACGTATTCTTGTGGAACGTGAGAGATGGTGCAGCAAGGTGTCACATTTCCCTTGCATTTGGCAACATAGTCTGATGTTGCTTCGAATTTTGTTTATTCCTAGCCTAATCAGGCTACAAAGGACTCATGAGCAGGATGGGGATGTAAACGAAGAGGTTAGTACAGTAGAGTTGCTGTAAATTACTGCATGAGATTCGGCCATTAGACCTAGCCGTTTTCTTCACGATATGGGAGTCATCGATAATATGTCAGATGACAAGTAGGACTGCTCTTCCGTTTTTATAGACTGGTTTGAGTAACTTATAAAGCCATTCTGGGTGCTGAACTTTATTATTGATGGGCAATGTTCATGGCTTCATGCTGCTCTCATCATTCATCCCCTCTTATACCAGGTATAAGAATCATCATCAATAGTAATTACGGTTTTGTCTCAAAGCGTGATGACAGCAGTCTACACATTGTGTCTGCATGAGTGTGCTGCTATAAGGTTTCTGGATTTATTCCAGTTTATAGCCTTGCAGAGCCTGCAATGCCTGCCTCTTATATCATTATAAGTTCCCCACTACTTGATATCGTGAATTGAGATTCAGACACCGCTCAGCATATATTTCTCATAACATACATTGAATCATTGCTCACTCACGACACCATTGATGCGTGTACGTGAAGGCTATAATATATTTCAACCAGCCTGAGGTTGATCATTTTATGTGCAGTGGGTGTTTGTTCTCAAGTACGCCCTGTAAGCATGGTAAGCAATGCAAGGGCACCATAATATTCCCAATGTGGTGATCGAAGTAAGCATAAGCCTGCATGAAGCGATCGATTCACCCTCGGTAGTACATGACTGTAGACCAGCTGGGATAATGTTATGTGTATTTATTATTTGCCATCTAATTCGGCAAATTTCTAACCTCAGTGATTTGATGTCGAGTAAATATGGCCCTGCAATCTAAGCAGGCACTGCACTGTATTCCTTTGAGAAGGATTCATATATATGTGATTCAATTTCACAAATAACATAGGCCTAGCCTACTTATGTGAACTGACAATTACAACTGAAACAAGACCGCTTGTTCAGAATATCTTAGGTTCGGGCAGCGGAAATTTGGCGTCCACAACGCCATGCTCGCTTGTATCATTGGCCTAGCACGACATGCTAGTTTGTTAGTATCATATTGATGTAGAAATCGAGTTGGCATAACTTGCCTGAAACTGTATGCAGTTTCTCCCAACAGCTATAATACGGCCACGCCGTATCAAAATAGTATACACACAGAGTATTCACATGTACAATGGTAGGTTAGGCTGGCTCTGATTTAATCTCGTCGATTTCTGTAATTATCGCTCGACATCTAAGAGCGCATGAATTTCCCTCAGAGCTCTAATGTGATGAGCCATGAATGGCCGGCTATCAACGAAACAACGTTTACGTTTACGTGTACATACACATGTGTGCACCGTACGATGATCATTATATAGCTGCCGGAACTGATTTACCCGATTCTGGGTGCAGTATAGTAGAACAGTAGTTGTCTTGCACTGCCTTCGAGGCCACCGCTCCTCGGTTGGACCGCCGTTCAGCTGGCTAAGCTAGCCACTGCTGTGGGGTATCACTGAGTGAGATTCGCTGCCACTGCGTGGACAGCATTGGGGCTTACAGTGGCCGCCGCTCCGCGGTTGGCCCGCCCGTGCAGTCGGCTGTGCCAGCCACTGCGGGATGGTGAAGTTGAATCTGCGTTCGCTACCACTGCGTGGTCAGCAAATTCCCATTTCCGAGGCCACGCCATGGGATGATTTTGCATCCAGTATACCGAAATCCATGATCTCGGATAGGATGAAATCATTTTAGAACGTTTTGATTTACTCTCTGAATATTATATCAGTAGAATTTCCACGAAATTCTGAGTTGTTTTCTCCAGCGGTCGAGAGCACCTCCCGACTCTTCACACAGCGCCAAACGAATTGACACATGCGCGCAAGCGGGATCTCATATAGTCCAATCGAGATGTAGTCTCGATCGGAGACTTACGTAATAAAATGTTGATGACAATGACAATGGTCTTAAAGGTGAAGGACAGTATTGGGAAACGCCCCACCCCTAAAAATGAAATTATTACCAACCAAGTGACAGAACATAGTTTTACTAACATGGGATTATACAAATTTGGCCAAGAAACCGCCTACTAATTGATATATTTGCAAAATTATAAATTGATCTAGACCAGATAGATATCGCCAACGCGGAATCACCCATACGCTATGTGTATTACGACCACGTGCAATTACACGACGTGTTCGCTATATGGGCTTGTCCCTAGCTTGTCGATATCTCCCCCAGCGCTAGCGGCGCGGACAGGTCTGAACGGGCGGTGGATTTTTGAATTTTACAGGCGGATATTGGATTTCTTCCGATATTTCTGTATTTAACAATGCTTAGGTTCTGATTTTACCACACAAGCCCTATTTCAATACATATTCAACAATATTGATCAATATAGATGTATTCGGCTACTTTCCCGAAACTGGACTTGGGCTTTAAGTAAATTACTAAGAGAGACTCACCGTGCCATGGACAAGTCAAAGACGCCCAGGAACTGTTTGAGTGATGTCTGATACATCACATTGACCATGCTCATCTCAGTGATCAGGAAATACAGGATGCTGCCTCGGTTAGCAACTTTGAAAACAAAGCAAAGAACAGAGCAATACTCTTAGATACATGAAATAGAAGGGTGCTGTCATGCATGCAAATTCAAGAATACAAAATATACAGATACATGTTAAAGCACGGGTAGTATGTATTACATAGGTTGTAATTTATGTTACAACTGTAGCAAAGGCATACATGTCCAAAACCATGTCAACATACGGTAAAAGGATCTGGATATGAATGACAATGATATATTGTACCCATGCATGGCCATTCCACTCAATTTTAAAGCTGGTGTTTAAAGGGTACCACCACCCAAAAATAATATATAATTGGAAAACGCATCACCATTCTAAAGCATGCATTCATGCGGTCTGAATTGCGAAGACTAATGTGTGCAGAGCGAACGAATCGCCCGGGAATATATTGTCTACAAACGTATGCGTGAATAGCATTGGCGCACTCGCAAATGGTTGGCCCGTATGGAACCAGGATATAGTAGTGGTCCGTAAGTGGTGGAAATTAATTGCTTTGTGTATGAATTACACAACCCTTTGCAAAATGTTGGGTATCTATTTGATATCACGAAACGGTACCAAAACATATAATAATGTGTTGTTCTTTGCCTGGTGGTCCCCTTTAATGTTCAGTCTTTAAGCATGCCTCCAAAAATTAAAAACAATCGTAGGCACTATAAACAACAGGTTAAATGCAAAATTTTCAGTAGATACACAAACTATAAGATTGATCTATTTTTTTAAATATTTGAAAGTTTTAAATTTGGGGCTTCAGTTTGTTCCTAACAGAGATACAAACAATTACATGCATGATTTGTCTACACCCGCTCACCTGGCCTGAACTCCTCTCTGGCTACGTTGATCTTGATCTCGGTGTCGGCTGCAATCACAAGCTTCTCTGTCACTTCTTCTGCAGTCACTTTGGTGGATGCAAGCATCGAGATGAGAGATGCATCCTCAACAAGAGAGCCCTGTTTGAGTATGACGTATGAGATAGAACAACAAATTAATAATTAAACAGATACTGAGTAATGCTGAAACAACTGGAATCCAAATCTCTGTGTCAGCTGCAATCGCAAGCTTCTCTGTCATATCTTCTGCAGTCACTTTGGTGGACGCAAGCACCAATATGATGCTGTATGAATTAATAATTAAACAGATGCGTAGTATTATTGAAATAACTGGATACCAGATCTTTGTGTCAACTACAATTCCAAGCTTCTCTGTAACTTTGGTGGATGCAAGCACCAATATGAGAGATTCATCTTCAAATGTGAGCCTTGAAAAACACAGATTATAAATCAAAACATATGATTGTTCTCCATAATAAAACTCAACTTAGAATAAACAAAAGGATGAATTTCTACTTAACATAATTGAATGAATCGTACAACTAATCACAGGTTACCTTTTGATACAATATCATGATTGTTGTCATAGGAAGGAAGATATCGTTAAGAGTTATATTTTTATAAATGCTCTTCAGCAGAAGAAAGTATCCATCTGGATATTTTTTTACTCCTTCCTTTCTAATAAAACAAATTAAAGGTATCAACAAATAATAAGTTTACCCAAATAGAATGGTCTTGAGTATTTCTCATATACTTGTGTTTGCACTGGGTGATTTCCCATTTCCTCATCAGCTGTACAATGAATACACCATGTACATGAATATAGATATTGAGACAAACACAAACTGACCTGTGTGCTTGTCAGCCTGAAGAGCAGGTTGTCCTCCAGTTCTTTCATCTTGCGCTTGTTGGCCGTTACATCTTCCATCAGCGCTGTTCTCTCTGCTTCCAGTTCCTAGAGAATCAAACCAAAAATGAATGTGAATTCAAATCTTTAAATTATTATTTTTTAAAATTTTAATAGTAGTTTCATATCTTTGTAAGATAACGGTTTAGTGGAAACAAATCATATTAAGTTGGCATCTTTCAGGAGAAAGATTCTTCTTGATGATCACCAAAGGTGGTTTGACAATGAGCTCATGGACAAAATGCCCATGATATTTGTGTTGTTATGGATGCACAAGACACTTTGTCAAAGCAAACAACTTTTCTGTTTAATTCTTTACGTTATTTTTTAAAAATGTAGCTAACATTTATTATTTTTGTACGAGATATGAGATATCACTAAAGTTACCCATTCAGGACTGGTCCTGAAAATACTTGGGCTAGGTTCTATGAAGAATTCATGTTATAGCAAAAATCTATTAGTCCTGAATGGTAAATTAATTGAATATGTTGGTTTAAGATTGATAACTTTACCTGTTTCTCTGTGAGAATGACTCTGCCAAGAAGCTGGTCCTCCAGCCCTTTCATGGTGACAGTGAAATCTATGATGGATGCTTTGGCAGATACCTGTAGAAATTTACATAAGTTCTGAGTTAACCAATATACATGTATTAACTAGTTGGACTGTGACGTAAGTTTGTATGTACGGACAATCCCAAAATGTACAGACAATCCGAAAACATTATGTCTGCGGCCACAGGAGCTTTGTAGCTCAGTGGTTGGTTCAGAACACAGATTTTGCAATCTACAGGTCTTGGACTAAATTTTGATTCCCGGCTTAGCAAAATTTGCATAGCCCATTTTCATTTAACTCGTTACTAATGGGAACCGGGTCGGCTTTGTAAAAAGTCTATGGGGATTTCAGAATCTCGGAAGGGAACGGGTTAAATGAATAATCAGCAGGAATGGAGGGTGCTTATTAGGCATGGGTGAACCTGTACTCTAGCTAGGGGGCAAACAATGTGCATTATACATGCAGACTGATTAAAAGTGTGCAATTCCATGACAAGGGTATTACCATCGATGGAGAAGGCTAATAGATTATGATTAGAATTGCTAACATTCAGAAGTCTAAATGAGGGAGATTTCAAACCTCAAACATGGACATCGTTATGAGATACATGCACCACAATGGGAAAGAATCTTTCCTTAATCAGGGAGATTGTTTATCAGGTTAGATCTGTACATTTTCATGGAGCATCATGCATACTCAGGGAGACATGCATTGACATGCCATCTGCAATATTATTACTAATACCATCAACAACATAATTGATCTGTTAAAGGATAGAATCATCCATTACATCAATTACATCATGCCTTGCACTGAAAAACAAAGCAAATGTCAGTGCACTTGTGAGAATGTAATAATTCCCATGTACTCTCACCTCTGGAGTGTAGGTAGGGTTGGCCAGCTTGGTTGTCATGTACAGGGTGAAGCCAGTCATCACATCACACTCCTTGTCTCCCACTTTCACCTGCAATCACAATGACCAGATAAATCATTTCATAATCAGTTTAAACATTGTTTTATATACTATTATATCATATTTAAGCGGTACTCGTATTTGTAAAATATGTTACCTCATTCACTTCCTCATGGGCACTGCAGGTTTGTCGGATGTTATACAAATGATAATGAACTTGTTCTATTTTTGAATTGCTGCAACTATTTCTGGCTTTAATTACTCTGCAACGAAATTTCACAATAAGGTTGTTTATTGATTTGTTTATTGCTATCTACAGTATATGTTATATAAAAGTAATTAGTAACATGAATTAGTGGAAGTGTATACAATGCAATGGGATAAGCTCTATTGTGTGCAGGTGCAAATAATGGATTGGTTGGACGGAAGGCAAATTGTACCTGATTTGATGGAGCCAAGTTACCTTAAAGGGGTAGTTTAGGGGTAGTTAATTTTTTTGTGAGGTAATGATAAACTGAGTGTCGAATTTGAGAGAACATGCAATTTTAATGGCAGAATAAACTTTATTTGGTCAAAATCGGTCCAGAAACGGCTGAAATATCAATAAATATATATGATCTTATAATTATTATTATTACTTTTTCAAAAATTTTCAAAAGCTTTTTTTAAATAGTTGTTGATGATCTCTCTATTTCATCATGATTTCAATAAAACATCACATGCATAATTTTGTATGAAAAATGGTTAAAACCAATGCCTTTTTAGAGAGCGCCTTCTTGTGTTGTAATGGCTCTTTTTTAATGATAATGGGCTTTTTACTTAGTCGTTTGTAATTTTGTATACCTTTCTAGCATGGTGGAGTTATAACTATTAGTTTATAATGTTACTGTCCAGGTTTGGTTACTAAAGTTTAGCCTTACCAAAACTGTACTGCCCCTTTAAACTCAATAAACCAAAATATATACATGTACACAGAATCAAATCTGTCTTTAACTACCACTCAACAAGAGATACAGATGAGTGACAAATATATTAGACATGTATTCCTTATTCGGTAGGTTTTTGTGCATGTAGATATAGGTGGTCACCATTTACCCCTTGACTATGGGAACAGATGTGTTGTGTACAAAGTCTATGGGGATTTCAGAAACTAGAGGGGAACGGGTTAAAAGTGCTCATACAGTATTTGATCGTACTGACCTTGTAGGTACTGCCCGACTTGATGAAGTTTTTCTCCAGGACATTGTCGAGGGCAGGGTCCAGTTCTTCCCCAACATCCTCAATGTAGAGAGGTCTTCCAAGGGACAGGGTGTCCTCAAGATGTGTGCGGAAGTACTTGTGGTTCAAGGACGTCACCTGATAAACAAAGGATAATTATACAAAACATATACAAATTAATATAATGCACATCAATACTCAATTGATAATATCTTCAATGTAGAGAGGTCTTCCAAGGGACAGGGTTTCTTCAAGATGTGTGCGGAGGTACTTGTGGTTCAAGGACGTCACCTGATCATCAAAACACAACAAATATTAGTGACTTTAATATGGATGGATGGACAACGCTAAAAGCTAATGACTGCAGCCATTAGATGCTGGCATTAAAATTCTTCCCAGCGGTGCCTGTATGTATCTCTCAAGAGACTACACCTTTACAAGAAGGAAAATCTTTAAAAAAGGGCCAAGCCCTCTTGAATAATACACGTTTAACCCCCCTCCTCCACTTTACAAATACTTATTGGTTGGCTAAAAAACAATACTGGTAGGTAATATTTGAAAGTTTCTGGTAAATGACCCAGTGTCAGCTAAAGCTAATTCTCTGTTCTTGAAGAAGAGAGTAATTGGTCTCCAAAGTGTCTATCTCTGATCATTATAAATAGTCAGAAGCTACACCTAGACAACTAGCAAACTCAAAGAAAGGGGCTAAACAAAGACACTCTACTACTGGTCCAACATGACCAGTGAGTCTTGGTCTTACTCACCTGCAATCCAGCAGCTTCTCTGTTCTTGATCCAGGTCTTGCCCTGGCCCTGCGGGTCAATCAGGAGAGGGTAGCGGGTTGCCTTGGTAACAATGATGCCATTTTGGATGGACAGCTCGTCGTTCGGCAGGCCCTGCAGATTCCACTCGCCAATCTAACCAGAGCCAAGAAAGAGAAAGAGAATGTTATGTAATAACGTTGGACAGACAGTATTCCTCAGTTTGAATGAGCAATCAAACAGGAATCATCTAATAGAAGTAAGTTACATAAAGGTCAAGCTCATAAAAAACATAAACCTGACCATAATACGTAAAAAAAAGCATGTCACCTTTTTTCTACAACATCCATATCATAAAATCATATTTAACAATTTTTGCTGAATTGCAAAATACATGTTAACAATTTGTTTTCATCTAAGCTATTTATAAAGCATATTTTGCATCATAGAATTGATGATTAAAATTGTACACTGTTGCAAATGTCTGCAAGTATGTTAGCAATGATTAGATCTGTAGTAATCGAAGAAGAAATGAGAATTTTTTCTGTTTGTCACCATTTCCCTTGTGGTTGTTTTTTATTTAAAATTCATTTAATAAAGAAGTGAGAATGCTTACTGTAGCAGCGTCTACAAGCATGTTAGTGATGTTGAGATCGGCGGTGAAGGGAATGCGTCTTTTAGAGAGCTCAGTGGACCACTTGTCCATCATGAGCAGACGGAAGACCTGGTTGAATGGACCCGAGTAAGACAGGAACCCAGTGGCTAGCAGAACATCACCAACCAACCTAAACAGTGGAATAAAGTATAGATTGAGTATATTGTTAATTAGAAAGTAGGTGGCTAAGAAGATATTATGGGGAATGCGTCTCTTGGAGAGCTCAGTGGAACACTGGTCCATCATGAGCAGACGGAAAACCTGGTTTAATGGACCCGAGTAGGACAGGAACCCAGTGGCTAGCAGAACATCTCAGACCAACCTAAACAGTGGAATAAAGTATAGATTGAGTATATTGTTAATTAGAAAGAAGATTGCATTAAGAAGGCGGCTAAGAAGATCTTATGGGGAATGCGTCTCTTGGAGAGCTCAGTGGAACACTGGTCCATCATGAGCAGACGGAAGACCTGGTTGAATGGACCCGAGTAAGACAGGAACCCAGTGGCTAGCAGAACATCACCAACCAACCTAAACAGTGGAATAAAGTATAGATCGAGTATATTGTTAATTAGAAAGTAGGCGGCTAAGAAGATCCTTATGGGGAATGCGTCTCTTGGAGAGCTCAGTGGACCACTGGTCCATCATGAGCAGACAGAAGACCTGGCTAGCAGAACATCACCAACCAACCTAAACAGTGGAATAAAGTATAGATTGAGTATATTGTTAATTAGAAAGTAGGTGGCTAAGAAGATATTATGGGGAATGCGTCTCTTGGAGAGCTCAGTGGAACACTGGTCCATCATGAGCAGACGGAAGACCTGGTTTAATGGACCCGAGTAGGACAGGAACCCAGTGGCTAGCAGAATATCTCAGACCAACCTAAACAGTGGAATAAAGTATAGATTGAGTATATTGTTAATTAGAAAGAAGATTGCATTAAGAAGGCGGCTAAGAAGATCTTATGGGGAATGCATTTCTTTGAGTGCTCGGGTTGACCCGAGTAGTAAAGGAATCCAGTGGCTAGCAAGAACATCACCAACCAAACTAAACAGTGATGAAAGTTAAAGATTTAGTATATTTTTCATTGGAATGCAGATTACAATAATCCAGGGGATATGTCTCTTGGAGAACAGCTCCATAGACCACTTATCCATAATGAGCAGACAAATGTGGAATAGGCAGATAATAAGACACCAAATTTGAAATTTTTATATTTTGAAATGTGAAATGCACAAATTTAATGGAAATACTGGCATCATTGAGTATCAATGTCTGGTTTATTTATACATAAACATTTTTGTATTGCATTTACAGCTTGTTATGATGGCTCTTTCAGCAAAACACTGAGAAGGGCATCAACCCATCCCATGAGTTGAGAACAATTAATAAAAAAACAAATTAAAAAAAACAGATCTTCCAAAAATTCAAAATATTCCTGAATAGGCTAAAAATTCACCTGTTGATTGCTGATTTGAACTCCTTGCTTTGCTGAGTCCATCTCACTTTCTCTCCTCCGAGTCCGTTGATCAAAGCCGAGGCGTTCCCCATTTTGTTCCTGCAGGACTCGGCATCATCTAGCAGAGTCTGGGGACAAAAGTTATGGGAACATTTTGGCATGATTATAGTTTATACAAAGGCATGTTATGAATGGAAAAGCTGTGTCACAAGATCAGTTGCAATTAAAGAATATAATATTTTGTTATGTTGATACACAGACATGGAATGAACATACTTGTTGATTGAAACAAATAGGAAGTCATTCAATAGGTGTTACTCATTTCCAGCAAATTCATTATAAAGCCAAGAAATGTCAATGTTCTGCTACAAACTTTAAAACTTGTAATGAATTATCTTTGCCATTCGTACAAATTATTTCTACTCTCATTTTACTCTTCTTTTTATTAACCAGGTGATTTGATAGTAGATTTTTAGCAGTATTTTTCTTTAATGCCTTTCAAAAAAATCAGTAAAAAATCAGTTATCAAAGATGTAAACTTTTAATTTACAAAATGTATGTGTCTGGTTTATAAGAAGTAGTCTTCCAATACATTAAAACCTTTGTATACAGACCACCTGAACAGAGACAGAAAAGGTGTTTTTATAAGGTGGTCTTTGTGTATATAGAGGATGTTGCTATATCATGTTTGACTGTACGTAAACAAACATTTAAATGGAAATTAGCAAAGAAAATTTGGCTCTGCTGGGAATTGAACTCGATACATTCAGATTCCCTGTCGAGCCCAATATTCCTTACTCATCTAGTTCAGGGGGGTGTTTCACAAAGATCCTAAGTTGAACTTAACTCTAAGTTGGACTTAAAAAGTATGGAAAGCCATTAGTTTCTTGGAAACATTGTTGTAAAAGTCATTTTCAAAGGCATAACATGTTGATTCAAATAATTTATATCTATATTATCAAAGAGATTTCATGTTCTTGATGCAAAATTTATGAAAAGTCTAGAATTCTTGCTTTGTTGCTTTTGAATATATTGCACGCCAAGGCTACAAATGGCTTTCCATAACAGTTAAGTCCAACTTAGAGTTAAGTTCAACTTAGAATCTTTGTGAAACACCCCCCAGTTTCGCCTGTTTTTGAAGAAGAAAAAAACAGAAACGGAAATACGTATAGTGATATCCGATGTCATTCCGACTACTCAAAATCTGTATCAACATATCTACAAAGTGCACAGGGTTTTTCTATGTGTATTTTATGCCAAACCTGTTTCTCTAACATGGCTGCATCGAAAGTGGCCTGCACTTCGTCCAGTTCTTTCTGTTTATCATCCAGCTGCGCCTGTGCCATATCCAGCTCACTGGTGGCAATGTGGAGTTTGCCTTCCTGAATCGCAAGACTGGCCTGTCAAATGCACAAAAGAAAAGATCTTTTTATAACATGATCCATAATTAACCCATTGCCTATGCCATGGGAACCTGGTGGGTCCTCTATAGGGATTGCAAAATCTAGTAGGGAACAGGTTAACTTTATTAGTCAAATTCAATCAAGATCAGTTGGAACTTTCAAACTTCTCTTGTACCTAGTTGTTTGGCTTAATGTTAGAGGAGAATTAAATGGGTTTTGATTTGTTAAATCAAGTATGGAGATATTTAGGATAGAAAGCATTGCAGAATGCTTTTCAACTGCAGTCAAAAGTATCATCAACATTGTGAAACTTTGATTGTTCATAGTATCCAAATTTTGGGGTAAAAATCTGACATCAATTGTTTTCTTCTTCTAAGAGAACAATCTAAATAACTCTAACAATCATTAGTATATGATAATTGTCACAAATATAAATTTTGGAAAATTTGGATAAGTTAATGGATCGCTTTAATCAATTGACAAAAACCAATGATCCTTAATATAACATTGCATTCTCCATAGATAACAGCCCAAATATTTTGGGGAATATTCCTGAATGGGTTAAAATGATATAAAACACTAAATCATTGTGCTACAGGTTTCCATGAAAGGTCAAGCAAAACCATACCACGAGGGCTTAATTGTTACATACGCCTTGGGAAGAATAAGGCTACAGTGCACAGCAGGATTTGCATCAGGGATGCATCCCATCTACACAAATATGAATTGAATTAGATCTATTTTCATTATCAAACTCTACTGAATGCGATCATAGTTTAGTTTAAAACCTTTACGAAACAAAATGATTAGCAAACACAAATGTTTGAGAAATCGATATGGCCACCTGCATACCTTGAGGGGCAGCACTTCTTTGTTGATGCCGTAGAAGAATGACATGGCGCAGGTCCAGGAGAGAAGTCCCGCCACATCGCTACAGGATTTCTTGGCACTCTCCAAAGTGTAGTCTTCCATGCTGAGGTAGGGGTGCAGCAGTTCAACAGTCTCACCTGTGATGCTGTCCTTCTGGAAATTCTGAAGGCTGCTCAGGAAGCCTGAAGCACTCATGAACTGCAAGGGCACAGAATTCATATTGTTACATTGGTTTGCTGAATCAAAATCAACCAAAAAGTCAAGTAGTAGATCTTAATCCGTCCGGCGAGTACCTTTTTTGGAAATTCCCATAGACCTTGTGCATTTAGTGCACCAGGTGTCTGTAGTGTAGGCAAGATGTTGACCATCTTGATATACATGTAACTCGATCTCTCATTTCTTATCCAATTCTGATGAATGTTAACCAATTATTCCCCGGCCACATTCTTCTTATTCAGTTGAATATTATATAGAAAATACTTAAATCTTGCAAAGAACTTCCCTTGAAATGATCGCAATGATTTACCTTGAGAGAGTCAGACCATGAGGGCTTGGGACACGGCCGCTCAGGATCCATATAGGCCGGGTCGAGTCGCTTCTGGAAGAGGATCAGCACGGCGTCCATGATGCGCATGATGAGATGCGGTGGCTTAGCCAGCTTGCGTATGGTGGAGATGTGGGTGGGCTTGATGGTGTTCAGTGCTGCTTCGGCCTCCTCCAGGGCTGGCTTAGCTGCCTCAAGCTTACCCTCAGCAACAGACTGAATAATAGTAATAATGGAGTCTTGTAGAGCGCACATATGGCTGTCATGTGACACTCCTGGCCAGCACTATCATTTACCCATGGTCATCGGGTACAGTTCATACCCACACTTGATATTGCTACTTTCTTAACTCATGGGGAGCATACCTAGAACAGAATACCTAGTACTTCAACAAACTAACAAACAATACATTGTGTGCACACTTTCTTATGTATAATTCAGGAAATATTCTTGTTCATTGTATCTTTTATCAATAATATAACAAGCCTGTTTGTAATGAAGGTTATGATCAAAGACACATTTGGAAAACCTGAATCCATGAGAATTGTATAATTCAGTTTCTATGTAAATTTGGCTGATTATCTGCAGACAAGTACTAAAAACAACTTTTTATAAGCATAATGGAATAGCAGCTTTGGATAACATGAAGAAGACTGTTCATTATCACATCTGTATAGGCAAGCCATTTCTGTGTACTTAAAAACAAATATTAATGATGAAAGCTAAGCAAATGATATGGTAAACGTGATAGGACCTTACCTTATCAGCTTCTATCTCTTCCACAATCGCCTGTGCCTTGTCCTTCACTATCTGCACCGATGCCTTCACCTTCTCAGCGGCCTGGGCTGACACAGTCACCTCGGCCAAAACCTGCATAACACAAAGGCAGATTCCCACAATAATACCGATAAGAAAGAGAAATTATAGTGCACACACTTTCTTCTCAAACAATGCCTAATGTAGCTGGTTGACAATTAAAATGTGAAAGTCACGCTCGCACAAAAAAGTCACCCTTACACATGTACAGGAAAGGTTTACTGATTCTTAGATCCATTAACCTATTCAACTGGATGAATGGGAGTATATATATTTCAACTTGGACATTTGAACCATTTTAAAAATCAGTGTAAATATTCCAGTGCACATCTTTTCACATTGCCCGTGTTAAAATGACTGCATCCAGACAAGATTAGCAATTCATTAACAAGCATTAAGCTCAATTCAGCTATAACAATGACCAACGACCAAATTTGTACCTTGTCTGCTCTTTTGGAGGCAATTTCCAGCTCCTTCTCCTTGACGACCAGCTCCTTGGAGAGTTCGGCCACCGACTCACTGGCTTCAATCAGCTTCTCCAGACCGGTGTTCATGCGCTGGGCCAGCTCTGAGATCTCTGAATACTTCTCAAGATAGATGGTCTTGTAGCCATCCAAGAAAGACAGGTAGGACTTGGGGGTCACGTGAGTCTGACGTCGGTATCTAAATCAAGCAATTAATCAATCAATAAGACAAATTACTCATTAAGCTTGCTTCAATCAGCTTCACCAGACGGGTGTTCATGCGCTGGGCCAGCTCTTAGATCTCTGAATACTTCTCAAGATAGATGGTCTTGTAGCCATCCAGGAAGGACAGGTAGGACTTGGGCATCACGTGTGTCTGATTACGGTATCTAAATCAAGCAACCATACAATCAATAATGAGGATTAATCACCAAACCTGGCTTCAATCAGTTTTTTAGGACCGGTGTTCATACGCTGGGCCAGCTCTGAGATCTCTGAATACTTCTCAAGATAGATGGTCTTGTAGGTATCCAAGAAAAAAATGTAGGAGTTGGGCGTCACGTGAGTCTGACATCGGTATCTAAATCAAGCAATCATCCCATCGTTAATGAGTATTAGTCAATATTGACTAGGTTTTCTTCAATCAACGTGTCCAGAGTGTTGTTCATACACTGGGCCAGCTCTGAGATCTCTGAATACTTCTCAAGAGAGATAGTTTGTAGAAGTTGATCAATCAATCAGTCAATAAATGGACTCAAGGAATTTGTGATCTAGCAGTTGCTAAGAAGGCATTATTCCAGTTCCGATCCACTACTATATGTCTGAATGAAAGGACAAGCTGTCTAGAGCCATTACAACTATTATAACAGTGTATGTGACATCATTACTTTGGTGATCTACTGTGTCAATTATGTACAGAAGATCAGTTGAAGTACAAAGTAAGTTATTTCATAAAAAGGTAGGGTAGAGATCATTACTAACCTATCAAAGTATTCAGTGCATGTTGTAGCCACACTGTCATGGACCAAACCCATGGTTTGAATGACCTGCACCTTAGTGTCCTCCGGGCAGATGATCTCAAACTGAGACAGGAAGTGCCTTGACACAGCGATCAGTGCGTCTTTGGGCCAGCGTGTGAACCAGTCCATGGTACAACCAGAGATCAGCCCTGGAAACTTGAGAGATCTGTTGCGGAACTTTTCTCCAACCTTGAGGCAAAAGATTTTAAAGCAATTATTGACATGATTAAATTTGATTGGATTAAAATCTTAAACTAAGACTGGAAGGTCGGGACATGGATATCAGTGTGTCATTTGGCCAGTATTTGACTTTGTCCCTGCAACAACCCAACATTGGCCCAGGGATCTGTTGAGGAACTTCTCTCCAACCTTGAGGTTAAAGATGAACACTTGTGTAGGCATGATTAAATAAATTTGCTTTTCCCATGCGTAGCCTCTTTATATCTTGATCTTGATCTAACTTAACCCTAAAAAGGCTAGGGGGGGGGGGGGGGGGGCCATAATGGCCATAATGGCACCCCCCTCCGCAATTTTTTGTATTGCTCCAAAACGCGGTAAGATGACGCACCGCTGCTTGGTGACTTTTTTCTTTTGGGTCTTGCGCATATTTTAAAACAAAAATTTTGAAAATCGGACCTACCGTTACGAAGTCACGTGACCTTTTGTCTATGCATGTCAGCCCGAAAATTGCTCAATTTCGTGATTTGTGTACAAAACATATGGAAATATCAGTTTTCGTAAAAGGTGGTATATCATTGGTTATTTGGTCTTGTTTACATTTTATATGTTTGTTTTGGGGTTCAAAATAGTGAATTATAGTTAGAAATAAAAAATAAAAAAACAATAAAATACATAAGTTAAAAAAAACAAAAAAATACATAAGAAATTATAAAAACAATAGAAAACATAAGGCAGAACCTGGCTCTTCCAAATTCTGTTGTCGTATTATTATTCCAAATGCTCTAAAGAATATATGTAGTGAAAACCAGAGTTTAATTATGAAGAATAATTATGATTTATGGGTAAAAATATGAATTTTATGACCTTATTTGCATAAATTACCATAAATATGCAAATTAATGAATTTTTCAAAAAATTAAAATTACCATTGTATTCAATACACTTCAGTTATCATGCGTGTAATTTTTCACGGCGATCGGCCGCTCCGCGGCTAGGGGGGGGGGGGGGGGGGGGGGGGGGGGGGGCCATAATGGCCCCCCCCCCCCAGCCTGCTGAAGACCTCAAATAGCCCGGCCTTTTTAGGGTTAAACTGGAATGTTTTGGTGGGATACAGCTATGAGTGCGTCATTTGCCCAGCGTGTGGACCGGTCCATGATGCAACCCAAATCAGCCCTTGGATATCAGTTGCAGAGTTCAGTTGCAGAACTTCTCTCAAAACATGAAGCAAACTATAAAAAGAATTAATTTTGTAATGGCTTTCAGTCATATAATCAGAATGACAAGTCTCTCTCTTTTGTGATTTCAAACTGAGACAGCAAATGCTTTGGCACAATTTGATGCATGAGCAGATCGACTTCATCATCAATATTCCATACAAGCATGCAAATTCCATGCAAATCAAAACACCTTATTACTTACTGGGGAGAAGCAGAGGGCAATGTGAAGGTTGTTGCGAGCTCTCGAGATGAAGTATTCGTAGAGGTTGTCGTTAGTTGGTGGTCGGCGAGGGAACTCCTTCTTCATCACACCGATCAGCTCCTGTGTGATCTCATCCAGCTCATCACGGGCAAACAGGTTGGACACCTAACAATGTTAGTTAACACAGAAAATAAGTGATACTTGATTCATCAGGGTGCTCTTTTCTCAAACAATAATTGATTCAGGTAAAAGCAAAGTAACAAATAAACTAAACATTTATTAAATAATACAGTTATCAGATCTTTATTCCTCATGAGTAATAACTAAAATTAACAAAGAAAATTTAAAAATACTTTGAACTTTGGGAATCTCAATTTCCTTTGCAAAATATTGTAATTATCATTCTGTTCAAGGGCACAATTTGAATATAAAGACAAGAACAGCAAGATTGGTCAGGTGAACAAGCTTTACAAAAATTCCCAAAATAAGAGTTCATTGTTTGACTACTCTAGGTTACTTATTGAGCTCCTTTAGAAAGGAAGGCTTTGCCTTTGATCTAATTATCAGTGAAGATTAAGTTTGATTTGATCAAGAATGAAGTCACACTGCAAGTACCAAATCACAGTTTTACCTCTCCCGATGACAGTACATTGTTGAGATACTCCAGGAAGGCTTCATCTTTGATCTCATTGTCGGTGAAGATGAATGTGATTCCATGACCCTTTGCCCCAGCCACTTGGTAGAGGTACTTCAGGTCGTCCATTAGGTTACTCTGGTTATACGACCTTTAGAAAATACCATTAAACATTTATTTGTTTAACCCATTCAAGACTGATTGATTAAACTGGTATAACATACATTCTCTACAGACACAAGCCCAAGTATTTTCAGGACCAATCCCGAGTGGCTTAAATATAGTTGAATTATTATTTTTTTGAATCAATATACATGCACATATTTGGCATAACTTATACAAACAATTTTAGGCAGCAGTAGGACATGTGATTAGTTATTACTGTAACGTTTAACAAAATGTTTACAACTAATTTTCAAAAATGCTAATATTGTCTTGATACAAATTTGTAAATACAAACAATAATTTGAAATGCAATTTTCTTGTAAGAAAAATAGTACATGTTTCAAGGGTGTACGTTGAAGGCAATTCACATAACACAAATTATCCAACAAAAATTAATTTAACATTGTAATAAGGCAAGATTAAAAACAAGGGAAACTGACTAGATATAAATCAAATAAATGAAAATAAGACTCAAGAATATTTATATGACCATAATCAGTGTTCTTACCTTTTTGCTATCCATCACCTGTTATCTAAGGTTAGCCGCAACATGATTCAAGTAAATTAGCTGGAAAATCAATGCAATAAAAAGTTAGCTCAAATTTAACAATAATAACTATTTAGGCATGCAAACAGTATCAGTATAGGTAAAAAAGAAAGAAAAAAAAGAAGAAATTTCCAAAAGGGCACAAAAACAAGTTATAAGAAACTTTAATCCAACATATGAAATACAAAATTGTCAACAAACTTGCGACATGGCAGCATGTGTAAGTTATCTTCAGAAGATGTGAACCTATAATCAGGGGCATTTTACATGTTTTACGTCAGAAGTGGGTTACATTTAGCCTACTGTTTTATGGAGAGCTGGGTAACTAACGCTTTGCCACCCTTTGGTCTCCCATGGCATTTTTCTTAAATTTTTCTTCATTCAATAAGCGCTTTCTACACTCGGTTGGTTTTCGACATGAATGTTTTGCCGCAAGATGAGTCCATATCATTTAAATGAAAAGTCAAATAAATCTGGCAAAATCAACAATAATCGTCAACTTTCTTAACACTTTTTAATACTTTGTTCCCGCCAGTTTAGCATAAAAAATAAGCGTCAGACGCAATCTAGCAACAAGCGCGCATTTAGAAATAAATAATCGTGTTTGCCATGCGGCGCTCCATAAAGTGGTGGGTTAAGTTTAACCGAGCCTAAATTTAGAATTCCACCCAGAGTGATCCATTAACTTTGTAAAATTCAACTAAACGTGACTTGGAGCTTTCACACTTCTCTTGTACCTTGTTGTTTCTTCTGATTTAGTCTTAAATGAATCTGATTATGTTTATTGGCTGATGGAGTTAATGTCTTTTCTGTTTGTTAGCAAATAAATTATCACTATTTTTTTTTTGGTAATTGATGAGAATTTCAATCTTTTTTCAGAAAAATATGTGGATGAGTAATTCATCATTCAATACAATCATAATATAAACCATTGAAAGGACGAAGGATATAAATATTAAATGTAACTTCAAAAAACAAAATAAATAACAACTTCAGTGGCAATCAACAATAACTTTCAAATGAAAAGTTACATTGTTTAAGCTGAACGTTGCTACTATTCTTGAAAAGTTTGACAAGAAATCAAATGTTGAAAAATAAAAAACAAACTGAAAAAAAAGAAGAAATTAAATAAAAATAGAACATCAACAAACAATAGCAAATGCTAACGCAAATAACACATGCAAGAATATAGACAATATATTACCTGGTGAGTGTGATTTGGAAGATCATGTAACCGGCAATGAAAGTTGCCAGTCTGGTCAAGCTCTGCTTTCCCGAGCCACCGACTCCCACAAGCAATGCACTGCCTCGATCGGTGCGGATGATGCGGGAAATCTGTACAAAGAAATGGGTTATGGTCTTGCAGGGTAAGCATTTCATGCTATCTTCAGGATCTTTGTTCAAACGGCAAGCATTTATTACAATTACATTGATGTAAACATGATACATGTATGGATATAAACATCAAATTCAAGGATGATCATAAACTAAAACAAACATTCATAATTAGCTTTTTGAAGAAAAAAAAACAAGTATCAAACAAAACAACAACAACAGGTTATGGTCATAGATTCGCTAGGATCATGCAATATTTCTGATATACCGTTCAAGGGCCCCGTTGCAGAAAGAGATACAATCAAATTGTAAGTTACAATTATTTTTAAGTCAGAAAATTTGTGCCATTCAACCAATCAGATTTGCGCATTTAGAACTCATGATCTGACTTTCTGCAACGGCAGAGATGCTAACCTTCACAAACCAAAAAAAGTATTCTGAGCTCTAAAAAACAGTATTTTGGACAAAAAAAAAGTATTTTCAGTGCAGCCAACGTATGAGGTAAAAAATCATATCTTTTCGCGAAGTTATTTTCGCGCAGCAAAAATACTCTTTACGTTTGCGTTAATATAAAAGTTGATTCAGTCAATCACACAGCGTTTTATGAGTTTGTTTTGTTTATTTGTGATATATTTCAAAGTTATAACTTTAATAATAGTTTTTTAGGGTTCAACCTAATTCTTTTTGCCATTTTCAACCGTTACTATATGGTGGGGAGGAGAAGGAAAAAAAAAAAAAAAAAAAAAACGTACTGCCGTATTTACATCAAAAAAACGTACTAAATACGGCAAAAACGTACTACTTGGCATCTCTGCAACGGGGCCCTTGCCTGTCAATATCATATAATTATTGAACCTTTCCAATGCATGAGTCCCAATAATATTATATTTTAAAGGGGTAGTTTAGTTTTGGTAGAGAGGGCGCTGCAGATAACAATTTTTTTGTGAGGTAATGAAAAACTGAGTGTCGAATTTGAGAGAACATGCAATTTTAATGGCAGAATAAACTTTATTTGGTCAAAATCGACCCAGAAACGGCTGAAATATCAATAAATATATCTGATCTTATAATTATTTGGGGCCCAAATAATTAGATGATTTTTAGAAAAAAATAAGAAAATGCTTGCACTTTTTCAAAAATTTTCAAAAGCGTTTTTTAAATAGTTGTTGATGATCTCGCTATTTAATCATTATATCAATAAAACATCACATGCATAATTTTGTATGAAAAATGGTTGAAACCAATGCCTTTTTAAAAAGCGCCCTCTTGTGTTTCAATGGCTCTTTTTGAATGATAACAGGCTTTTTACTTAGTCGTTTGTAATTTTGTATACCTTTCGAGCATGGTGGAGTTATAACTATTAGTTTATAATGTTACTGTGCAGGTTTTGGCTACTTAAGTTCAGCCTTACCAAAACTAAACTACCCCTTTAATATGATGTGTCATACCTTGACTAGATGAGTCATGGCATCCTTGAAGAAGACCAGATCCATATGGGCCCCACGCACCGTGTCATTGTACTGCGACATGTACTGGCTAAGCTTGTCTGACAGGTCATCTAGGGTTGGCACCTAAACAATCAAACAAACAAACAATAGCGCTTAAATAGACATGTACATCCACAATAAACCCCAAAACAATAACATTACACATTCACAACAAAGCATACATACCAGTGGTATAATGAGAAAGAACTTTTGGAAGGGATTTTGAGGTAGTAGAGCTGAGAGGGCTGTGGGGAAGGGTTTGTGTTTTGGGGGCATATTAGAATTGAGAGTTTGTAATTCATGAAAATGTGTAGACATACTTTTAAGCCATTATACCATCCTTTTTTAAGGGGGAGGGGCAGCAGCCAACCCCCTCCCATCTACAGTATATGCCAGTGATTCAAACACATATACAAAGTAACAAGCAATATGTATCTTTGTTCTATGGCATGCTCTGAGAGGCCATAGAGGGTTGGAACCTACACAACAAACAAACAATGGCAATATACACTGGCAACAAACCAAACAAACACATTTGTAAACATTGTTACAAACAAATTATGTCAAATGTGCACTGCATCATGTACTATCCAAGCTTCACTATAAAACCACTTTAAAGGAAGCTTAGTAACATTGTCCAAATCCTCAAAATCCCATTGGAATTCTAGCGGTTCCCTCATACCTTGTTGTATTCATATTAATGTTGTGATGTGAGATTTGAAATACTTTCTATGATGTGGAAGACTCAACTCCCCTGTTAAGAGTTTGTTGACCTTTGTATGCACATGTTGAATGTGAAAGTTCTGAGCAGTGCAGTTTGGTAGAACACATGTTTTGTGCTGGAAGAATGTAGGGATCAGCTGTTCTACTGTTTGAGCGGTTTTGCACCGTAGAAGTTGCTTTGTGTTCCTAGATTTGGCCATCTAAGATGTAAGTTGAATAAATTATATTGTTTTATGTTATGATTCGTTGGAATTATTAGGTGAATTGTGAGATGTTTGGGGATCTTGTACTCTGACTCTGTACATGCAGTATGAAACGGTTGCATGCCACGATAGTGTAATGAGATCGTACTTGTAGATACATTGAATGATGTAAAGTAGTTGATAATTGTAAATTATCTAGTCATACTTTGGGGAATACATGATATGCAAATTGTGACACGATTAATGTAATGTTAGAGATCTATTTTGGTAGATTAATGAGAGCTATATTGTTTTGCTTGGTGATAATATTGGTACGGTTACTTTGAAAGTTTGATGATATTGACATGGATTCTAAGTGTTCTTAGGAGAACAAGATTAAGTGTATTTTGTGAACAGTTTTCATAGTGATGATTGAATGTTTAGATAGATACAGTTTTAGTTCAGATATGTAAGATGAGACATATCTTGTAGTTTAGTTTTGTTAAATGAAGTGTATGAGGCTACGATGATGCTATGTAGCTGAGAAACATAATTCTTATTAAGTAGCATTTATGTTGTTGTTTATCAGGTGTTATAGAAATGACTTGGTTAGTTATACTTATAGATGGTTTTGTTACTTCTGGTTTTGTTCTAAGGTGGAACATGGTAGAGGCTGCTTGGTACTGGTAGCGGTGCACCGATGGGTAGACAGGGGGAGTAGCCCTGTAGGTAGCTGTGGTGGACCGGTGAGTTATGGTTTATGATTATGATGTATAATATGCTAATTTGTTGGGTGATACATTTGGACATGGGAAATGGAAAATGTTATAGTACATGTAGGTTGGACAAAAACTGATAGTTGGGTACAGATTACAGGGATTAAACTTCATTGTTGGTTTGGAGTCTCATTTAAATTAATGATTGCAAATTATATAGATGAGTTTTATATTGTACATATAAATTGTTAATTTGAAGATGCTGTAAATTGAGTTAAAGGTATTTATTAACTGGTTCCATGTTTTTTTGTCATTTGATTCTCTGTTCACAGAGGCTGTTTGTTCTGAAATAAATAAAGCCGCGCGAGGCCCATTCGCCGGAAATACTGTCGACGGAAAAAAGTGCGCCTTATACACGGAGATTTAGGGTATATAGATACCTACATGTTACAAAATGAGAAGAAGATGAAAATGTATATTTCCTATGGTAGGGCCCCAAAAAAAACTGTTACGCCCACAGGGCCCTTGTGGGGCCACCCACAAAAATCTTGTGAACAACTTTCATTCTTCATCAATAGAGGCATCTACATATGAAATATCAGGTCTGTCATACTTCTGGATCTTGAGAAGAAGATGTTTAAAATTTACATATTTTTTACACTTGGTGCCCTCCTCCAGGGCCCCCCTGGGGGCCACGCCCACCATTTTAGCAACTTTGGTTCCTCTACCCCTAAAGATGATTCCTGCCATGTTTGGTTGGAATCTAATCATTGATTCTGGAGAAGAAGATGAAAATGTATATTTCCTATGGTAGGGCCCCCAAAAAAACTGTTACGCCCACAGGGCCCTTATGGGACCACCCACAAAAATCTTGTGAACAACTTTCATTCTTCATCAATAGAGGCATCTAAATATGAAATATCAGGTCTGTCATACTTCTGGATTCCTGCCAAGTTTGGTTGGAATCCGATCATTGGTTCTGGAGAAGAAGATGAAAATGTAAAAAGTTTACGGACGACGGACGACGCACGACGGACGACGGACGACGCACGACGCACGACGCACGACGGACGACGGACGACGGACGACGCACGACGCACGACGGACGACGGACGACGGACGACGGACAAAAAGCGATCACAATAGCTCACTTGAGCCTTTGGCTCAGGTGAGCTAATAAAAAGCATGGGACAGGTTTCGGTTTTTCAAACTTCCCTTTCGTTAAATAGATATTTACGATTGAAGTGTTCAGATGTTAAATTATCCAATGGACCGCGAAAACCGGGTACAAAGTGAGTGCAATGAGTTAGTGAATATCACTTTGCATTTTTGCTCATTACTCGGCCATATAACGTCCATTTAACTTGAAATGTTCACACAACACCAAGTGGACATATCAGTACATTGTATTAACCACTCATCACTTTTTGCACACATGTCAACAAAGTTACTATAGATCCCTTTAAAACCGCTAAGGGCGAGCCCTGCATTACCAGTTCATAGATCTTGGGTGCATCCAGGTTGGCGTCATCGGCCTCTTCCCCGGTCGGTTCAGGGGGGTCACTCAGGAAGTCCACGAAGTAGGGTTCTGCAGCCAGCTTGTCTACGTAGTCGTTACCCAGGTGCTCGTTCACAACCTTGGTGGTCGCACTCTCGAACCAATTCTTGTCCGAGTGAACTGTGAATCTATAGTGATACAAAATAAATAATTAGCAAAGATTCTGCTAGGATCGAAAATTTAGGCCCTATATCTACTCTCATTTTATTACCCGGCATTATTATAGTAGATAAGCAGTTTTCAGCAGTATTTTTGCATCAAAGAATAGTATTGAGAGGTAATGTATGTATGTGTTTATACATGTACAAGGGCAAGTCCAAGGTATTTGTTCCCAAGAGGGTGAATTTTCATATTCACCCAATTGAGTGAAACTTGATGTCATTTTAAAGCTAAGATATTGAATTTTAATAATTTGAAAAAAAAATTAAAAGCTTGTCTCCAATAAATAGTAATAATCAAATATATTTGCATAATATGTAAATCGTCGTAACACGCGGGACATATGAATAAAAGACAAATTAAATAATATTTAAAATGTTTGTAATGATTCTTTACTTATTATTGGCTTGACCCGATGTCATTACCAGAAGGAAGTTGGATTATAATTTTCAGCTTGTTATCTCATTCAATATGCATATTAGATGCATTCCAAATTTAGCATGTCCCGCGCGTTACATTTTTACATCTTATTGTTTCGATTACTCGTTAATCAAAAGGTTTATTTTTCTGAAACTCTACAGAGTTCTAATTTACCTTGGGGGACATCCATAACATATCAACAAAAAGTTATCACATTTACCTAATTTACATAAATAAATTTTTAGATTTTGTAACACGCGGGACATTTTGTAATGCGCGGGACAATCTATACAGTAAAGCAATGGGTTTTTGAAAATCCTGTTTTGGCCTATTGGTTTATTTACGATCATTCCGTAACACGAGAGGATATTTGCCTGCCACTTAACAAGTTTTTTCTATGAAGTCTTGTGCAACTTTTGAGACCAAATTCATGACAAAAATTTGTACCCTTACAAAGGCACATGACTTTTTCGAAGTGGAAGTCAATCTGGAAATTGCATAATTTGGTGATTTATGTACAATTCCTATGGAAAAGGTGTTTTTTCATAGGATTGATAAAAACTCAATAATTTCTCATTTTAATCACTGCAAATAATTGATTTTAGGATAAAAATTGTTTGACAGCGGTGAATAATTGATTTCTTTCTTAAAAAGATGTAAAAATGGAAGTTGAAAAACAAAGAAATACATAAGAATTTCCCAAAACAAAGAAAAACATGAAGAAAATATTTGCTTTTGCAACTTTTGTTTTTAAATGTTGTTAGGAAATGTCTTAAAGAACATTTATGCACAAGATGAGCATTTTCGAAGCACAAATTCTTGATATATGTATAATAAGGGCAAATTGGGGGGTGGGCCTATGTAAAACGCATGGTAGAAAAATGTCCCGCGTGTTACAATACAATCTTTTTTCAAATTGACCCTGTGTGAAACTATAAAGTTTTGAGATAATGAAATTTCATATTCTGGTAGAGCACAAGATGCAAATTAAGACCATACCAAGCATGTTTCGATATTGTATATAAATTCAGAGGAATTCACATTCAAAGTCAAAGTTTAAAAATACCAACTTTCTCTGGTCCCGCGTGTTACGCTAGCAAAAAGTCACATAAATTATTAATGCATGGGGGATTTCATTTTTTTTTTTGGCGTTTGATAGAATTTGCTCTAAAGCATCTAAAATGTAAAACAAATTGGTGTTTCAATATTTCTTATAAGAGTAAGCTCTCTTTTTCGCTCTGATGTCCCGCGCGTTACAGCTACAAAATAGCTTGGACTTGCCCACAAACAGACCAATGGACGGTACAACTCCAAGACATAATGCATCCAGCAACTTTGATGCAGGAGCATACAAATAACAAACCAAGCATTAGTGTTTAGTTTGCTCAAGAACCTTTGTGGCCACACTCTCAAACAAATCTTTGAGTGGACAGTATAAATGAACACAAAAATGAAAGAAAATAACAAACCAGTGCATTAGTCTACAGACTGTTAGGTTTTTGAATACATGGCACTGTCCTGTGTTCATTTCCTACTTGGACATTGCAATAACTTAACCCATTCCCTTTCACGTTTCTGAAATCAACCTGGACTTTGTACAAAGCCCACCCGGTTCCAGTAGGCAAACTGAACAGGAGTTAACTGAATAAAACTCCCTACCTGTCGGCGATAACCCTGGTGCATTCATTTTTCCAGAGAGCGAGAACCGTGGCCTCGTCCTGACACTCGTTGCTCTCAATGTGTAGCATGCCCTCCCAGATACGGGACAAGTCACGCAGGTTGAAGATGTAGTGGAACTTGGCCGGCGTTGGCAACATCTTGATCTACAGTACAGGGGAAGGTTAATGGAACAGAGCTGTATGAATATAATCTTTATCACATTTATATTGATCTTAATCTACTGGTAAATAATCATCTTGCCCCCCCCCCCCCCCCCTCCCGGCCCCTCCAGTTGGTCAAGGATACATAAGGAGCTAGAAATTTGTCTCAAATCAAAGTTACAAATGAAGATGATGCCTCAATTAGTCTCAACTGGTGATTAAGGTACATGTACATGTAGTACTGTGTTTTACTATCATTTACATTTGATAACAACATGGCTTGGGTTCAATTAACTCTAACCCTAGCCCAATGGTACCATCTGCCTTAATGCAACAGGCATATCACCTCCCCTTTGGTATTCTGAAATCCCTATAGACCTTGTACAAAGCCCACAAGGTTCTTGTAGCCAATTGGAGGTTAAAGCTGTTCAAGTTTTCATTCATCCAGGGGAATAAAATATTTTTCAGAGCCCCTTTTCAATATGACACATTAAAATTAGATTTCCATTAAATGTATAATGAACTCTAACGTGGGTTTTAAGGTATTTCTGGGGATAAATTGATCTTCAAGAGGCCTTATGTAACTCTCTTTCACAATACAATATTCTAATGAGCTTATACTCACCTTGGTTAGTTGCCAGAGCACACGGGTGATGGGCACAAGCTCTTTGATCAAGTCGACCACCTCGGCGTTGAAGCGAGCTGGGCAGAAATAGCCACTCCCGATGATACCTGCACAAATTCACAGAGGGTATCAAACAGGCTAAATTTGGTGATTCATTAGAAGGGAAATATAGCTTCTGCAATTAATGTAGCTGGGCAATATTAGGCACATGGAATTATATCTTTAGCCCATTGCCCACGGTTACGGTCCTTTATTAACTCTATGGGGTTTGAAAATTTAGGAGGGGACAGATTGAATAATTAATTCAAGAGGATTTGATGTTGGTATAACGTGCAATCTCCATATGATACACCCAAGCCGGAGTATTTTCCACACCAGTTAAGACCAGAGTGAGGTATATCAACCTCTATAATTATGTTAGTCTAACCATTATCAATCTTTACTTCTTGTATTTTTTTCTTGAGACACAGAATTCCAACTGGGATATCACCCACAAAAATTGCACAGGACACACAATTGAAGGTAACAAAAGAGAGTGCATGTTCATATCAACGGGCAAGAGTGAGAAGGGCATTAAGTGAATAGTTTGCTAATTGAGTGCTGCATACAATCTTGTAGGTCGATCAGAAATTTTCTATTTGATGACACTGTTCAGATAATTAATATATCTAATGTTTATAAAAAAACAAAAGAGATAAACTGAGTTTCTGCAAAGGTATTTTTTAATGTATATATGACTATTATTGTTATTGTACCAATGTACCAAGATCATTGTTGGTCTTCGGACCTTTGTATCATGTCATTTATACCGGAAATAAATAAATAAATAAATGAATAAATAAGGTCTTAAACTTGAAATGTGATTATCTCCAACGTTTTAATAGTAGAAGGATTAAATACCAAAGATCTTGTCAATGGATGCGTTTGAAGGCAGGGTGCAGTTGAAGATGCTGAACTGCCTCTTGAGTCGCTGCGGGATGTCGTTACGACCACCTCCCGGCTGGATCATGGCTCCAATGAACTGGACGTCGACGATGTTGGTGAAGTCTCCGGGCTTCTCCAGGCTGTACATGCCATGCATCTCCATCATCTGCCTCACAATCTCATTGGTGACCTAGCAATGACATCAGAAATAACATCAGAACTACAAAATCAATGCCATTAAATTAAAACAAAAATGGGGCAGTATAGTACTGGTTTCATGGCGAGTTGTAATCCTTTATATTGACTTTTATCATGGACCTGATAACCTGGATGTCGACGATGTTGGTTAAGTCTCCAGGCTTCTCTAGGCTGTACATGCCATGCATCTCCATCATCTGCCTCACAATCTCATTGGTGCATGACCTAGCAATATGGTTGACAATGAAATAAATGTGCATAAATGATTGCAATGTATGTCCAGTATGTAACAGTTATTATTTTTGAGAGTCGTATACAGCCTAGCTTTCAATCCTAGCAGGATCTTCGTCAGGGCAAATGACAGTTACTACATAAAGACAACAGAATATATACCAACACGAAACATATACACATGTATGGATGGGGGGGAGGAGGAAAGGAGACGGAGACACAAAACAATGAAAGCAACTGTGAGTGGGCGAGTGTCAGGACTGTAATAGACCAACCAAACAGGGCTGGAACTGAAGGGGTGCAGGTGCCCAGGTGGGTGATTTAAGTGGCTACAGTCAAAGGAAGTGTGATGAGAATGTAAGGCTTAGAAAAGAATGAGGGGGGGGGGGGGGGGGAGGATAGATCATAGACTTGTAATCAAAGAATTAAAATTTATTATTTGTATTACTAATGCATTTTACAAAATCAAAGCCATACAAGCAAAAATAACAAAATTGGTGTCTAAAGTTTGTATTGCAATGAATTTGATGATTGACAAATTAATCAAAACCTGGTCTCTTTATACCTGATCTCCCCATTCATTGATGACAGGCATATTGACATCATCAATGAAGACAGTCATCTTTCTCCCGGCAGGTGGGCCATACGTACTACCCATGCGCTTGTCAACGTAGCTCTCTAGGGTACGCTGTTGGACAAGAACAAAGAATAGTGCATACAAAATCAATGTAAGCAACAACAAAATCAACCCTGCCCTGGTAACTTTATGTAATTCAGACATTTGGGGGAGACTGATAATTGTTTAAGGTCTACTTTTTTATTAAGAAAGAATCAGACTTCTTCCCAACCACTGTATAATGGTACAGATTTGGTGGTATATCCTTTCAGATGTTAAATATTTCTTTCAAGACACAGATATACCGTGTCCAAACTTCATACAATTTCTGGAAGGATACATAAGCTTGATGTGTATAGCCTAGTGACAAAATAAAGGTAAACAAGAAAGTGGCTAATGTAGTCAGCTAGTGACCTTTACAGAAAGGTTCAATGACACTATTTGTTTTACTACGGAAGATCACTTTGGTGGCCACTATCAACAGGTTGGCTGCTATATAGACAGATAGCAGGTATTAAGACCAAAACTATGACCAAATGTGAACAGTTAACTGACCTGGAACATCATGGGCGTTGTAGCCGAGGAGAAGTTGAAACTCTTGCTGACATGTCTGTCCGGGTTGTAATTGGACATGTAGCCCTTGATCATCACAGTCTTGGCTGTACCCTGCTCACCTATCAGCAGTACAGCCTGGTAGAGGAAAAGAACATTGTACAGTATCATACATTTAAACAAAATTGAACTAGGCAACATGGGGACAGAACATTTGACATTTTAGTTATTATATTAATAGTTTTATTAAATAATCATACCCCTAGAAAGACAAGTTCTGCATGCATGCATCCTCTCAATTTTCCCCAAACTATCCCAGCATAGCTAGTCCCGGAAACTCTAAAGACAATCCCTGATATACTGATATGTACATTATACTTGAGAACCAGACATAACATTGCTAAAACCACAACAATACCTATTACAAACTGACATAAGCAAGACAATTAAACTAACATCAACTCGAATGGGGAGCATTTTCACGCTGGTCGTTTGGCTGTCAGTATGATAGGGTTGGAAAGTGTTTGGATGCATTACCTTGTGCTGCTTGGAAATGGTTTCCATGAGGAAGTTGGTGCAGACGTTGTCTACGTTGGGAACCAGGATAGACGAGTACTCAGGCACTGAATCGTCCGGGTAGATGTACTCCTGCACTCGGTTGGACCAGTGCTCCCAGTGACCTGGAAACAACAACCGAGACCATAACAAAATTGAGCAATTCTTGCCAATTGAAGGATTTTCTATGCGACGTACAGTGTGACAATCATGTAAATATTGATATTGCTGTTGAGTTGGATTAGCATTTACAAGTAGTGCTGATATCTTCTACGATGGTATGTCCAATCTTGTCAGTATGGTTATGAAGGGGTTAAGTAATCAGCAGCATCTTTTGTGACAATATTCACTATCCTCTGGTTATTGTTGTTTAACCATCTAGTTCCATAGTTTGAAAACACTATTTATTCATTAATCTATTTACAATTCTGTATCTTTATGGTACCAAGAAGGGTACCAAATTTTCCAAGCAGTCACGATGCGTACAACATCATTTATTTGTGTTATCTGCAATGTCCACTTCATACTTACCATCCTTGGTGACCACATACTCAAAGATGGTATGTCCGCTGCCCTCTGGCAGTGGAGGCAGGTCCAGCTTGCTGTCGTGTTTCATTATGAAGGCTTCCATCTTGGCTCTGTCGTCCAGCTCCAGCAGGGCACCCAGGCTCCACATGAGAGCAAATATGAATAGCTTCTCTAGGTAGGGTGCTGGCAGCGTACTGTGGTCGTGCTCGTCTCTCTCTGGGATTAGCCCTTCCATAAGAGTCACAGCCTGATCAGAGCCAATAAATAAATGATAATATTAAAATCAGGAATATCATCTAGCTCCAGCAGGGGCCCCAGACTCCACATGAGAGCGAAGATGAAGAGCTTCTCTAGGTAGGGTGCTGGCAGCGGTCTGTGGTCATGCTCGTCTCTCTCTCTGGGATAAGCCCTTCCATAAGAGTCACAGCCTGATCAGAGTCAATAAATAAATGATAATATTGAAATCAGGAATATCATCTAGCTCCAGCAAGGCACCCATACTCCATATTAGAGCAAAAATGTTCAAGAGTTTCTTTAGATAGTGTGCTGGCAATGTGCTGTGGTAATGTTTGTCTTTCTCTGGGATAAGCCCCTTCTAGAAGATTCACAGCCTGATCAAAGCAAAGAAGATTAATTGAGTTGATGACCAAGAAATCAGGATTATCATCTAGATTCAGCAAGGCACCTAGACTACCTTTAGTACTTCACATGAGAGCGAAGATGAAGAGCTTCTCCAGGTAGGGTGCTGGCAGCGTACTGTGGTCGTGCTCAACTCTCTCTGGGATAAGCCCTTCCAGCAGAGTCACAGCCTGATCAGAACAACAATTATTAATTGAGCTAATGATAAGAGCCAATAAAGTATAAAAAATAATGGTGTTACTGCCAACTAGTGCAATATCTTAACTCCCCAGGGAGCATATTAATACATGCTGTCAATGGCTAATTAATACACGAGGATGATATACCTGTTTGACTCGCTTGAGAGCAGCAAATTTTGACAGAATCTGCCTCAAATTCCAACTTTTATCATTAACAATTAAATCCTGATTCACAGCCATATTGAAAATATAAATACTATTCTTATTGATATGACATACGCTTGTCATTACTATCATGCTGACAGAGTGTATGCATGCATGGGGCAGTCTGTAGATTGGCAATACTGGTAATGACATGCAATATATGTTTTGTTTTTTAAACATATATGTCTCTGTTCGTGATACCTGGTTGATGGAATTGCACTCTAGTGTCTCCATCTTGGGACCCAGGTTGTTGAAGATGAACTTGTAGACGTCGTCAAAGCACTTGTGGAACAGATCATGTAGAATAGAAGCCTCTCCTGGCTGCCGCTTGTTTAGCCAACTCTGAACATTGAAAAACAAGTTATATCAACAAGATTAATCACTTAAATGCCAAGTCACATTCAACTTACCCTGAATAATATTTTAAAGCTTGACACAAGCTTGTATTGTGCCTTCTGCAGGGATATCATTTGTTCAAATAGTGTTAATATTTCAGACAAACAAAATCTTGTATGCATCCATTGAGAAGCAATAGTACTACATCTCTTAAAAAGTAAATAATAAATTCCAAAGAAAATTAAACTATAGCTCCAATCCAGCCCGAAACATTGTCAACATTGTGCGCCTGAGAAAAAAAATTACTTACAGTTGAATTACAATTTACTTAGTACCACATCCCTTAATAACTAATACACTTAGAGAACATGAAACTCTACCTGAAGAATGGGTCTCCAATCCAGCGCAGAGCTGCTCATGTAGACCATACCGTTCCTGGATACGGTGGCGGGCGAGGCGTTGTCGATGTTGTGCACTTCAAACACCACCTTACAGTTGGGCGCCATGGGGATGCGGTCACCGTTGGCCAGGGTCAACGTCCTGTTGTCATCCAGCACACTGTTGAGGTTCTCAATCCAGATGGCATCCACTGGCCCGTCCAGAACGATCCAGATATGCTCTCCTGTAAAACAGTTAACAGAAAAACAACTTGTATCAACTAAATAAATATATCATTGCTGTCTACCATAGTCCAGAACATCCTTGCTTGACCTTGGCCAGGGTCAGTGTCTTGTTGTTGTCCAGAACACTGTTGAGGTTCTGAATCTAGAGGCCTGTACCCTGAAAAACCTATTGGTATCCACTCGTAAGACTTGCAAAGTCCTGGATCAAAACTTTCATGTCACAAAAGGAGAAGTAGGCATACTCTAATCGCAGCGGCTAGTGGAGTGATCATATAGTATGCAGTGCTGAGTTGTACGCCCGGTTTACGACCTTTCTTTTCTTGAAGGTCATCCAAAGAGTAGAGAAGATTTCATCCGTCCAGTCGTTGGTAGCCACATGCAGCCGGCCAAACATCTGGGGGGCAGTGATGGTCTTAGGGTTCAACCTTATCTCCTTCTGAGGGGAGCATTTACATTTAAATAGATTCTTTTTTTTAAATGTAATCATTTAACTTTGACCTCATAAAGAAGTTGGCACTGGTTAGAAACTCAATTGATACTCTCAGGTTTATTTAAACCCTGGTAACACTTCCGGAAAACTCTTACCTTTCTTTGCCTTTAGGGTCTTCCTCTAGAGTGATCTTAGGATTATTGAACCCTGGTAACACTACTGGAAAACCGATTCTCTTAGGATGATTTAACCCTGGAAACACTACTGGAAAAATGTTACCTTTCTTTCCCTTGAGGGTCTTCCTCCAGAGAGTGGAGAAGATGCCATCTGTCCAGTCGTTGGTGGCAACATCCAGCCGGCCAAACATCTGGGGGGCCGTGATGGCCTTGGGGTTCATCCTCATCTCCTTGTGAGGGGCTCCGCAGTCGCCCATGGCCTTCATCAGGATGTTGATGCAACAGGTCTTGCCTGCACCGCTGGGTCCCAGCGTCATCATCCCATGGCGCACAACCTGAGTCTCATACAACTGTGAAAAGAAATGACTCCATATATGAATTGCATACTCAGTGAAATACCACACGAATGGACAAAATACACTCGTTTTGCTACAATAAATGTAGGTATGTTCACATCAGCTGTAGATAGCTAGTAAGTCATCCAATATTTAAAATGTTTACAGCAATTAAACCCCTTCCTTTTTTATTTGCTGTTTTCCTTCATAATCCTCTTAATGGTATAATGCACTACTTAAGGAGTCAACACACATTTATAAATTAAAATAGTAATGGGTGTTGTGCTGTAAACATATCTGGGTTTAAAACTAAACAGCTTGGTACAGGTACATTAAATATAACAGTTTCTAAGTTTCACTCACCTGTACAACTTAAGGAGTCAACACACATTTATAAATTAAAATAGTAATGGGTGTTACATATAACAGTTTCTAAGTGATATATAAATGGGACTACTTTACTCCTGGTTGCTGGGTACCATCTGTGTCAGTCAATCAATCAATCGGTCGGTCGGTCGGTCGGTCGGTCGGTCGGTCGGTCGGTCGGTCGGTCGGTCGGTCGGTCGGTCGGTCGGTCGGTCGGTCGGTCGGTCGGTCGCTCACTCACTCAGTCACTCAATCAAGCAACCAATTATTCAATCAATCATTCATTCATTCAATCACCAATTCATCCATCCATCCTTCAATCAATCACCCTATCAATCAATGAACATCAATGTGTCCATTAAACAATAAATAAATCCACTCACCTGTACAACTTAAGGAGTCAACACACATTTATAAATTAAAATAGTAATGGGTGTTGTGCTGTAAACATATCTGGGTTTAAAACTAAACAGCTTGGTACAGGTACATTAAATATAACAGTTTCTAAGTGATATATAAATGGGACTACTTTACTCCTGGTTGCTGGGTACCATCTGTGTCAGTCAATCAATCAATCGGTCGGTCGGTCGGTCGGTCGGTCGGTCGGTCGGTCGGTCGGTCGGTCGGTCGGTCGCTCGCTCGCTCGCTCACTCACTCACTCACTCACTCACTCACTCAATCAAGCAACCAATTATTCAATCAATCATTCATTCATTCAATCACCAATTCATCCATCCATCCTTCAATCAATCACCCTATCAATCAATGAACATCAATGTGTCCATTAAACAATAAATAAATCCACTCACCTGTACAACTTTGAGGTTCCAAGCCGGGTGGTTGACAAGACTGACTGCATCTACCTGGACCTGTACGGATGCCTGCAGCTCTTCGTAGGTAGCATTGTCCAGTTGAATGCCTGGGAACAGGTCACTGATCAGACTAAGGAACAGCGGCTCATCCTCATCAACCTAAGACAAATAATAATGATGTAAGATAATAAAATGGTTTGACAATCAAGTTCAACTTGAACAAACCAGTGATATGGCAATGACTTGTTTCCCCAAATAAATTTATCAAATGCAATCCAATTTGACACTGATTATTGTTCATTCAAGTTGGGGTTAAAATGTCTATACTGGTAGAAGCTTCATCATAGTTAGGGTGACCCCCCAATATATTGCTATAGCCCTAAATAAAGTTAAGACATAAGAGACGAAACCGGGATTGGAATAGGGAACAAAGCACAACTGCATTAAGCACAATATAAAATGTTATTTATGATTATCGCTTTCATAACTATAATTATGATGCATTTGTATTATCATTATCATAAGTAGTAGTATTGATTGTTGTTGTTGTGGTGGTAGTATGAGAGATACATAGTAGATTGCATAGTAGAAAGAATATCATAAAGATATGGTGCAGTGGGCGTAAAATGTGCAACTGACATACCAGTTTGGAGAGGTTCATGTCCCTGAGCACCCTCATGACAATGGTGGACTCGCTGTCCTCTGGCCTGGCCCTCTTGTTGGATCCCAGGGTACGCAGCACAGACAGGATGTTACGCAACCCAAAGTCGTAGTGAACCTGACGTGACAATTCAAGCAATATACAATACAAATGATGGGTTGATACACAAATAGCAACTGTCTAGAGGATATTTAACAAAGGAGGTGCAATCGAGGTTCGGTTAGATGTGTACAACACAAGCATGCATGCACACAAATTTTTAATGATCGATCGGGTTGTTTTTATTATCTTTTACCGGCTAACTTTAAACACGGATAGACAAAACCAATATTGGCATCACTACAAACAAATGTATTGAATAATGTCATTATTATAATTATAATGACCTGTTTTGTGAGCTGCTCCTCGCACAGCTTGTAGAGTGTGTAGAACTTCTGAGCCAGGATGACATTCTCCTGGAAACCACAGCTGGCCAGCTTCACTCTCATGATGATCTGACGGTCGGGAACCATCATGGCCACAGAGCGGAACTGGATCTTCAGGTTCTCCGGCAGCTCTTGTCGACCAGCATAGCCAGGGTTCTATGATGAGAAGCAACAGTTCATGCAATGTTAATGGAAAGCATGTCAGTCGAGCTAAAAGTAATCAGTAATTTCAATTTCTGCAATTTCTTTCTTCCTACAGATAAGACGGTTGGCCACGGTGCAGAACTTAATCTTCAGATTCTCCCAGTAGCTCCTGACAACTGGCATAGCCATGGATCTGATACCAAAACCAATGTTTATCAATTTGTATCAAAAAGGTTAACCCCTTGACAAAAGGAACCTAGTGTATTATGTTTAAAGTCTATGGAATCTTGAAGGGAATGAGTTATGCAAAGGTTTGTTCCTCATGATGATCTGATGGTCAAGAACCATCATGGCCATTAAGCCGAACAGAATCTTAAGATTCTCTGGAAGCTTCTGATGACCAGCAGAAATTGGATCTTTGTCAGAAGTTACAATAGTTCAAAATAATGTAAGTGAAAAACATTTAAATAAAATAAAATGAATCAATAGTTAATCAATAGTCCTGATTATCAATTCATTCCGCAATAAAATTATATAAACTGGCCATAAATCCTGGGAGGAACTGTAGCCATTCCACAACTTACCATGGTGAGGAAAAGACCAAACTCTGGGTTGAGATCCACCACATCGCCATCCATGAAGATGAACTGGGTCTTCCTTTCCTTCTTGGCGGTGAGAACAATAGCAATTTGCTGTGCAGCCACAGATAACACAGGCAGCTCAATACGGTTGAACTCGTCGAAACAGCCCCAACTGCCAGATTGCGCAAGGCCTATATGTTTGTGTGACAAATGCAAACAAACAAATAAACAACATTGGTTTCATTGGCTTCTTAAGATAAATACAGGTACCAAGGTTGATGGTAATCCATTGATTGGTTTTTAAGATTATGCTATTACGAGTGATTCTAAATAATTAGCCCTGTGACTCTTAACTTGACCTCATGTCCCCCAAATCTAATCACGTCTTTGCCTCTGCAAATCATTTAAAATAAATGACCCGATGTACAAACAGACTCACATCGGGTCATTTATTTTAAATGATTTAAGAACAATAATGGTAAAGAGCTCTGGCCAATGGCCAAATAAGTTTGTCTATGATGATTAGCTGGTTGGATGACATTTGAGTTTTAATGTATGCAATGAATGTGAGATATAAAAGATAAAGAACACATTTCAACAATTGAGAAAATTTGTTTTCACTGATTAAATTAAATTCTATTAGCATACTTCATTGTATACGTTTTCTTATATTTCCTTTTTAATCTTTAAATACAATTATGAACCATAATACTAACAAAATATCAAATTAAATGATTTGAAATTATCATTGAATTGAATTGAATGAGTTTTTAGTTACTACACACAACATTCTTAACAAATTGTAATTTTCTATGATATATTATGCATATGATTCCTATACTGCAAACCACAAATTATGCTCGGTCAAGAATATGAATTGTATGTGTTTTTCTATTTCTGTCATATTCTCTTTCTCAGTCTCTCTACCTCTCTTTCTTTTTCTCTGCATTGTGATACAGCCTGAATTCCAATGAGTGTTGATTTCAAACATAAGGCACTAATTAACTCCTTCCTGAAATGTACAAGATGTACATTTCACCCTCTGCATTCCAATGTGTTTACAAAATGCAACTTACAAGGCCCCAACTATTTCTGAAACCTACATCAAGAAGAATGTGCTAACACCTGTTTCTTGTACATTTCATGTATCAAGTGACCTTGTTTGTAACACATGTCTTTTTATTTGTATCGTAAATTGTAATTTACAAGGTAGTAACATATTTTTAGCTCTCTTCCTGAAAGATACATCAATTCAAAACAATGCATTTGCACCTGCCTCTTGTTGGATTTACTCTGGAAAATTCCAAGTTGTTTACAGATTCCCCCTCTCTGTAATATTTAATCTGTGACAAAGGTCAATGGTTTCCTCATGACAGTTTATAATTTTTTTCTTTCTTTCAAACATCTTTTTTTTTTATTATGTTAGATAGAGAAACAATTGCAGGTCTTTTCAAGTAATGCACCATTTTAAAAATACATTTTCAAACAAGTATTTTTTATTTACAACCAAATTCATATACACAAGATGTGATTAGTGTAATCAAGCTAGTACTTTAAAGAATATGATAATTTCTCATTGTACGAGTAAAAGTATAACTTCTACATTATAAAATTACTGTTACATTTCATTTAATTTTATTACACCAAACTCTTCCATTTATTGGCCATTTTTGCCTTTAACTCGACTCTTCTACCGTCAAAATGTAAGCCCATAGAAGCAGCCATCTTGTTTTGTGATGTTATTGATGTATACATTGCCATTTCTAAAGGCTGCTTCTATGTACTTCAATTTCTTACAATATGCCTCGGCTTTATTTGGTGACATTTGGGGACAGACCCATGACATTACAATTACCTCCAAATCTTATAAATTCATTGAATGGCTCCTAAAACATTTAGCAAAGAAAATAGGATTTCCCTGACAGGGAACCTTCATTTTATTTGTTCATTTTAATTTATATAACATATACATGGTCAATTTCCCTCTGTTTAAAATTTAAAAATTAAACAAATATCTCAGTTTGAAGTTGTGAACTGACCTTTGTAGATTCGTCCCAGACCTCTGTAGTCCATCTGGTCAGAGCAGTTGAAGACCACCACATACTTGCCGAGGGCCTTGCCCATATCCTTGGTGGTCTCTGTCTTGCCTGTCCCGGCTGGGCCAGCAGGGGCACCACCCATGCTCATACCCAGGGCCTGGGCTAGTGTGATGTAGCATCTAGAATGTAAAAGACAAGTCATTGATCACATTACAGAGGGGGAAAGATTGTGGAACAATTAAGGTAAAACAAGTTGAATAATCAACTTGAGTATTTCTCGCAAGTACAGTAAGTCTCTCTTTTTATGAGTCCCACTAATATTATCTAGAGCTACAATACCAATGGCAAGGTAATTCAAGACTATCTACGTTTAGTAAACTAGATGGATCTTCGACTGCGCGCAGTCGAAAATGATGCCTCCGCCATTACGCAATTTATTCATATCAAGCCCAAATCAACATGTACACAGAATTAATTCTGTCAACTAAATTTTGATGGTACTCTGTCTTTTAGATCTTGACGTATCACAATTATGAGCTATAAGTGACCTTGACCTTTGCCCTCATGACCCCAAAATCTAATGACTACAATTGTTCCCTAAGATACATTCAGGTATCAAGTTGGATTGAAATCTGATATTCAGTTCTTGAGATTTCCAATCTCAAGCTACTTTTACATATAATGAGCCCTGTGACCTTTGACCTCATGACCCCCAAAATCTAATCAGTTCATTGGCTCTCCAAGGAACATACATGTACCAAGTTTGGTCAGAATCTGTCAATCCCTTCTTGAGATAACGCGATCACAAGCTATTTTTGCATATATAATGAGCTCTGTGACCTTTGACCTTTGACCTCATGACCCCAAAATATAATCAGATCATTGGCCCCCCAAGATACATACATGTACCATGTTTGGTCAGAATCCGTCAATCCGTTCTTGAGATAACGCGATCCTGAGCTAGTTTTGCATATATAATGAGCTCTGTGACCTTTGACCTCATGACCCCAAAATCTAATCAGATCATCGGCCCCCCAAGATACATACATGTACCAAGTTTGGTCAGAATCTGTCAATCCCTTCTTGAGATAACGCAATCACGAGCTATTTTTGCATATAATAAGCTCTGTGACCTTTGACCTCATGACCCAAAATCTAATCAGATCATCGGCCCCCCAAGATACATACATGTACCAAGTTTGGTCAGAATCTGTCAATCCCTTCTTGAGATAACGCGATCACGAGCTATTTTTGCATATATAATGAGCTCTGTGACCTTTGACCTCATGACCCCAAAATCTAATCAGATCATTGGCACCCCAAGATACATACATGACCCAAGTTTGGTAAAAATCCGTCAATTGGTTCTTGAGATAACGTGATCACGAGAACGGGACGTACGTACGGACGGACGGACGGACAACCCGAAAACATAATGCCTCCGGCTACTTCGTTGCGGAGGCATAAAAAATGCATTCTTCATAGACTACAGCCTGGGTATTTAATAAGGAAGTCGTTATAAATAAAACATGGGGATGTTTAAAAAAGATACTTAATTTGAACTTGCATTTAAATAAGACATGTATAAGTTAGAAGGGTTCGGTATGATAGTGGAACAGTCAAACATACCAGATCCATTATTATCTACCAGATAATTATTTTGTTCCTTTTTACCACAGCTATTTTATTTCCTTATTTCAGTAAAGGTAAGCCTACCTGTCAGTGAGCGGTGTGATGACCAGTCTGTCCGTGCAGCCAAGGAACTCATTCTGGTAGCTGAAGTCCACGTCGGTGATGGACACGATGCACTGGTCGGTGTCCTCCTTGAAGTAGAAGCGAGCCTGCTTCAGCCACTCAAAGTCGTTCACGTGGCGGATGTGCATACTCACCTATGAGTTGAATATAACAATATTGTAACCCCTTCAAACAATATTTTTGAAAAAGACTGCTGAAAACTGCTGTATAATAGAAAGAGGGTCTATTGAGAGCCTGAGCTTTCACAATCTTCATTTACTCCTAACGTGCCAAGCTCGCTTTGCGAGTTACAATGCACACAAATGCCATAGAGCATTTAAAGCCCTGGCACGTTAAGAGTTAAATGAAAACTGGAAACATAATAAGTAGACAGGCCTATTCTTTTGGCAAAGGCAATATATTAATACAAATCCAAGAGACAGATAATAAGCAACTATAGGAATACTGGAGATTTAAATAGAAAACTATTAATTTGTCCTCATTATATTATTTTTCATTGATGGTCTACAAACATTCATAACATTGTAGATGTCTCTTTCAAGAACCATAGATGGTTGAAAGAGTCTCAAATTTTACCCTTTTATCTCTGGTCAAGTCATAATTGATTGTGTTCTGGTCTATCTGGCAGTTGATAAAATGCCTATTAAAGAAAGATGTGATATTATTTTTCCTCAAAACCTTTACTCACCAGATTACTCATAACATTTACTCAACAGGTTACTCACCATATTACTCATATAACATTTTCTCACCAGATTAATCACCAGATTACTCATAATATTTACTCACCAGATCATTGAAGATGTCCCTCTGATGGACGTGAATGGTGACCAGAGTCTCGTACTTGATCCTCTCCACCTTCGTCAGGTCGTGCGTGGTCTGTTGGATCAGGCAGTTGAGCAGCTCCAGGAAGCGGACGTTGGTGCTCTGCATGATCTTCCTGTCGCTGCGTGCCATGCCCAGGGCGTCCTCCGCGTCACGCGTCCACAGCATCTGGATGCCCAGCAGCCCGACCTGTTGGGATGGAATGGAAGGTGAATGGCTTAGTATGTACCTGTGTATGGTGGTTGCAAGGCTGGAATGCTCCAAAGGGAGTGGAACTGTGAACTCTATGCATGGACTACATTATTACCATGGACCAAGGATATTTCCTTCTTCAGGCCACAAAGATTTCAACTTTTATATTCATTATTATCCTCTGCATCTTTGTAGTTCACCGACATCGCATTTAAAATTCCTTTATACAAGCATAATTATTATCAGCATAATTATTATCTGCATCATCATCATCAGAAATAGCTGCTACATTATTATCACTGTAATTATACTAAATAGCAACATCATCATCATCATCACCAACATCATCATCATCATCATCAGACATAACATATTTTTCATCATCATCATCATCCTTATCATTTGCCACCATTATCATTCTCATCATCACCAACATCATCATCATCATCATCAGACATAACATCTTTTTTATCATCATCATCCTTATCATTGCCACCATTATCATTCTCATCATCATCATCTGTCAGCTTACCTGAGCTATGTATGCATTGAGGAAGCCGAGCAGCTCAAAGCTGGAGTCATTGATGACCCGGGAGGCATCCCGGATGATCCCATGCAGAGATCATCCTCATCATCATCGTCATCATTATCATCACCATCATCACCATCATCATCATTACTACTATTATCATCATCATCATCATAAATGAGCAAAATTTGCAGCGATCATTCATCATCAACATTCTTATTTTCATCAGTTATAATCAACATCATAATCACTATCATCTATACCACCCTAATCATCATCACATCTTCATCAGCATCACCACCATCATTGCCATCATCAAATTATCACCACAATAATCATCAGTTGTATTATTGCCATCACTAGCTAACCTGAGCAATGTATGTGTTGAGGAAGCCCAGCAGCTCAAAGCTGGAGTCGTTGACGACCCGGGAGGCATCCCGGATGATCCCATGCAGAGATCTCTGTTGCAGGTCCAACAGCTCACCCAGCCACATCTCCACATTCCCCTTGGCTATCACAGGCTTCTCAAGCTAATAATGGACATTTAAAATATGATGAGGGGCAAAACAAAAAAATATTAATTGTGTATAAATGATATGCTTTCCATTTTAACTGTTTGAGAAATATGTGACATATTGTTCCTTTGATGTACTGCAAAATATTGGAAATGAATAGCTAGGATCTACAGAATGCTTATTGTTTACTCTTAAACTTTTCTGTAGACTAAATGAACTTCCATCTTGAACAATACGCACAAAAGAGTAACAAACCCTTGACAAATTTGTACTTTGCACCAGTACCTCAATTGATCAGTGTCTGATTCGTCTGAATTTCTTTTTGGGCCTAGTCATCCCATCACACGTTGTAATTACCCATGGCACAGGTTTTTTTTTACACTGGCGATCAAAGAGTTAAACAAAGGTGATATGTGATATACTCACTGGGATGACTTCTCCCTCCTTTGAGATGCAGGCCTCGATGCGGTCATAGTCCTTCTTGTGGAACGCAACCTCATTCACATTCTCAAATACGCCCAACAGATGTGCCTGCAACAGAAGACAAGAGTGCATGTTTTTACAGCATAATACTTTTAAATAGTTTGTAATTCTGCAATGGAATACAGAATAATAACAGATTATGGCTGCGTAGTTATACTTCCTCCACATTCTCAAACACTCTCGATAGATGGGCCTGCAAAGGAATACAACAAGTTGTGTGGCCACACCTCTCTCTGAATAACCCTACTAACCAGGAAAGATATAATGTGGATTTAATATGGTCTTAAACAGCCCTTCAAACAAAATGATTGGAGCAAATTTCACCTCCAATTCAAAATTACTTAATGAGAAAAAGTAAAACAAGAACTGATTACTGCCCTTTTTTGGGGGGGTTAACGTTTTTGGAAATAACCAAAATACAACAGCACTAGTGTTGAGCACTCAGTTATGTACCTGAATAGTGTGCGAGTCGCTGGCCTGACCAAGGATCTCAAGAAGTGCAGGGTCAGACACAAAGAAGAATCTGGGAAACACAAGCCGCTTCTTCTCCAGGTATCTGTTCAGAGATAATGAGGTACAAATAATCAAAAGCATTATTTCTATAATCATAATGTCATAAAAAGAAGAGGGGCCAATTACATTAGATTAATTAATTTGGAGGGATTTGTAACGGCAATCGGGGATAAAGTTATGAAGTACATGCATCACAATGGGACACATCTTTCCTTAATCAGGTAGATTTTTAAATCTATTTGTCAGGATGTGGAAAGATCTGTACCATGGGTGATTTCAAGTATGGTGTGTAGGGCTGGTGTTAGTGTTTATCAAATTGGTGTTTGTGTGTAATAAACATTAACACCGGCCTTAAACACCATACTTGAAATCACCCATTGTCAAGGATACTCCTGTAACATCAGGTAGAACTAAACAGCTTTGTATAAGTCATTTGAACAAAAAGAGGGATCACAAGTCTCTTTACCGCAAATAAGGAATAGAACTAAGCTGTTAATAAATACTAAATAATTAAAAAAAGGCGTGAACAAATAATGCTGATTATTTAAATTCAAACAAAAAAGAGCAAAGAAAATAGTGTTTCTCAGGAATTTGAACCCAAGACCTCCAGATTGCTTGACTGAGCTATCAGTTGTTAGAGCACTGTCTAGAAATCTGGAGGTCTCCAGTCCGAATCCCGTAGAAACCCTATTTTCTTAGCTTTGCTCTTGTTCGAATCCCGGAGAAACCCTATTTTCTTAGCTTTGATCTTGTTCATTTATTTCTGGTCAGCTTCTCTCTATGAAATAATACTTTATAACTAATAACACATCATACGATCCTTCACTTACCCTGTGAGTGACTTCTGGCATATTTCCAGCTGTTCTAGCAGATGAGGCAGTAGCTGTCCGAGGGTCTCGTCCCCAACGCAGCAAATAATCACGTTTTCGTTCTCATGCGCTCGCACCATGATCTTCACCCAAGACTTGTCAATGTTGGAGAAGCGTTTGGCTTCCTGCAAATTAAGAGTGCACACAAATATTACAATTTTAAACAAGAATTTGGTTGAAAATCATTAACTCTTCAAACAATTTTATGCTGGATTATGTGCAAATTTTGCAATACTACTCCTGGCTTCAACAAATTATAATTACTTGTGAAACAAAAAAATGAACTCTCTTGAATGATGGGTGCTCAAAAGTACCTAATCATAATATCAGTACACAATAAAATAGCATCAGGCATTACAAACTTACCAAATAGGCATATATTGTTGTAGAGATATACACAGGTCTGTAATGTATGATAACAGTTTCACATCTTCATTTGATAACAGCTTATTACAGGAAGAAATAACAAATTAGGCGACACTCACTTGAGGCAGTTGCTTGGCAATGTCACCACCTACAAACACCGCTTCCAGCTATTCCCACAAGTTGTGGGTAGTTATCCAGTTCTCAATAATGTTAAGTGCTGTGGATCATCATCATCATCACAGGGAATAATTTCCAGCCCAAAAATTGCATAGCAAATCTGCTATACAAAATAATTTTTGTATAGCAATTGGATAAACTTGTATAGCAATTTTTTTCGGGCAATCATAATGCACATTAACCCCACACACAATGACCAAATGAAATTATACTCTAAGGTAAGAAAAGTGTACTCTACTGGAAAACTGTGTATAGCGTGCGATACATCAGCCCAGTGTGCAGTACATTGCATATACACTCACTGGGCTAACTGGGCGGCTGTGTGTGCCTAGCCTGTGTAGCTTGGAAGAGCTGCATGTCTAGACTGCATGTCTGCATACGTTGGCATACACAGCTATGTGCACAGGACTGGCTGTGTGTGAAACATGTATGCTGGCTGTGTGTGAAACATGTATGTTTCCACATCTGCATTGCAGCGCACAAGTGCGATTCATAAAAAAATATGCATAGCAATTGGCTAAAAATACATCACGAATTGCGATGCGATACCGGGAAAATTATTCCCTGCATCATGTCTGACGCATTGCAAAGAGCACATTTGCATTAATTGAGCGGCAGTGAGACATTAAATTGGCTCTACAAAATTCCTCTTGCACTCTTATAGGTTATTAATCAATATAGAATCTTTAAAATAAAATAAAAACATATGAAAACTCACTTGAGGAAGTTGTTTGGCGATGTCACCACCCACAAAGACAGCTTCCAGGTAGACCCATAGGTTCTGGGTGGTCATCCAGTTCTCGATGATGTCTGACGAGTTGGACAGCTTCTGAACCCAGCTCTGTATTTTCTTCTTGAACGGTGCATTGTATCTGCAAGCATGAATGAGAAAGTTAGGGAAAGTTACAAATAAGCCCTGTTCCCTTGTGGCTCTATAACCTCCTACCCTTTTGATGAACAATCTACCTCTGAGCAACAATGCTGAAGGCATGTATAAATGTTTTTCATTTCATAAATACAAATAAGCCCCCTCGAAATTGAACTGAGACCTTTGGATCGCTAGACTCGTGCTCTAGCCATTGAGTCACGAGGCCCTATTAATCATGCTACTTCCAAGAAAACCAATTGAAAGGTCCTGCCAGTCCGTATTCTGATTATATAATTTCACCGGGGCTATACAAACCCACTTCATACTAATGAAACATTGAACATTCTTTACCTTAGATAAGTGCGCTATATAAATATTTATATCATTATTATCATTATTAAAGGGTACCACCACCCAAAAAAAGTATTCTTATTAAAGAAAGGTAACATCTTTAGTATTCCATTCCATCAACAAGTTCACAAAAATATGTTTCCAGAAAAGAAAAAAATATAATTGGAAAACGCATCACCATTCTAAAGCATGCGTTCATGCGGTCTGAATTGCGAAGACTAATGTGTGCAGAGCGAACGAATCGCCCGGGAATCTATTGTCTACAAACGTACGCGTGAACATCATTGGCGCACTTGCAAATGGTTGGCCCGTATGGAACCAGGAAATAGTAGTGGTTCCGTAGGTGGTGGAAATTAATTGCTTTGTTTATGAATTACACAACCCTTTGCATAATGTTGGGTATCTATTTGATATCACAAAACGGTACCAAAACATATAATAATATATATAATGAGCTCTGTGACCTTTGACCTTTGACCTCATGACCCCAAAATCTAATCAGATCATTGGCACCCCAAGATACATACATGACCCAAGTTTGGTGAAAATCCGTCAATCGGTTCTTGAGATAACGCGATCACGAGAACGGGACGTACGGACGGACGTACGTACGGACGGACGGACAACCCGAAAACATAATGCCTCCGGCTACTTCGTTGCGGAGGCATAAAAACAAGTTTTTATAGAGCCATGACTTCCACTGACCTGTTGCTGAGAAGTGAGCCGAGGACCATGAGGCTGTCTTCCATGAGAGCCACAATCTCGGACGTCTCGGTTCCCTTGAGCAGCAGCTCTCCCCTGGTCTTGAAGTTGGCGAAGGACAGGGTCTGGGTGTTCCAGTCAGTCACCACCTGGGCCAGCTTGGCCTCAATATCCTTCTCCTTCGTCGCTGAGATGCAGATGTCCTAGCAAGGGCAGGTTGAAATAGAGGCAAAGAGTTTAATTATAATCATACCATGTTCAATATATTTAAAACAAATCAATGTCATACTGGATGTTGTGTGAACGTACATCAGTCCTTTTACGGGAAAAATAGTCTTTATGACATGGATTGAGGAGATGAGATATCAAGAATTTGAAAAAGCTTCCTCACAAAATGTGATAAGTCTTTATTCTACTAGCCCGACTAGGCCACAAGGAAAAAAGTTAAGTTCCAGTATCGCTTATTTCAATGTCCTCCTCAAAGCCCAGCAGTAGAGCCTCCTTGATCTTTCTGAGCTTTGTTTTGAACCACCTGATTCTTGTTTGGAGGCAGGCAAAATTAGATAAACCTTAAATTTACTTGCCCGTCCAGGCCACTGGGAAAAAAGACCAAGTTAATTTCCAGCTATGCTTACTTCAATGTCCTCCTTGAAGCGCAGCAGTGGAGCCTCCATGATGTTTCTGAGCGCGAACGAGTCGGAGTCGATCTCAAATTTGTGTCCGGTGATGTTGGTGATGCGCTCCCAGTGCCGCAACTTCATGGCCTTGTTGGCCATCAGCTCCAAGAGGGGACACGTCTCGTTGAAATCGTCGATGGTCTTCTTCAATTCCAGGAACGCATCCCACTCTTTCATCCCTTTGGGGAGCTTTCGGCATCTGCAATCATCAAAATAGGTATCGATCATTTACAGAGTGATACAAAATACTACCACTGATACTTTTAGTCTAGTGAGTAGAAGGGGTGTTCGTGCACCCCGATGAGACAAATTGTAATCTATGTTACTTTATGTAAAAAAATGTGTAGAAAACGATTAGCTATGTTAACAGCGCCAAAAAGTGTCCCATGTATGATTTTTATGCAAATTTATGCAAATTATGGTAGCCATTTTGGTTTTAGACTAGTATTCATATTTTGATCATTTTCAAAGATATTTTTTTAAAGAAAGAGTCCAGACTAATGTTTTGAAGGTCAGAGAACACGATTTTATAATTAAAAATCTGATCAGATGGGTGTATGACATCATAATATGCAAATTAGGGGCAAAATTTGCATAAAATCAATATTTTCTGCATAAATAGGCGTCTATTTCATATTGCAACTTATGAAAACAATGAATGAACAATTTCTTTTGTCTATAAAAAATAAGTTCAATATATCTTCATACAAAATAAACCTTAAAAACTTTACTGCAAAACTTAAATATGCAAATTTATGCAAATTAGAATCATTGGTACAATTTACATATATTTTATGAGTTGCTTTCTTTTTAATCAAATGCGGCACATAACTACCCACTTGAAGTTTCTAAACATATGTATGGAAGGTCAATGAGTGTCATTGAATGGTGTATGAAGATAATTGAAGACTATGTGACGTCACAATATGCAAATTAGTGGCAAAATTTGCATAACAATACAGATATTTTGCATGAATCGGGTGATATTCCCGTGTTTGAGCCATGCAAACATTAAATAAACAATGTTTGAAGGCATAAATAGAGACTTATAAAATATCTTCATACAAACCAAACTTCAAAAAAATAACTACGAAACATAAATATGCAAATGTATGCAAATTAGCCCCACAGTACATAATCCTTGTATTTTAGAAGCTACTTGCTTTTTCTTTTTTTAAATCAAATACGGCACATAACTGTCCACTTGAAGTACATGTATCTTATGAGTGTCATTGAATAATGTCTGAAGAAAATAATTTTATGGTGTTATTTTAGGCAAATTAGGGGCATACTTTTTAAAAAGATCAGTTTAATATATCATATTTTGCAATACTTTATAACTAATGAAGATAATTTCTTAACAAATCGTCATCATAATGATTACACCTGCACATAAATTACATATCGCTACGATAACACTTTCATATAGTTACCAGCGTGACTTAATGTGTCAAATGTCGGAAAATTGAAGTCAGCATTACATCTAACAAGGTCAATTGTGGCACATAGCTGGACATGTAATTTAGTCTAGACATGTGTGTTAAGGGCCAATGAGCTAGAATAAACAATTGCTGAAGTTATTTGATTACACCGTGTAAAATTTAGGGATGCCTTTAATAGCAAAAATCAAATTATTTCGGTGATTTAAATCAATATTTCAAATACATACGTTCAAGACTAAACATATAACCAAGGTCTCTTCATCTGAATCTTAATGAGATCATTCATATTCACTGTCTAAAATCAAATGTCAAACATTACAACACAATGCATATATTAATGCAGATATAAGTAGACATAGCAAAATGTACATACCTATACAAATGTTTTGAGGAACAGAAAGAGGGATTGATTGACCTTTAAAGTTATTTTATAACATTTTGTCATGTGCAAAGCAAGGAAATATTATTGATGAGTATAACTGCATTAATGTGACATGTAATCCCATCATGGTTATATTAAATAAGGATTTTTTCATTCACATTATTCATTCGTCATCTTCATTTCCTAAGAAATCTTGAAAGTCTAGATCGTCATCTCCATCTCCATCTCCGCTGTCATCGCTGTCCACTTCATCATCTGAGTCTGTGCCTAACAAGTCAACCAATGACGGCGGAAGGACAGGGCATCATGACCAGACTGGTTCTAGTAATCCTTCCACAGTGAGTGTCCATCCCTGTCCTTCACTGTATGGCTCAGGTTTATCCACGATGGGCACATGTGCTCTCTTATAGAGCGCTGCACGGTGGTTGACTCGTTGAATGTGTGGCTGTAGAGCTGAGTGACAGGGTGGGACGCGGGCCAGGTCCACTTTCGATTTGGAGGTTAGCTTTTTGTCCTCACCGACCATCTTCCGAAGCAGCTTTACACGGGCTTGGTCAACTGATGACTCGCGAGCCTGCCCATACATCAGACAGGTGAACTCCTCCAACTGCTGCACTGTCTTGAGGGTTACGTTCCAGTTAGTACCGAGCTCCCTGAAGGGTTGGTGGAACTTTGGAAATTTCTGTAGCTTTTTTAGGGGACCCACTTTCCCCTTTCCTTTGAATTCAGGCACTCGTGCAATCTTCTCCGGTAAAGACGTGACAGCCAAGGAGTGTGTCACAGTAGTCCTCACGGAACGATTTTGCGAGCTCAGTCATGTTGATGAGTCGGCGATGCTTCCCAGATCCTGTATCAAGGTACACATTCAGGTTGATTGAGTGTGCATGATGGAGAAGTATGACGAAGATATCCGTGTCTGGGGTCCTGACAACGGCATCCTTGTATCCGAGAGAGGCGGCGTAATGGAGGTACACCACTACCCGTGTATCTGTCTCTTCCTAGTTGCTGTAGATAGTCGGGATCTCTTGCACTTCAACCTACGTATATATAAAAAATGAAAATGCAAGGTAAGTATCAGTGACACAGAATAGTTACAGTATATTACTAACATAATAATATTACAGACAATATTTATCAGATAATTGAACAAAAATGTAGGTAATGCAATACATTACGTTACTTTGTTTATGGAAGCGTTTTTACTTAAATACTACCGAAACTACAACTTACATTGTTGTTCGATGAAATGAATTGATGGCCTCTACCCTCCACGATTAGGACAGCCATATCAGCCCTCGACAGTCTTGAAACCGCTTCGTGACTACTCCAAACTTTCAGCAGAAGCTGACAAAGCTGTTTTTTGTTGTCATCGTTCACCAAGAAGGTTTTGAAGTTTTGGGATTTGATGGATTTCGGGTGGTAACTATATGTTGAGAACAGGAAATGCTTCTTGGCTACCATCTGACTGAGGACCTGCAGACATATCTCACCCCATGTTGGAGGTAGGTTGTCAAGAACATGAAGCAGCGCCATACCGTCTTGAATGAACAGAGCACCATCTGGATACGGTAGAACTTCTGGAGTGGTGTCTTCCAAAAGGTTGTGTAGAAGAACAGCCTTGTTGGTTTTTGAGAAGAAACCATCTGGAGTTCTACCGTATCCAGATGGTGCTCTGTTCATTCAAGACGGCATGGCCCTGCTTCATGTTCTTGACAACCTACCTCCAACATGGGGTGAGATATGTCTGCAGGTCCTTAGTCAGATGGTAGCCAAGAAGCATTTCCTGTTCTCAACAGATAGTTACCACCCGAAATCCATCAAAGCCCAGGAGAGATTGCCCCGTGGCAGCTCTGAGAAGATCATTCTAGCTGGCCCAGCTACCAGGAAGCCGTACAACTTCAAAACCTTCTTGGCGAACGATGACAACAAAAAACAGCTTTGTCAGCTTCTGCTGAAAGTTTGGAGTAGTCACGAAGCGGTTTCAAGACTGTCGAGGGCTGATATGGCTGTCTTAATCGTGGAGGGTAGAGGCCATCAATTCATTTCATCGAACAACAATGTAAGTTGTAGTTTCGGTAGTATTTAAGTAAAAACGCTTCCATAAACAAAGTAACGTAATGTTTTGCATTACCTACATTTTTGTTCAATTATCTGATAAATATTGTCTGTAATATTATTATGTTAGTATATTGTAACTATTCTGTGTCACTGATACTTACCTTGCATTTTCTTTTTATATATATGTAGGTTGAAGTGCAAGAGATCCCGACTATCTACAGCAACTAGGAAGAGACAGATACACGGGTAGTGGTGTACCTCCGTTACGCCGCCTCTCTCGGATACAAGGATGCCGTTGTCAGGACCCCAGACACGGATATCTTCGTCATACTTCTCCATCATGCACACTCAATCAACCTGAATGTGTACCTTGATACAGGATCTGGGAAGCATCGCCGACTCATCAACGTGACTGAGCTCGCAAAATCGTTCGGTGAGGACTACTGTGCCACACTCCTTGGCTGTCACGTCTTTACCGGAGAAGATTGCACGAGTGCCTGAATTCAAAGGAAAGGGGAAAGTGGGTCCCCTAAAAAAGCTACAGAAATTTCCAAAGTTCCACCAACCCTTCAGGGAGCTCGGTACTAACTGGAACGTAACCCTCAAGACAGTGCAGCAGTTGGAGGAGTTCACCTGTCTGATGTATGGGCAGGCTCGCGAGTCATCAGTTGACCAAGCCCGTGTAAAGCTGCTTCGGAAGATGGTCGGTGAGGACAAAAAGCTAACCTCCAAATCGAAAGTGGACCTGGCCCGCCTCCCACCCTGTCACTCAGCTCTACAGCCACACATTCAACGAGTCAACCACCGTGCAGCGCTCTATAAGAGAGCCCATGTGCCTATCGTGGAGAAACCTGAGCCGTACAGTGAAGGACAGGGATGGACACTCACTGTGGAAGGATTACTAGAACCAGTCTGGTCATGTTGCCCTGTCCTTCCGCCGTCATTGGTTGACTTGTTAGGCACAGACTCAGATGATGAAGTGGACAGCGATGACAGCGGAGATGGAGATGGAGATGACGATCTAGACTTTCAAGATTTCTTAGGAAATGAAGATGACGAATGAATAATGTGAATGAAGAAATCCTTATTTAATAGAACCATGATGGGATTACATGTCACATTAATGCAGTTATACTCATCAATAATATTTCCTTGCTTTGCACATGACAAAATGTTATAAAATAACTTTAAAGGTCATTCAATCTCTCTTTCTGTTCCTCAAAACATTTGTATAGGTCTGTACATTTTGCTATGTCTACTTATATCTGCATTAACATATGCATTGTGTTGTAATGTTTGACATTTGATTTTAGACAGTGAATATGAATGATCTCATTAAGATTCAGATGAAGAGACCTTGGTTATATGTTTAGTCTTGAACGTATGTATTTGAAATATTGATTTAAATCACCGAAATAATTTGATTTTTGCTATTAAAGGCATCCCTAAATTTTACACGGTGTAATCAAATAACTTCAGCAATTGTTTATTCTAGCTCATTGGCCCTTAACACGCATGTCTAGACTAAATTACATGTCCAGCTATGAGCCACAATTGACCTTGTTAGATGTAATGCTGACTTCAATTTTCCGACATTTGACACATTAAGTCACGCTGGTAACTATATGAAAGTGTTATCGTAGCGATATGTAATTTATGTGCACGTGTAATGATTATGATGACGATTTGTTAAGAAATTATCTTCATTAGTTATAAAGTATTGCAAAATATGATATATTAAACTGATCTTATAAAAAGTATGCCCCTAATTTGCATAAAATAACACCATAACATTATTTTCTTCAGACATTATTCAATGACACTCATAAGATACATGTACTTCAAGTGGGCAGTTATGTGCCGTATTTGATAAAAATTAAAAAAAGCAAGTAGCTTCTAAAATACAAGGATTATGTACTGTGGGGCTAATTTGCATACATTTGCATATTTATGTTTCGTAGTTATTTTTTTGAAGTTTGGTTTGTATGAAGATATTTTATAAGTCTCTATTTATGCCTTCAAACATTGTTTATTTAATGTTTGCATGGCTCAAACACAGGAATATCACCCGATTCATGCAGAATATATTTATTGCTATGCAAATTTTGCCACTAATTTGCATATTGTGACGTCACATAGTCTTCAATTATCTTCATACACCATTCAATGACACTCATTGACCTTCCATACATATGTTTAGAAACTTAAGTGGGTAGTTATGTGCCGTATTTGATTAAAAAGAAAGCAACTCATAAAATATATGTAAATTGTACCAATGATTCTAATTTGCATAAATTTGCATATTTAAGTTTTGCAGTAAAGTTTTTAAGGTTTATTTTGTATGAAGATATATTGAACTTATTTTTTATAGACAAAAGAAATTGTTCATTCATTGTTTTCATAAGTTGCAATATGAAATAGACGCCTATTTATGCAGAAAATATTGATTTTATGCAAATTTTTCCCCTAATTTGCATATTATGATGTCATACACCCATCTGATCAGATTTTTAATTATAAAATCGTGTTCTCTGACCTTCAAAACATTAGTCTGGACTCTTTCTTAAAAGAAATATCTTTGAAAATGATCAAAATATGAATACTAGTCTAAAACCAAAATGGCTACCATAATTTGCATAAATTTGCATAAAAATCATACATGGGACACTTTTTGGCGCTGTTAACATAGCTAATCGTTTTCTACACATTTTTTTACATAAAGTAACATAGATTAAAATTTGTCTCATCGGGGTGCACGAACACCCCTTCTACCCACTAGACTATTTTTAGCAGACATAAGAATGTGCAAAATCAGGGTGACCTCTCCTGAAATAGTTGAAACTTAGCATCAATTGCCACCGATTGTAAACCATTTATAGCATTTTGTAGTTGCCATTATCTTAAGTTTTACACTATCTTAAGTATTACACTATCTTAAGTGTTACAAATGTGCAATGAAATAGGGCTGATGATCATTCATTATGCAATGGGACTGACTGATGCTTTTTAATGAAAAAAGGCCTGAATAATTCATGAGAAATGTGTTCTAATAGGATTCTAGTCTCCAGAGACAGTTTGTCACCGTCATTGTCTCAATATTGGGCTATAAAGATATGATCGATGCATACCTGTTCTGGAAGTCGAGAAGCTCCTGCATGATGGCATCGATGTCCACCTCGCTCCACAGGATGTCGTAGTAGCCGTTGACACGGTCGATGACGTCGTTGTAGAGGCCGTACAGCTTCTGCAGGAGATTGAGCTCTTTCTTGGTCTTCATCAAAGTGGGGTAGTCAGAGACGGACAGGCCAAACAGTTGCTCTCCAGCCGAGTAGGTGTTGAATCTGCGCCACAGGTCATCAAATCTTGTCTTTTGAAGAAAAGATAAAAAGCGAAATTAAGAAACAATAAACAAGACTAGACGATAAGAATTCATTAGGGTTAAGTAGTCAGAGACGGACAGGCCAATCAGCTGCTCACCAGCCGAGTAGGTGTTGAATCGGAGCCACGCAGAGGTCATCAAATCTTGTCAACAGAAAAAAAATGAAATGAAGAATAATGTAAATAGACTCAACAATAAGCTTCTGTAAAAGGTTGAGCTCTTTCTTGGTCTTTATCAGAGTGAGGTAGTTGGAGACAGACAGGCCGAACAGCTGCTCACTGGCACAGTAGGTGTTGAATCGGCGCCACAGGTCATCAAATCTTGTCTAACGGAAAGAACCAATTGAAAAGAAAATTAAACTAGACTGCACAGTAACCTTCTGTAGGAGATTGATAATTTCTTGGTTTTGTATCAGGTTTTTTTGTAGTCAGAGGCCCCATTGCAGAAAGATATACAATTGATTATAATTTACAATTATTCGTAAGTCAGAAAATGTGCGCATTTCAACCAATCAGATTTGCGTATTTAGGGTGGTATTCTAATATTTTTCCTAGATATCTTCCTAAGTTCTTGCCTAAGTCAGGAAGTTAGGAAGTGCTTAGGAAGTGCAAAATTGGTATTCCAATATGTTGACTTAGTAAGATCTTAATGCAAATAAGTAAGCTTTTGGCCACGCCCACAAGGCAGCTGTGAGCCAATGACTGATGTTGTTTCATTATCAAGCATCCAATCAGAAAGGAGAGGGAAGCCATAGTAACTATCATTAAAGACACTTTGCGTAAAAGCTGTGCAAATGCGCTTGCTGTATTGTCTTTGATCTGCGCCATGAAAGTTTTCAATTCAATTCAATTCAGTTTATTCAACACTTGTCATAAAATACATCAAATGCAAAAAATACAAAAATACAGAGATAGAAAAAAAAACATAAAAGACATTCATATGACAGTGTTAGGGGTTAACAGAAAGGAGTAAGGCTCCTTATATGAAAGCTAACCCCTGAAGTGCAGTGCGCGCTTATGTAATGGCCACTGATTTTGTAGGTCACTGCTATGTTTTGTACACAACAAATGTGAGATAGGAAAGGGGTCAGGCTTTCCTAAATACTTTCCTAGAAATTTCTTCCTGAATGCATTTTAGAATACCACTTCACTAATTTGCATATTTTCCTATGTTATTGCCTAAAGTTAGGAAACAAAGTTAGGAAGTGACTTAGGAAGATATTTAGGAAGAATATTGGAATACCAATAGGGCCAAATCATGACTTAGGAAGAAATACTGACTTAGGACAAATTTTAGAATGCCACCCTTAGAACACATGATCTGACTTACAATTGATTGTATCTCTTTCTGCACATTACGTTTCACCCAAGTTAGAAAATATCCGCTTCTCAGGCCTGAGGAGAGGTTGAGAGATTCGTGCCTCTAGTAGAATTTTATCACCGTTTACACCGTTCTTATCGGTTTACTGCATGTAACCGGAGGAGATTATCTCTATAATATCACTAGGTCTCGGGGGGCAGTTAACAGGGCATGGAATGTTGACGAAAGCTATTAAAATGGTTGAGTTGATTTCCACCGTGGTGGAGATCACGGCTAACTTAGTGAAACGTAATGAACGGATGCCCATGACAGACAAGACAAACTGGTGCTCACTTGCCGAGTAGGTGCTAAATTTGCACCACAAGTCATCAAATCTTGTCTTTGACCAAATGCAAGAAATAAACAATAGAAACATTTATTTGAACATGTAGCACGAATATATAATCCATTTCAGAACAGCCAGCAAGTGTTACAAGCACATTAAAACATTGCTTAAAAGCGGAAATTCATCTATACGGTTAAGTTAATGACACTTTCGTATTCATTTGACTCTGAAACGAATATCATATGTTGTTATTTGCATTTTAATTAATCATTCTACTGTATCACTACGCCTGAATGGTAAAGGTATGCTAAGTCATTGTTCAAAATATAATTCACAAACCTGGAAAACTTGCAGTCTGACATTGGCCTCCTCTGGTGAAATACCCTGTACCATGGGTCCATTCTATGATAAAAAGTGATATTTTAAGTCAAAAGTACATTAAACACAAGTATCATTTAGAAGAACTGAGAACTTCATATGCATGAACAGATCAAGCCATTAAAATTTTTTTGTTTGTAAAATCGTGATATTTTGTGATCAAATGGGTTACAAGTTCCGCAAATGACACACATTAAACTATTTATGCTAAGAAATAGCAGGATGCATTTTTCGAAAATCAACTCCCATAACAACCGGTTTAATTTTATATTTTTGTTATGCCTTTTATTGCAAAAAGGTAATATTATTTGTTTACAAAGCTGTCCAAGAACATGCTGCTATCTATGGTGTACAGTTGCATGCACAAATCATCGAAATCCATCAAAAAAACAGTTCATTCATTACCTCATCGTATTCTGCATCAAATGATGCATTGTCCACTGTGAATGTCTCTACAGCAGTCAGCAGCTCTGCCTTGAACTCAGGCTGGATCTTTACAAGGTGGGCCTGGACTTGAGACTACAGTTGAAAAGTAGGTTCAAGCAAGATTTGGCGTAAATATTAAAAATTAATGGAAAATGCCAATAAACAAAAACAACATACATACATTTAAAACATCTAGGTAGACATTTATTGGTATATCTAGTATTGTTTAGTGCATATAAATTGGGAATAAGGTAGAAATATCATTTTTGTTTTGATGTCTGTTTGCAATTATTAACAGCTTCCTTCAATTTAAGCTGATGTTATTCACATTGACTATACAAAATGAAAATGTAATCATATTAGGGATCGTTTTGCAATTTGATTTTGGTAGAACAAAGCCCGAGTATTTTGGGGACCAGTCCTGAATGGATTAACCAAATTTATAAAGATAATTGTAAATATTCTTGTATTTCATTAACCAAAGTTATGAAGATACATTGTCAATAACTATCTTTTTAGATCTAAAGCCTGAATTTTTGTTTGTGTTGGACTTTTTCTTAGTTTTGAATGAGTTAAGTTATGTTGAACTTACAGCCTGTCTGCTGAGTTTCTGGAAGGAGTATCTGAGGGTGTCCACTCGGTCAGCCTCCTCCTTGGGCACTGACACCTCAAACTTCTGCAGCATTGAGTAGGCTTCCTGCAATGCAAATACAAACAAAATAGCGTAAACACAAACATGCTCGCTATTGTTAATGCAAATTTGTCTTAGTGAAGTAAATAGCTATTTACATTTTTTTGACTAACTTAGTTTATCATGAGTCTTTAGGTACAGACACCTGGAACCTCTGCAGCATGGAAAACACTTCCTGCAATTAAAGTAATAGAGAAAAGATAAACAGTCTCTTATTAAATATAAATATTTGTCTTAAAGGGACAGGTCCACTTTTACAAAACGGACGGATGGGGATCAATGTAACATGCAAAAAAAAAAATCAGAGCGAACAGCCCTCTAATTTGGATTCTACGAATGTACCCATTTAACCGACGTCCCTCCGGTTAATCAGTTTTAGGTCTATAACTCCACGAAAAAGAGATTTCAAGCCCTAATTTGTTCAGGCATGCTATTAAATGACATTTCCTTTCATATAAGACAATAACCTCACAACTTTTGAATTTTGGCTTGCCAAAGAGGATCTCTCCCTTTAATGGAGTAAATGCCATATTGTTTACTAATTAAGTTTATGAATTATAATTGCCACATCATCCAGATCTTTGATGGATCGATCTGCCAAGCTGCTTGGGGTACACACAAACAATTGAATTAATCTATCTCTCTATTCTTTAATTACTTACCTCTATAGGTCCCAGTGTCATATCAATGCGGATGTCTTGCTGCCTGATCATCTCCAAGGCGCCCATGGCATTGCGCACGTCGTCCAGATCTTTGATGGGTCTGCCCAGCGGCTTGGTGCAGTCTGTGACAAAGTTTGAGATGTCGTCCATCTTGGCGCAGTACTCCTTGTTGAGGCTGTGGCCGAGCAGCATCTTCCAGGCTCGAGCCTCCACTGTCAGCGACAGTCTGATGCGCTCTGAAGAAGAAAAAAAAGGATTACAAAGGCATCATTCACATACAAGAACTTGTATTATAGTTCATGTAATATATTTTTTGGTTGAAATATGAAACCAGCTTTTTTTCAATTTCTCCTTGCTATTAAGTATGATTTTATATTAAACAAATTTGGGCTACATCGAGTCCTGCATACTATCTTGTACGTTGGGAGCCTTCCCGAGGCGATGTCAAATTTTCTAATGTTGGTAACATTTTCCGACTATAAAAGGGAGCTACATTATATTAGGTTTCTTCAATGCTTCTCAACTTTGAACGTTATCATCTGTTCTCATAAGTACAAAAACTGACAAAATGGTCTTCTCGCTCTCACCCAATGACACGTACCTGTGAAGAGCACTATGGCTCCAACTTGAATGGTGGGGTCAATTTCCTCAATCTGTGTCTCCAGGTCCTGGTAGCTCAGGATCTCCTGCTTCCACTCCGAGAGGATTGGCTCTGTCTCTATGAATTTCTGCAAGACGTCGAGAGTGTAATTGGAGAGATTGAATTATGGAAGTTAAATATGGCTCTGAGTTTTTGAACTTAGCAGAATCTTTATCAGAGGCAGTGTTACAAGAGTAGCAAGTAGACAGTTGATTAATATAAACAAAAACCAGGAAAGAAAAGGATGGGGGGACATAAATCAAATGGAACAAACGTATGGTCGTAATAGTCACGTTGGTGTGGCCAGATGAAAAGATTAATTAGCACAATATTCAATCTGTCAAGTGATGAGTGCAATTTAGAATGTTTTATTGATATTGCTATGTAGCTGAATGCTTTCTCTAATTTACTGCAACTACCTTTGTTTATTCCAGCTAATTTCTCCAGCTACCTCATGGCAAAGACATAACAAATAAATCATACTATTTATTAAAACCAGGAGAAATATACACAAAACATTCAATAAGTTCTAAATATATGTAATACCTTAACACTTTCATTCCTGTCACCCTCCCACAGATACTGGTATCCGGAGAAGACCTCCAGAGCCTCCTGTATCTTAGGCTTGGCCTGGCTGATGGCATTGCTCAGCATCATCTGCAGCTTCTGGATGTCCTTGTGGTCTGCAATGCTCTTGTAGTAATTCTTAACTTTCTGGGGTGGGATGGGTTGCATGGGTACATCTGCTGCCAAACAGATACAAACAAAGATTATGTACATAAAACATGGTAAAATGAATGGACTTCACACAATAAATGTGAATCAAATTTGGGCCAGGTCATGGTAATGGCTTTGCTACGCATCATCTGGATTTTCAAGATATGTCTCTGTGGTCTGCAATACTTTTGTAGTAGTTCTTCAGTTTCTGGGATGGAATTGGTTCCATGGGTACATCTCCTAGCACACAAATATAACAGAAATAATCTACGTCATAACAGAATCATATCACTATGTTCATATCAAGAGAAGATTTAGCCAGGCGGGTATAATAGGGCATTGCTCAGTATCATACAGAATTGACAGATGTCCTTGTGGCTTGCAATACTCTTCTAGAAGGTCTTTGGTTTCTGGGGTGGGATATGGGTTCCTTCAGGTATATCTCCTGGCACATAAAACAGTCATAATTACATAACCAACAATGGCTAAATAACCCGAAACAAGGTTTATAATATGTGACCCATCATGGAAAAAGGATAGCATGATTCAGAATTGTACATTTTGTTTGAACCTCCACAGCAACTGGTCTGGTCTGGTTGTTCTTATGGATTGGCTGGCCCATTTTCTGTTCCGACTGGACAATAACCATAACAGGTTATTATGACAAAAATCAAAATGATCATATAGAGGTACATGTAGTATAGTTTTGCCTAATATTTCAAATATTATAACATTGTGCATGTACCTGAAAAGGTAGCGGGTTTGTGTTTCCCCGGTTCTTCGAAGGCAACAGAAGGCTGGATGGATGGCCGGAATCGCTTCTGGCCCCACTGGGCAACACCCCGACTGACCTCCAGCACGCAGGAGGTGGCCTTGTTCAGAGCTTGCTGCACATCATCCAGACTTGGCTGCAAAACCTGGTGGTCGATGAGTGAACAAGGAAAAATAATTAATCAAACACTGCTGAGATGCCAGTCAGCTAAAAGTTGAGAGCCACAAATTGAGTCATGATACCTGATTTATAGTGTATAAAATGAATTATTAGATTGCAGCCTGAAGTTTTAAGTAATCCAGAGCTTGAACTCAGATTTTGATCGGAAACACAGGCATCATGATCGTTGAGTTTTGGGTCCAAAAGCAAAAGTATTTAATATTATACACATATTTCAAAGGGCTGCACCATTAGTATACGCATGATTTCCCAACAGTTCTGTGTTACTGTTGGTCTGAGAATTTTCCTACCATCAATTTGTTTTACTTTATAGTATCTACTTTATATGAAACTTACCACATTTGGAATAGCAAGAGCTACGTTGACTTTGAAGAATGGGCTCCTTTCCCTTTGCCTGGCTCGTTTGCCATAGGACTCTCTTCTTCCAATGGGTCTGCGAACATTAACAAATAAAGTTTATCATGATATTGACTGCTTTGTATGTTTGTTTTGTATGACATATATGCACATTTTATAAATTCAAGTCTAGGTTTCTCAGCCAGGTCAGAGCAGCATCTGTTGTCTGATGAATCCCCTCAAAACTATCAGGGAAACGTCGGAGAGGGGAGTCATTTACCATATGCTGCACTGTCTGGTCTGGATTCCCGCAGTCACATGCAGGGCTGTCATTTTCCATCGATGGAGATGATGGGCTGACCTTGCATGGAGTGTTCTTATCCTGTTCAGAGTCACCCATTGCTTTCTTGGGAGGTTGAAGCCTGCTGGCTCTGATGTAGGGTCCTGTACAAGGTCTTGATTAGGGAAGTCGGATTCCGCCCAGGTTTTGCGCCATTCTCCTTTTAGGTCAAACTCTTCAGGAGACTTTGCAGAAGTCCAAAAGGGTGTCCGTGATTTAAGGCGCATGTTGGGTAGGTTCCCTAGGTCCTCGTGGATAGGTAGGTCTGGGTTGGTGGAGGTGCGGTGTAGTTCCTTGTGCATTATCTCCTGTCTGCGTACTCCAGGGGGAGCGATGTGGGAGAGAGCTGGTAGCCATTGAAGAGGTGTTGACTTAAGGCTGCCAGTAATTATTCTCATAGCTGAGTTCAAAATGACATCTATCTTCTTGGTATGGCAGCTCTCTATCCACACTGGTAAGCAGTACTCTGCAACAGAGTAGACTAGTCCGAAGTCGAAATTCCCATAGAAACCCATAGAAAACCCATAGGAAATTCCTATGGGTTTCTATGGGTTTCTATGGGACCAACAGAAACCCAGAAAATAAAACCCATAGAAACCCATAGGACCCATAGAAACTCACAGGACCCATAGAAACCCACACCCATAGAAACTTGTAGGACCCATAGAAACCCACAGGACCCATAGAAACCCACACCCATAGACACTCGTAGGACCCATAGAAACCCACAGGACCCATAGAAACCCATAGAAACCAACAGACCCATAGAAAATTTGCATATTCATGCAAGACTCATCCATATCATTCATGCAACAAAATATGATGTTTATGTATTTGTTATTTGTTTAACACACATATTCACTTTTAATGGTGCATATTTTAATGAAATAATATATAATCAATTTATTCACCACATTTTCAATTCCTAGATGGGAATTAATATTTCCAGAAAACAATATAAATATGATAGAATATTGTACTAACCAAGGAAAAGTATTTTAACTGCAAATACATATACCTCAATGTATTGTTCAGCTTTAAATTAAATTCTTAACCCTCTTCAACAAGAGGCAATGCCTTGCTTGCCCTATTGCACTGTCTGAAGAGGTTGATAAGGAAAATATCAGTATGAATTATCATTTAATGATTCCCTAAAGGAGAATTTAATTGATAATTCTCTATGCATTTTCTATTGGTCCCATAGACATTTTTGTATGGGTTTTCTATTGGTCCCACAGAGATTATCTATGGGGTTTTATTAGTCCCATAGATATTTCTCTATGGGTTTTCTATTGGTCCCATAGAGATTTCTCTATGGGTTTTCTATTGGTCCCATAGAGATTTCTCTATGGGTTTTCTTTTGGTCCCATAGAGATTTCTCTATGGGTTTTCTATTGGTCCCATGTTCCATTTTCCCTATTGAAAACCCATAGGCCTATGGGTCTATGGGTTTTCTATGGGTTTAGGTTCTATGGGAATTTAGACTTGGGGTGCTATGCAGGCTGTTCGAAGGGTTTGTGTGCATGAACCCCAGCTGTTTCCTGCAAGCTTCCGGATAATGTTGACTCTGGTCTTCAGTTTTCCAGAAACCCTCTTGAGATGTTAACGATAGGTGAGGCTGCGGTCCAGGGTAACTCCAAGGTATTTGGGGAACACTTCATGCTTGACTGTTTTGCCACAGAAGGTGAACTTTAGTTCTGTTTTCGCTTGTCGGTTACTGAGGTGGAAGGCAGTGGTTGTAGTCTTAATGGGATTGGGACAAAGGCGCCAGTAGGTGAAGTAGTCCTCCATCTTCTTCATGTCTTCGGTGAGGGTTGTGCTAAGTACGTTGAAATCGGTGGATTGGGTAGCTAATGCAAGATCATCTGCATATGCAAATTTCCTGGAAGTGGTCTCCGGCATGTCACTTACATAGATGATGAAAAGCATCGGGGCCAAGACAGATCCTTGAGGGAGGCCGTCGTTGAGGGTTCTAGCCAAGCTTGTTTGTCCTCCAAGTGAAACTCTGAATCTTCTGTTGCTGAGTATGGAAGCAAGGATGCGCATGGTTGTCTGACACTTGAAGATGCGGGAGGCTTTGAGTAGCAGGCCATGTCTCCATACAGTGCCGTAGGCTGATGAGAGGTCAATTGCTTGGGTATGGTGGAAAGATTCTTCTATCCTTACATTTATTGATGATGATTTACATGTATCTTGTAGCAAAATCAAATCGTCTTGAATGGGTTAAAGTCATTTGACACTTAATTTGTGAGAATCAGAAATACTGTTACAAATTTGCATGATTTCCCATGCATTTAAAGTGGATGGACTCCTACCCAAAAATTATAAGTTTTGTCTGTATAATGTGCTAATGTAAAGAAGACTTTTTTCTTGTTGAGGTACAGCTGGGCATTCCATTCCAGGTGGCTTTGAGCATGGCCTCCGGGATGCGATGGTTGAAGTGAAGCACCAATGCCTGGCACTCCTCCTGACCATTGCCCCAAGCAATAAATTAATTAATGTGAATGGTCATTTATATATCACCAAGATATGACAACTGATATCAATTGACCAATTCACTCCTCAATGTGTACTCACGTGAAGAAGAAAACTCTTTTCTTGATGGAGTCCAGGGCATTCCTGGTGGCTTTGAGCAGGGCCTCCAGGATGCGATGGTTGAAGTGGAGCACCAACTCCTGGCACTCCTCCTGCAGTAGCTGCTCTTCCCCGATGCTCTCTGTGGTGGCCAGGCTAATTTCAGACTCGGATGATTCTGTTTTATCTGTCATGGACACAATATAATTGTCACAACTAAGTAGCGTTCTCTCTTACATTCAACTAGTATACCTAGCAAATTAGAATTATCCATCTCAAATGCCCAGGATCTTGTTTAATACTATAAACCCCCATGTCCCCTTTGATCTTAGGTCTTAGGATACTCCTAGGCCATATGTTTTCTCTTGCTGAAAAGAAATCTTGTCTTTTTTGCCCCAAACATTTTGAATAGTTTTCCACAGAACTTCTGAGAACTTTCACCTTCTTTTATTGAATATGACAAACACAGGAATTTGGTAATAATTACTACAAAAAGTACATACCATCTCCGTCCGATCCATAATCATTGGTATCCTGTGTGCTTGGTTTGAAGTAGCAGGATACGCGGTGGGCCTGCTCTATGAAGAGATCCACCAGATCATTGACTGCCTCCTCCACACGCATGCTGACCTTGTCCAGCAATAGGGCATTCTGCCCACAGCATGACTACAATCAATCAGAATAATAATAATTATATTGATAGATTGATAGTTTAGATTATATCCTACATGAATTAAATCCTGTTCAGTGATTGGTCTACATAGCGTCATGTGACCAAACATAGTAATGCCCATGGAGAAAAATGTGCTATGCGTGACGTCATTCATGGAATAGTATACAAATATACAATGACACTCGAGGATCTAGCTAAAACTATTCGCATCGAAGGAACATCAAATAGTACTGTTCTCCCGAGGGCCATCGGCCCGAGGGAGAATGGTACTATTGTTGTTCCTGAGTGCGAATAGTTTTAGCTTGTTCCGAGAATGAGTCATTGTATATTTGTTTTATATCCCTTCCACCTGTATCGTTCAAATCAAATTAAAGTATAATATAAAGAAAAACAAACCATTGATAGTATTAATATAAAGGAAAACAAACACTTACTGTGTTCTGTTTGTGACACTGGCCCCCTTTGCGTAATATTCCTAGCGCAGAGCGCGTATTGCGCTACCTTTCCATTCATGAGTACGTGCATTAACAACTATTGCGCGCCCAAATGCAAAATACGCGCAGCTATATGAATAATTAACCTGCTTTACATAAACATGTATAATTGAATGGGGAAATACATTACACATGTATACACACGGTTTGCCAGTGCAGTGACCGCTGCAATTTAATTGTCGAATGACGAATTACTGTCACGGCCACTGAAGATCAACGATGCAAATTGTGCCCCATTTTCGGAAGTTTTACATTCGAATACCGCCATGTTGTACATGAAATGCATCTCTAGAATATTCTTTGGAACTTATTGATATTCACGGGTAAAAATATTCTGTATTTTTTGTTTAATTACTCTTTAGAAAGCTGGTCGAGCATCTATCGCAAGCTAAAACAAGACATCCGCTTGCTGAGAGGTTGTTATAACACGCATCTCTACACCTGAGCGGGCAAAAAATCTATGATCTTGCTTTGCTTGTTTTGTTTTTATTTATTTTGTTTGGGGGGAGGGGGGGGGCAAAAAAAAAGCATAGTACCTTTTTTCCCGGGGAAAAGGTGAACTATGCGTGACGTCAGCAATACAAAGGGTACTATTTACCGGGAAACGTCTTTTCTAGTCAAAACTATTCTTTTTCTTGTTGTGTACACTCCTAATGCAACAATCTTACAAGAAGGGATATAATAAATGCTATTCCATGAATGACGTCATAGACGCCGGGTGATCATATTGAGCCTATAGAGATGCGTGTTATAAAACTTCCCTGCGAGCAGATGTCTTGTTTTAGCTCGCGAAAGATGCTCGACGAGATTTCCCAAAGAGTATTTTAAAAAGAAATACAGAATATTTTCACCCGTGAATATCAATAAATTCCAAAGAATATTCTAGAGATGCATTTCATGTATAACGTAGCGATATTCAAATTTAACAATTCCGACAATGGTGCACATTGTGCATCGTTGTCCATATGTGGTCGTGACACTAATTCGTCATTCAACAATCAGCGGAGTGCACTGCATGCACTGCACTGCACTCGCTGTATGTGTAATGTACGAATAACTATTTTCCCCATTCAATTACACGTGTGTATGTAAAGCGGGTCAATTATTCACTTTGATGCACGCGTTTTGCATTTGGGTGCGCATTAGTTGTTAATGCGCGTAACCATGAATGGAAAGAAAGCGCAATACGCGCTCTGCACTAGGACTGTTGCGCAAAGGGGGTCAGTGTCACAAACAGAACATAGTACAGTAAGTGCAGTGATGGTTCCATGATCAATGGTTTGTTTTCCTTTATTGAAATCATTTATTTTTGCGATGATTATCATTATGCGAAGGATATAAAACAAATATATCATGCACGGTGACAGAAAAAGCACTATGTTCTTCGGGTCTACGACCCTCAGAACATAGTGCTTTTCCTGTCACCTCGGAATCCATAATTTCAACTAGAGGCTCTCAGTGCATGGTATATTTGTTTAATATGATGATGGTGATGATGGTGATGAAGATGATGATGATGACGATGATAACGATGACGCAGTATCATCGCTTCTGGTGAGCCTGCTCACACCGGGCATTCACAATAATACTAATAATATTGATAGTTCAGATTAAGAGTTGTATGATAATGATGATGATTGATGATGATGACGACATTGATGCTGATGATTATGATTAGTAGGACAACCGGTTGAGCGGCCTGCTTCAGGAAAATATCCACCAGATCAGTGGCAAAAAAACTAACTAACGGTACGAATACAAAGTCTGTTATATTTGATACCCAGACCAGCAAGTACAATTTAGCACATAACAACATGTTAGTGCCTTGTAATGACCAGCAGCAAGTTCTAATTTGTATACAGGTTTACAAGACAACAGTTTCTTATTTGTATCTTACCTGGGTCTTAGTTATGATTTCTTCTGCAGTCAGTGCATTATCTTGAGGGAGCTCAACCAGTGTGGAAGTGGAGATTCCGATCAGGCCTGAGTCGATACGAGCCTCCTTGATGTCATTCACCTATTAAACACATAGATACACAGAGGTTATATAGTTATGGAAGGATCTAGCTAAGTCGTTTACCTCAACAATATTGCGCCTTCTATATACAAATTATTTTATCCTGGTTTGAGCCATATTGCCCTGTGCAAGCGCAAAAAGCATTTAATGGAATACATTCCCTGCTAGATACCCATTTACTAAACTGTGGTTAAAAGCAGGATATGTTGATAAAACTGCATGCCTTGCTGAAGGATACAAGTGCTGTGATTGGGAATTAGACCCATTGAACCCTTGTATTGAAAGACAAAGGCCTAAACCAATACATAAACATTTTATCATACATGTAGGTCTATATCCCAAATCATGACATGTGCTGCAGACAAGATGTGGACAATTTTGTTTATAAAAATGCTTCTTAGGCAAACAATTTCATCCTCAGTTTTTTTTTTCTTTTTCAAGTAGGTTATCCCATTCCTTACTTTAGATTTGCTAATCCCCAAAGACTTAAAGGGTACCATCACCCAAAAATAATATTCTTATAAATGAAAGGTAACATCTTTAGTAGCCCATTCCATCAACGAGTTCACAAAAATATGTTTCCAGGAAGAAAAAAAATATAATTGGAAAACGCATCATTCTAAAGCATGCGTATCTATTTGATGTCACAAAACGGTACCAAAACATATAATTATGTGTTGTTCTTTGCCTGGTGGTCCTCTTTAATACAGGATCCGCCAGGTTCCCAAAGGCAATCGGTTCAACTTACTTGTTTGACGAGCAGTGAGAGATCCCTGAGGGTGGTTCTGATGGTGTCAAAATAGGAGTCCAGATTGAGTGAGGTCCAGGTCAGCATGGTTAGGCCAGGCTGGATGGCTATGTCCACCTTCTTGGTGTGTGGAGTCATCAACTGGACAAAGATGCCGCCAATCTCTGATCTAACGGTGGCATTCTCTTCCAAGATAGACTGGAATCAAAAAATCAATCACAAACATTCAGTGGTAAAAGCATGTTATAGGCAAGAAGATCGATGTACAGAATTTTGACAATCTAGTATAGATAGTGAGGTCCACTTTCTTAATGTGTATGGAATGGATAGTCATCAACTGGACAAACGGCTGCAGTCTAAAAGATAGACTGTATGAGAATGTCACAAAAAATACCGGTAAACTGCATTGTTGAAAGTGCTCAACGATCTCCTCCTTGCTGTTGACAAGGGCAATGAGGCTGCTCTTCTTCTTCTGGACTATTCGGCAGCGTTTGACACGCTCGATCACACCTTGCTACTACAACGAATTAGTAATAACTATTCCATCACAGGCACTGTCATCCAATGGATCAAGTCATATCTTCAAGACCGCACACAGAGGGTGATAATCAATGGGACCTGTTCAACTCCTAGTTCTCTCAGCTGTGGAGTTCCGCAAGGGTCCATTGCTGGCCCCCTGCTTTTCCTCCTCTATACGGGTCCTCTCGCAAGAATCATCAATTGTCATCGTGGTGTCAACTACTCTATGTACGCCGATGACACTCAGATTTACATAACTATGTCACCTGGCGATAGGGTTGCTGCTGTTAACTCACTGAGAGAATGTCTCATGGACGTCAAAGCCTGATCCACTACCAGACTCCGTCTGAACGAAGACAAGTCTGAGCTCATCCATTTTACATCACAGTTCAGGAATACAGATCCTCTAGCAGGTTTAACCACTCAGGATGGAGTAATAAAGACTTCTGAATGTGTTAGAGACCTTGGCTTTACTTTGGACAAATACTTAACTCTTAAACACCATATCACAAACATCTGCAAATCTGCATCTTGGGGTATTTTCAAAATAGGGAAGATCAGGCGTCTGCTTGACAAATCATCCGCTGAGCGACTCGTCCACGCATTCGTCTCCTCTCATCTAGACTACTGCGCAACTCCCTCCTTGCCGGCCTCCCTCTTTCTCATATTTCCCCCCTCCAACGTATCCAAAATTCAGCCGCTAGATTAGTCAACCTTAGTAGGAAACATGACCATATATTCCCTGTTCTCCGCTCACTTCATTGGCTACCGGTCCATTTCCGCATTACTTTCAAGATCCTACTTCTCACATACAAAATCACACATAATCTTGTCCCCATATATCTTCAAGACCTAGTCTCCCTTCGTTCCTCCTTTTCTGCCAGACCCCTCCGTTCATCTTCCTATCTCCAATTACTTCATGGCCCACGTACAAAAACTCGTTATGGTGACCGAGCCTTCTCGTCCACTGCCCCCACCCTTTGGAATAAACTCCCACCTCATATTCAGAATGCCACATCTATCGAATCATTTAAAATCCTCCTCAAAACCCATCTTTTTAAGCAGGTGTAATTTTCTGGAGGCGCACACAGTTAGTTATTAAGCATTGTATTACATATACATGTATTTGTTATTTCTTATTTGTTACTTTGACTTTGGTGTTGTATTGTTTTTATTTCGACAGACCACCAGTGCGCTTAGAAACGCCTGTATAAAGTGCCATATAAATGTAATTATAATTATTATTAAAGAAAAAGAATCCTGGACCCAATTTTAGCAATGGCTCTATTAGCTCTGCACATATTCTTGGCTGTAGAAATACTCTCTATAGTTGTTAGCACAGAATTAATGCCACTTTATTCTGAAATGATTGTTGCAACCACTTGTCCATATGTGTTGTATGGCAAAAGAGTAAGCATGAAGAATTGACACATGCTAAACACATCAGATTACCGATTTGGTATGGGGTGGTAGGAAAAAGTTATATTAATCAAATAATATTTTGGTATAAAGACTAGCTTATTTGGCTCACCTTGAGTGCATTGACGTTAGCCTTGAGTTGTTCCTGGCCCATGACGATGATGAGGGCCGACTCTGGGACCTCCAGCCCTAGCTTCAGCATGCACACAGACTCCCTGATCACCTGGTAGAGCAAGGGGTCAAAGTTGACCATTAGCTGGCCCGTCTCTGGATGCCTGATCAGTAGGGTGGCTCTCAAGCCTGTTGCAAATAAGAAAGAGAAGTGAGTGAAACCAGAACAAGTCTTACATTTCGTTAGAGTTTGGATAATAAACACGACCCAGCATTTTGAGATCATGATAAACTAACATTTTTGGCTGCTGTGGTAAGGGAATTGCTCTTCAGTCTCACTGAAGTTTCGGGAGGGTGTTTCACAAAGCAATATTTTGTCATCATGACAAATTTGTCATAATGACAAATTTTTATGGTGGCATTAAGCGGACCTTTTGCCCAGAATTTGGCAGAATGTTTGCCAAAATTTAGCCAAATAATATGAATTTGGCTACAATTTGGGAAAAATTTAAGCCAAAATGTCCTTATAATGCCACCATAAGAATCTGTCATTATGACAAATTTGTCATGACAAAATATTGCTTTGGACTTACTGGGCCAATCAAATAAAAATAAGGGATTTTCCAAGTATTACTTTATAATAAGGATGAGCTCTAAAAAACTGTCACTATACAGAACAGGAAGTGTCGCAGATTTCGAGGCAAATATGATCAAAATGTTTATCCCCAGGCAAAAACCAATTAAACTAAATACTTGTATGAAAACAGGAAAAGGGTTTCCACATAACTATATTTGCAATAATTGTTGTACCCGATTTGATAGCCTCTATCTGATCCATCCAGGCTCTGTGGTAGCGGATCTCAAACTCCATCAGGACCGTGGCAGTGCGGTTGTAGTTGCGGACAATCTTCTTGGCTTCATTGCTCTTCATCACTGAAGCAACATTCTAACAGAGGGAGAAAACAAAACATCATGATTTTGAAATCATTGCAATATAGTATCAGATGCCAAGACTCATTGGAAACTAGATGGATCTTCGACTGCGCGCAGTCGAAAATGATGCATCCGCCATTGCGTGCTACTTCGGCTACTTCGTTGCGGAGGCATAAAAATCAATACACAACTGAGAAATAAATATGCTACCAATAATGACTGCTGCAGTATGGTTGTACATGTAGTTGCAATGAATCATATTGGCTGCGTTGATTATCACTGGTGCAATGTTCTAACAGACAGAGAATGTAAGTTACATGTGAGATCTTGTCACGTTCCTAACCCTGCTTTCATTATTTTGCTGGACTCACTCTTCAGTCAAATAGCAATTGTTATATCCTACATGAATGAAATCCTGTTCAGTGATTGGTCTACATAGCTTCATGTGACCAAACATAGTAATGCCCATGGAGAAAATGTGCTATGCGTGACGTCATTCATGGTATAGTAAATGCTATACCATGAATGACGTCATAGACGCCGGGTGATCATATTGAGCCCATAGAGATGCATGTTATAAAACTTCCCTGCGAGCAGAGGTCTTGTTTTAGCTTGCGAAAGATGCTCGACGAGATTTCTCAAAGAGTTATTTAAAAAGAAATACAGCATATTTTCACCCGTGAATCAATAAGTTCCAAAGAATATTCTAGAGATGCATTTTATGTATAACGTAGCGGTATTCGAATTAAAAAATTACGACAATGGTGCACATTGTGCATCGTTGTCCTTCTGTGGTCGTGACACTAATTAGTCATTTAACAATCGGCCGCGGTGTGCACTACACTAGCTGTATGTGTAATGTACGAATTACTATTTTCTCCATACAATTACACGTGTGCAGTATGTAAAGCAGGTTAATTATTCACTTTGATGCGCGCGTTTTGCATTTGGGTGCGCATTAGTTGTTAATGCGCGTAACCATGAATGGAAAGATAGCGCAATACGCGCTCTGCGCTAGGACTATTGCGCAAAGGGGGTCAGTGTCACAAACAGAACATAGTCAGTGCAGTGATGGTTCCATGACCAATGTTTTGTTTTTCTGTATATTTTTCTTTAATTTAATTGAAATCATTTATTTTTGCGATGATTATGATTATGCGAAGGATATAAAACAAATATATCATGCACTATTTCGAACCACTAGTGAAATTATGGATTCCTCGGTGACAGAAAAAGCACTATGTTCTTCAGGTCTACGACCCTCAGAACATAGTGCTTTTCCTGTCACCTCGGAATCCATAATTTTTTTTTTATTTATTTTTTTTATATAAGGTGCAAATGTGAACAATAGCCCACCAGAGTGTTATTGTGACTCTAGAGGGCCAATCAAATGGTCCACTGCATCAAACTCAAAAAATAAAATTAAACAAACAAAATATATATTAATACTAAAAAACTACTTTAACAAGAGGTGAACATGCGCACGGCCTTTAAAGGATTGAAGACCAGTGGTTGTTATGTTGCCAACAATATGATCTGGAAGAGAGTTCCATGTTCGAACAGCCGAGTGAATAAAACTTCTATCCAGAGTGTATGTTCGAGCATCAGGAATGGTGAGTGCGTGGTCTGGCAGTGATGTGCTGTACCTAGTCACACGCCGTCTATCCAGAGGAGGAGGGAGCATATCAGCCAGGTCTTGTGGGCAGTTGCTAGTATGCATTTTGTAGAGTGTTGACACTGCAGCAATCTGTCGTCGGTGGGACAGGCTAGGGATGGAGAATAGGTTGCGTGCAGTGGTCTCATCAATTCCTATTATTTTGAGAGCTTTCTTCTGGATGTTGTCAAGTTGGGTGAGAGTGGTTGGTGGGGCGTTAGTCCAGCATAGGCAGGCATACTCCATAATGCTCCTGACTTGTGACTTGTAGACAGTAGATCTGCCTGTAGTGTCGAGCTTGCCGGCAACTCTCCTCAGAGCTCCTAGTTTCTGTCCAGCTCTGGTGGCGATAGCTGAGATGTGTTTGGACCATGAGAGCTTGCAGTCAAACGTGACTCCTAGAATATCAAGTTGGTCATTTGAGTCTAGCTGACAGTCCCCGAGATAGATGTTCGGTTTTGATGGAGTTCGTTTTTTTGATATCATCATTGTCTTGCACTTAGCTGGCTCAAAGGTGACCTTCCATTTGTCAGCCCATGCTTTCATCTTGGCAAGATCCTTGTTTAGACTGGCAGCAACAGCGTTGGTGTCCTTAGGTGAGTGGATGGGAGCAAACAGCGTTGAGTCATCTGCATATAGGTAGAGTTCGTTCTCGCATATGTCAACAATATCGTCAATGTAAATAGAGAATAGCAGAGGCCCAAGAATGGATCCCTGGGGAACAGAGGCGTTGATTGGCGACGCTTCCGAAGTCTGGCCCGACATGACGACTCTGATTGATCTCCCTGAAAGATAACTGTGTAGCCATGTCAGCAGTTTTCCGCAGACACCCTTTGACCGAAGTTTGGCTAGCAGGCCGTTGTGCCACACCTTGTCAAAGGCTCCCTTGATATCCAGCGCTATGACACACACCTCCTCTCCTTTGTCCAGGGCGTTGTTCCACTTCTGAGACAGTATGGTGAGAAGATCTGCAGTGCTGTGGCCTGGTCTGAAACCAAACTGTCTGTTTGAGATAAGGTCATTCTGGAACATGTATCTTTGTAGCTGCAAGTTTACTGCTGCTTCCATGAGCTTGCTAATGATGCTGAGTAGGGAAATGGGACGATAGTTGGACGGGTCTGCCTTTGAGTCCCTCTTGTGTATTGGTGTCACTGTGGCTGTCTTCCATAGACCTGGGAAAACACCTTGCGAAAAGCAGAGATGGAATAAGCGACTAAGTGGGCTGGCAAGCTCTGCGCTGCACTCTTTAAGAACTCTTGCAGGGATTTGGTCTGGGCCAGTTGCTTTGTCGGGTGCAAGCTGCTTCAACAGTCTATTGATGATCTTCGGCTTGAAGATGACATTGTGGAAGGTGGTTGCTGTGACTTCGTCTAGGTGTGGGGCGGAGGTTTCAGCATCTCGCAGGTGGCATTTCTCAGCAAATGCCTTGCAGAAGACTTTAGCTTTCTCTCCAGCTGTAATATGAGCTGCATTATCGTTAACGATGACGGGAATGTCGCAATAAGCTGCCCTCCCAGCAAGAGTGTTGACTACCCTCCACCACTTTTTACTGCTAAGATTGTTATTAGTTAGGTCTTCTTTGAGTTTCGTGTCGTAGTTCCTCTTGGCCTCTTTTTCCGCCGTGTTATACGATTTCCTAGCTTCAGAAAAAGTGTCCTTCATAGAGGCTGTGTCGTTCTTTTTGAGTTTCCGAAAGATCCTGCGTTTCTTTCTTGCAGCCCTTCTGCATTTGTCATTGAACCATGCTTTGTCGCCAGTCTTTTTTGTTACAGATTTGCTAGGGATGTAAATATCCATGGCATCAGTTATGATCTCTGTGATCCTGTTGCATGCCCTCTCTGGGTCGTTCTCCCTGAATGCTTGAGACCAGTCTGTGGAGGCAAAGTGGCCTCTCATTTCCCAGTAGTTGGCGCGGTCATATTGCCATACCTTCCTAGTATAAGGCTTGTCTCTGAAAGTAGGGACGTCTGGCTTTGCTAGTACAGGGTTATGATCAGAAGTGCCCACAGGAGCCAGAGTGGTAGATGAAGCAGGAAGATCGGTCAGGACAAGGTCCAGGATTTGATCCCCTCTTGTTGGTTCTTTTACAAGCTGATCTAATCCAAGGCTGCTAGTAAGCTGTAGCATCCGGCGTCCTGCGGTGTCTGTGTTGTGGCTGCCAAGCCATTCTTCGTGATGGACATTGAAGTCTCCAATGAGCATTACAGATTTTGCTCCAAATTCAGTCATCTTTGGTATAGTGTTAGCATCTAGGTAATCAATGATGTCACAGTTAGCACTTGGTGGTCTGTATACAGCTCCTATGAGTAGTTTCTGCGATTGCAGAGTTACTGAGAGCCACATGAGTTCAAAGTCAGTGGGGTCACGCTGTGGTTCATGGTGTATGGCAACACCTTCCAAACAGTACACTGCAATGCCACCTCCAGATGTATGAGATCTGTCTTTCCGGCAGCACATGGTGTAACCTGGAATTGCGATGCAATCTGCGCCATCTTGAACAGTCGAGTCCAGGAATGTTTCCACTGCAATTACAATGGTTGGCTGCTTCTCCTTGCATAAGTTGGCGAGGTCTCCGATGTTCGATCTTAGGCCGCGGATGTTCACCTCAAGTATTTGTAGTTTGTTGTCTCGTAGTCGATGGGCGGTCTTGGGTCGTTTCTGTTTAGATCCGTCCGTTCGAGGCTTATTTGTTGTGTTTTTAGCAATTGAATGACGGGATACAAGAGCTGCCAACCCCTGTATCCCCAAAGCGCACTTGAGCGGTGCGGTAGAGGTACACACTATACATGACCTGATCTGAAAGCATCAGTTGACTCGTAACAGATCGTGTTCAAGAACCACTTGGTCAAGGATGGGGTGATCAGTGTTTAATTGTGTTTAAAAGTGTTTAAAAGTGTTTAATTGTACCCCCACTACCCCTCTCAGTGCATGGTATATTTGTTTACTATTTCAAATTTTACAATCTGTAAGCGATTAGGGTAGTTCTGCTTTTGTATGCCTGTTAATCACAGACCTTGAGGTTGCATACATACGTTAATGATGTCCACTGGTTCCTGAGTCTTCCTGAAGAGCCATCTTGCCTAGTAGATCTTGCCATATGTGACTGGCTATAGCAAAACCCTGCACTTGTCGGTAATTCATGTTTTGAAGAAATTGGCACATAATGTGTGTAAAAGATTGTAAAATTGAAACAATCATATCCTCGCCAAGTATTGACCAATTTGTTAGAACAAAGCATCAGATGAAAGCGTGTGATGAGGCCTTTTTATTTTTACCGACAAGTGCAGGGTTTTGCTATAGCCAGTCACATTATAGTGCTAAACATTTTGATCAATTTAGCTGGACAGACTTGCTAGTGTACTTGTGTATGACTGGAAACCACATACCTTGAGATTGCATACATACCTTAATGATGTCCATTGGTTCCTGAATCTTCCTGAAGAGCTGTCTGGCCCAGGAGATCTTGCCAGCAACGGGAGGCATGTCACGCGGGATCGGAGGATCATCCTTGTGCTTGTTGTACAGCTGCAAATTTATAGAAATGTTATAGTCATGATGATATGATTATATAAAAAGTGTATGCACTAAAACTATCACTATTACAAAACTTTTAAAAAAACACACCTCAAAACAGCACTTTGACTGGCTATAGCTGTGCACTTTAATAAAATAATGGTATGTTATGTGATACCAATTTGACAAATCACGAGATTCAAATAAACCACTTTAACTCCTGACGTGCCAAGCTCGCATTTTTGCGAGTTACAATGCACACACATGCCATAGAGCATTAAAATCCCTGGCACGTTAAGAGTTAATACTATACAGCACTTGTTTTTCAACCTAGTTTAGGTTCATGATTGTTTTTCAGACGCACAATTTACAACCGTAAATACCGGCGCAATCGCCGCATCCGCGTAAACGCCGCATGCCTACTTTGAGCATTGAAATTGAAAAAAAAAAGTGTGAGAAAATTGCGCTAGGAAAACTGGCGACAAAAAAAGCAGGAATTTTTTTTCTCATCTCGAGCAAAAATATAGTTTTCCTGAATAGGAACGAGAACTCTAGCGCTACATGTATTGTCAGCGCAGCTGGCTTACGCATGTACATGTACAAATATTTACGTACGTAAACGTTTGTACATCGAGTCAATCGCGTAGTTCGCGAGCACGCCTCAGAGCCGTATACGACTCTGGCACGCCTTAGCACGCGTACCACGCGGCGCTCTGCTGTCTTTGCCAAAACCATGTAGTAGCTAGTATACATTATCTTTATCATGCGATCATGCATGCACTGCATCCATAACGCACGTAGCTAGATCGATAGCAGGCGCAAGCGCGGCGCTGCCAGTGCATTTGTTTTGTAACTTTGAAGTTAAAAACGTTTCGGATTTAGCAAATATCGGCAAAAAAAGGTGAGAAACCATTCTAGGCCAGGGTAAACGTAGACAATTTGGCTAAATAATGTTTTATCACCCAATACAATACAGTGCAATACAACCAATAGTCCCACACCTGCTGAAATGTGTTGTTTGGAGGTCAGTCAAGAGTGACATTTTGACTATCTCCGCGTACACGCCGCACCCCGACTTTGCGATTACGCAAAGGCGATTACGCAACGGCGATTACGCCGGTATTTACGGTAACCCCTGCCTTTAAGAAGAATAATAATGGTGGCTACTGATTTGGCACATTTTCAGTCTTTTGTGAAGTTTCATTAGACAGACAGCTATGGGTTTTCTAGGCAGAATAAAACAGACCACTGAAAGAAATTTCAGGGCCCATATTCATAAAAGCGTGTCTCAGAATTAAACACAATATCTTTTAGCTGCTAATAAGGGTTAACTTTATAGGTAACAAAGGCTTACCCAGCTATAACCCTAGTTGGGGACTAGGAAAACTGTTTGTTGCACACCAAAACTGTATCATTTGAAATACTCTTCGAAAGGAACTAAGCTAGCAGGGTCGTATGAATATGGGGCTAGATTCCAACAAAGTTTTCACATTGTCATCCACTGAAAATTGACAAATGCAGTAAGATAATCTCAGTATTACATTTACAGTTCAACTATTATTTACCTTCTTAATCCCTTCAATCTCTGTGCCAAAGTGATGAAGAATGACTGCATATTTCTCATCAATGTGGAGGCATGGGATGTTCAGTCGTTCAAATCTAAGAGGATTAAAAATCAAGGTACAATATTGATTAAAAAGATATGTTAGATAAAAATAAGAATTGATATATTGTTTGAGTACATGTTATGTCCATCCTGTATTTCTCCTAAGAATCAGTTTGTTATTTATTATAGTTTGATATTTGCCCTAGTCAAAATGAGATAATAAAAACATTTGAAGAAAAAAATAAATGTCACAAGAAAATACATTTGTAATTAATGTTCTCTTCCAATAAAAAAAATAAAATAAAGGAAATAGCCAAACATTTTACAAATAAAGAATTGTATACATTGTATCAGGAATTTTAAAAATAATTTGGAATACATAATTTCAACAATTTATATAGCGGAAAATGTAACCTATTCCATGTGAAGTAAGCTCACAGGAACCTGGGATCCCAGGGCTGGTATTAAATTCAATACTTAGATTAAGTAAGATATTTACTTAACTTTTTGCTTGGCTGAGAAATTTACTTACCTCATATTAAAATCGTTTCGTAGACTTTAGCTTCAGTAAAACAAAATCTAAATGTAATATTTGAAGGCATTATGACATTCAAATATTGCTAAGATTTTCAGTTGATGAATTTAATCAAATCCAAATTTTGGCTAAGTAATTTAATTAAGCCAAGTACAAAGTAAACTTATATTTTGACTTGAGTATGGAAGTGAATACCGGCCCTGGTTCCTATAGCAAAGAGGACAAATTACCTTCCAAGGAGAGTAATCGCTTGGGCGGCTGTGGGGATTCTCTCAAAGGAAGAGTCAAGGAAGCCTTGCATCATGTACTGAAATAAATAACAAGAATGTAATTAAAACAACAGTCAACATTATACAGTGGAGTCTCATATTTAAATAATTGGCTCAATAACCCAAATCAAATATGTGACCGGCTCTGTCACTTTGGGTAATTCATCGGGAATATCAAAATTGAGATTGTTAGTGTTTTGAATTCTCTAGGATTTTAGCTTTAAAATGATATACAACTTGATAAGTATGAGTTTCTTGAAGGCTAGAAAAACGCAAATTAATAACATGGATCAGAGCCCTGTGATTTGTCAAACAACGGAGAAAATCGCTTCTAAAGTTTTGCATCCATTCAGAAAAGCATTCTCACACACCGAGCGAGAAGTTGAACGGTTTGCTTTCACCTTTCCGCTTTTCGTAATCGATCAGCAAACGAAATAATGCATGCGCAGTTATACTGTTATTCATCGGCCAATCAGCAACGCTTTCGCCGGTATTACGTAATTGTACAAAGCCTCAGCCCTAAGTCTCAGTTGATCGACAAACTAGCCCATGTGCTGCCCTTTGATGTGCATGTATTACAACCGCGGTGTTTTGTGTATGTACGTACCGCCATAAACCACCGCATCATATTCACCATACCGCCGCTGTACCACCGGTAGACAAAAGAAAAGCGCAGTTTGATACCGTATGATATGGTACGCTGCACACGCACACTGCACACTTGCGGCATGCCCAGCGCGATTCAATGCAGTACCCATAGAATTATAAACAAACCAACTACTCGTTTACTATACAGTAAGTTAAATGCCGCGAACGCTTCCCGGAAATGTACAACACACGGACAATACAACTCTATTTAGGTTAGTCTGACCAATCACTGTACAGCTACAGTGCTTTCTTCTTGCAGCTCGCCGCGGCGGTACGGTCGAATCACACACACATAGCTGGCGCGTTCGTTTCACAATCGATCATGATCAGTCAGCGCGGATTTACTGAGTTTCTGGTCGAAACCGAAATGAAGGTTGCTTAGAAAAATCATTATTTACGGCATAACAAATTTGATTAAGGACCTGAAATTTTCAGAGAATGTAGATGAAACATGTAAGTATCAAATCCCATAAAGTTAAAAATGTCAGCCAAAGACAATATTTTATGATTTTGAGGCTCTAAGTACTAAAGACCAATCCCGACTTTACACCCATTCTCTGGGAGCCGGTCTCATATGCCTAAGTGATAGGTTATAGAGAGCAATAAACATAGAGAATGCCAAGTGTCTCAAACTTGAATTTCTTCTTTTGGATGTATAAAGACTGGAATTTGAACAGGGAATTAATTTGTCGCTCATATAAACATTAATTCTTTATATTTTGTTTACATTCAACACAATTCAAACCTGCGACAAGCCACCCAACCACCATCGTGTGTGAAGAAAAGATCTGCTTACATGAACATTTTTTAAAAATATTTTAAAATGAATTAGACTTGTCAAAAGTTAAAACTGAACAAAAATAACAATTGTTAACCCCATGAGCGCCAAGAACTGTAAACCTTGAGTGCCATTTGGGTTTTTTTTTTTTTTTTCATTCCCCTTCATCGAGTTACACAGGGTGAAGTTATTTATTTAAAATGACTGAAACAAAGTACTTTAAATAATAAGGTTGGTCATTGCTATTGATCTGTTACATAAGATAGTTATTAGTAACAAAACAACACTCCATTTTAGCTAAGCTAGATTACTAAAAACCTGAAGCCACCTGTGCATGTGTATACTATGCAAACAGCTCTATTGGTAGCGGGCACAAACAAAAGATCAATTGGACTCAAAACGCATTGAACTTCAATTTGTGACTTGAGGGGACAGAAGCGCTTATCTGTGGGTGACACTCAACAGGCGCGTACTTTAGAGGGTTAAATGCACATTTTACATTGCACACAAACCCAAGATCATCTACGGTAACCAACCTCAAGGTCATAGATGAAGCTCTTGAAATCCTCGTAGTCCGTGTCAAAGTCGGTCTTGCGGTGGTCCAGAATGTCGTAGGGCTTCTTCTTCACGTTGGTGAAGATGGTCTGGAACTTGGCACACATGGGTTCGATGCCCTCGATGCGTGACGTGGTCAGGACAGAGTACGTCTCGATTGTCGTCAACATCTGAATGATCTGGAAAGGGACAAGGAATCACACATGCTTTTAATCAACCCTCTTCAAATGCCATTTTTAAATGCAAGAATTCACTTGACCCCAGTTAGCATGAAAAGCTAAATCGCCGATGATTAGAAGCATGACTAGGAGCTTGGTTAGAAGTACCTATAGAGTGCATTGAATACTCGTCTATTGTGTATCTACAAACAAATCAACAAATTGAATTCTATGATTTGATTAATGAAGCCAGGCATATCTTTTTAACCCAATCCCTTCAAAATTCTAAAATATCCATAGGATTTGTAGACAACCCACCCGGTTCCCGTAGTCAAGGGGTTAAGAAGTTTTTAGACTGCTGAACTATTATTGCTACATAATACAGGTATCCATACCAGTAACCAAGTGGCAAGATGAAATATGTTGATGATGACTTGAACCGTGATTATAAAGCATTTACAAATAACATGCAGGCAGATATTACTGAATATAAAAGTTGCAGGTGACTAAAAAATTTCCAATGAATCCAAAAAGACTGATGCTGATATACAAACTTTTTGATGCGCTTGCATTAGGGCATCAACTAGCTAAAGATGTTCATTTCTGAGAAGTGCTACTTTTCTACTTGAACTGTGAACACAAAACATCATAGTCAAGCAAATATTACTACATTACAATGGTGATTACAACAAAAATATCAAATAAATCCAAACAAGATAACCTATGATAAAATGCAAGTGTGTTTACGTACCTTATCGATGCGCTTGCAGAAGGCGTCAAACTTGCCAAAGATGTACATCTCCGAGAAGTTGAAGGGCCTCTCCTCCGGAATGTCCTCGATCTTCTTCTTGGTCTTGTGGAAGCAGGTCTGGTACTCCTTGTAGAGGCGGGTGGACACCTCCAGCTTGGAGATCAGGGTGTCATAGGTCTGGTCCCAGATGCGGGCCATGCCGTCGTCGGTGATGTAGCTCTTGCAGGCAGTCACCATTTGGTTGGTCACCTATTTTTTTTGGCCAATTCAATTCAATAAAGGTTTATTTAAAACACTTTGACTGACAGGGATTTGAATGCTCTATGGCATTTTTGTGAATTGTAACTCGCACAAATGCGAGCTTGGCACTCAAGGAGTTAAAATGATTTCCTCCATCCGAGGCTGAATTACATGTATTTAACAACGTAAAATGAATGGAAATTGTAAAAATACAGTCACTTTAGTGTCAATGAATAATGATAATTTCATATTATTTATAAATGTATATTTGATTTTTTATTTATATTGTTAATTTGTTTTTCTTTATTTTGTTAAATTTTTTTTTTGTTGGTAAATAATAATTGAGTGTAAATCGCCTAGAGATGTATATGTCATATTACACGCTTTCAATATGAAAATTGTATATCTTTGTTTTGGGGTCACCATATCAAAGTTTAGAGCAATTGAAATGATGGAAATATTTATTTGAATTTTTGACTGGGTCACAAGGAAACAGTTTATTTCTAACATTGGCTGCCCTAATAGAGCAATTGAATTTGAGATATACATGTGTAGGGAAAGGAGAAAGGCAATCAAGGTCTTGCACCATTGACAGTAAGGTGCAGGACATGTTCTCAACCAATTTATTCAACATTCAAGTTGATGGTAGGACTGGTTCCATTTACACATTTTATAGAAAAGTAGATGTCAGATTTGTTGTTATGTATTCCATGAATATAATTTAGAAAAAAAACAAAATATAAAAAAATTAATTAAAATGTACATGTACACAGTCAGTTGTACTTGTAGCTACAACAACAGAGAATACAACAGTACTACTGATATAAGTATTATTTACGTACCTTGATGAAGAGAGAGGTCATGCGAGCCTTAGTGTTGTAGTATCGTGAGATGCTGTGGATCATTCTGATGGCATTGATGAGACTTGGTATGCCTTCTACCATTCCAATCTATACAACAACAAAACAAGATAATGAAGTCACAATATCTTAGTTATTTTAAATGATTTGTACATATTATTTCAACAATTTAGAGTTTATGTTATCATAATTTGTTTTTTTATAAATTGTTAAATTAATAGTTATCTGAAATGAATATTATTGATTTGAACGACAAATATTTTCCTTTTCACCAAAATGATCTTTTCACTATAAACAACATAAACAACATCAATCCAAGCAAGAAAGCAATGATTTAAATTGTTAGGAAATATTAAAGAAAACCATAAAATATTTCTCCCTCCTGACAAATGTAATCTACTTAAGATGTGAAAAGGTTTGTGTACTTTCTGGCTTAGCGGTTAGGGTGTCTGTTTCATGCAAAGGAAGGTCCTGGGTTCAACCCCAGGCATATCAACAACATGATGTTGACTGCCTTCTAGACTTGGCAGTTCCTAAATGTGTCCACAATACTGTAATCTACTGAAGATGTGAAAATAAATCACCTTTATCTATCTGGTTTAGTAGTTTCGTTCACATTATTACTTTATTTGCGTATCGGTTATTCACACAGGTTATCTGCATAACCCATTGCCTACATGAACCTGGTGGGCCCTGTATTAACTCTATGGGGAAAAACTAGTAGGGAACAGGATACGATGTGAACATTGGCATAATTAATCAGTGTACTTCAATCATGAACATACATATTATTTGAATACAGATCTATAGGTTATTCAAATATAACAAAATGTCTAGTAAATAGTTATTTTTTCATTAATTATATTGATTTCAAATCTTTGACAAAAAAACAAAATTGGGAAAGTTCAAATCCATTACAATTGTATATATTTTTTATTTTTGTTTAAGTTTTCATGGATAATGTCATGTGACATTCTTCATGAGATATATACTCTTAAAGTGAACACACTTAATGACCCGGGGGGGGGGGGGGCACTCAACTATATTGCTGTACACACACGCGACCAAAAAAACACGTAAAAAGGGTACTTTTTGCCGATCATGGCGCGTCACGCGTGTTTAGGGTAGTGAGGATGCCTATGGGTAGTGAGGATGTATCATGTGCTGATCACCCAATCCCTGTCCAAGTGGTAATTAATAACATCTGATTACCCGAACTGTTATGAGTCCTAGGATGCTTTCAGTTCAGGTCATGTATAGCACACATCCTCGCCGCACTGCTTAAGTGTGTCTAATGGGGCGTTGGGCCAGCACCTCCGCGTTCCCTTCTTTAATCTTGCTAAAAAAACTAAGAAAAAGCCTCGAACGGACGGATTAAAACGGAATCGACCCACGCCTGCCCAACGACTACGTGACAAAGATTTGAGCATACTTGAAGTGAACATCAGAGGTTTAAGGTCAAATATAAGAGAGCTGAGTAATCTATGCCATGAGATTAAACCAGCCATCGTTGTTGTGGTGGAGACATTCCTCGATGAGACAGTTAAGGACGGAGCTGACTGCATTACCATTCCTGGCTATTCGCTCTGTTGCCGAAGAGACCGACTCCATACTACAGGCGGAGGTATAGCTGTCTACTGCCAAGAAGGGATTGCGATCTACCACGACTTAGACCTTGATCCCCCCGACTTTGAACTGTTGTGGTTCTCAGTGACACTTAGATCACAGAAGCTTCTCTGTGCTGCTGTTTACAGACCACCCAATACCAACTGTGACATAATCAACTATCTCGATACTACCACCCTACTAAAACTGACTGAGTTTAGCGCCCAATCTATGGTCCTACTTGGGGACTTCAACGTGCACCACTCAGACTGGCTTGGCAGCAAGACCACAGACACTGCTGGCAGACGAACACTGGAGTTGTCTAACTCCCTTGGCCTACAACAAATCGTAAGAGAACCAACTAGAGAAGACCAGATCCTTGATCTGGTCCTGACTGATCTGGCTGCTACCTCAACGTTTGCAAGGCTTGGCACGTCTGACCACAATCCAGTTCTTGTTAAACTAGAAGTGCCACTCAACAGAGACAAGCCCTACAGAAGGAAGGTTTGGCGCTACGACAAAGCTGATTTCTGGGGGATGCGTGGCTTCCTATCTTCAGCAAATTGGTCTCAAGCTCTACAGTCTGATCCAGAAACTGCATGCAGCAATATCACTAACATTATCTGTGACGCGATGGATATTTACATCCCCAGCAAAACCGTCGCCAAGAAGACAGGGGACAAAGCATGGTTTGACGATCATTGTAGGAGAGCTGCCTCCAAGGGTCTTGTGGAGTTAAACAAATACGCGTTTAGGGTATCTTTTTCTCCAAAATTTTTCCTGGACTTGTCTGGAGTTTGCCGGGGATTTTGTGCGACTTCGAATTGAGAGCAATTGACGTAGACCTTGTTTAGGGGTATGTTTTAGGGGTTATACTTGTTTAGGGGGCAAAATTGTCAAAAAAGCACACGAAAATACTTGAATAGGATAAAACTTGTTTAGGGTGGGTTTAGAAAAACCTGTGGTCGCGCATGTGTACAGCAATATACTTGAGTGCCCCCCCCCCCCCCCCGGGCTTAATGATTGCAACTAAAATACAAACACTTTGCAAGACCTTATTTTGAGTTGAAATACAGTATTTTAGTGAAAATGTATAGTTTCACATCTGCAGTAGATAAGAGGCTGATCTTTTAACTCTCAGCAAGTAAATACTTCTCAAAGGTTTGATGATGACGATCTGAAAAATTCAATACAAGTAAAGCCAGCATTGTAAGGGCTGTAATACCACTGATCATGTATCAAGACATGACGGGATTGTCCCATTAGCTTGTCTTCCACCATCGTGGTGATCAATTTTATCATTTTTTGTTTCTGTATCGACCACATTCTTATCAGTTGTATTACTACTGTCAACAATCCCATGCTGGGTTTACTTCCCTCAAGGCCCAGAGAGATTAACTGCCCTGGTTCCTGCCCTCTCTGCTCTGCTCATATCTCAGTTGGCATGGCAACCAACTGATAAGACATTCCAGAGCCAGGGCTTTACCATGGTCTCCCCCTCTCCTCCTTTTAGTAGATTATGCGGTTCATTCTCTCTACTGTCTGCTAATCCTCTGCCCAGACATCAGCGCCCAGGGGCTTGAGATAAGAAGTGCCAACCCTGATAAAATGTACTGGATGCAAGCTTGAGTGCTCAAAAATCACTACCGCTCCTCAGCCATCCAGGAGCGGTATTCAGCTAGCTATAAAATTACCTAATGAGTCGTACAAATAATTGTGGTTTAGTAAAAAACAAGAATGACACTGACAGAGAAGATGGAATGATAACATGTCACTCACAGGATCAGAATGGTAGAGTGGCTCGCAGAATTTCTCCAGTGTGTAGAGATACTTGACGTTATCCTTCGCCTCATTGGCTGCATCTGTTATGCGGCAGTCCAGCTCTCTCCATTGCTACAGATATAAAGTTTTTAAAGGTATAATACAGATAAGATAAGAGCACAAATAAGTGTTAAATTCATTTGAATTAAACATCTGGGACTAAGACACATGTCACACGATCATTGTTCAAAATATTTTCAATACCGAGACAATTCTTTAGTGGTAGGTGACAGTTCCGCTTGTGTAGATGATAAAATGTGTTCAAAGCAAGGTGATCATGATGAAGTTATAATCTAGATGTTTGATTATTATATCTCTAATATTTGCACAATGGTTTATTGTTATAGTCAATTATATTCTATTTTATGATGATGCATTACCTACAGAATTGCCAATTTGGACAGAATAAAATGAAACTGTATAGAAATCTCAAGAACAAAGAGTTATCCTGTAATGCATTGTATTAGTTTAGACCTGTGCATACCTATTAAAGCAGGTCAGTGATTGCAGCACAGAAAGACTGAATGAATATCATAATTCATTTTACGAAGCACTCACCTTCAGAGCTTTGTTCTTGGCAACATGCAGGACTTTGATGACGGTCCTGCAATGGTGGCTCTTGATCTGATCGAGGATGGAGTGGAAGCGAGCCATAAGGAACCTCCAGTGCTCCAGCTCTGCGAGTGGACCAGTGTCATCTGCTTCCTTGCGCATCTGTTCACTCTCAGCTATCACCTACCAAAGAAAAAGTAAATAATCAAAGATTCAAAATGTAAATGTGTGAGAATAACAAATATTTCCTGCAATTGTAGCTCTTGATCTGATCCAGGATGAAATCGAAGCAAGCCATAAATGATAAGGAACCTCCAGTGCTCCAACACAGCCAGAGGACCAGTATCATCTGCTTCCTTCCGCATCCGTTCAATCTTAGCAATCACCTACAGGGGAAAAAAAAAATCACTTTTTGATGCTATGAAAACAAAGTAAACACGTGTTTTCATGTTTTCTTAATTCGGCGTATACCTGATTCTGGTTTGGGACAGGCAAAGTTTGATACTCAAGTCTGTTTTCTTATTGCCTAATCAGACCACCAGGGGAAAAATGTGTAGCATTGAATTACCTGCTCTATCTCCTTGCACCATGCTTGAACCAGATTCTCAAAGACCTCTATCACCTCGGGGTTGGCCGCCGCTGCGATGCAGTCTGCAGCTGTCTGTATGTTTTCTAGCTCCACCTCCTCACACTCACACAGCTTCACCGCACCAGACACATTGATCTGTGCCCCTGCATATAAACAACAATTATGGTACAAGTTATTAGCCCATTGAAGAGTATTTGATTTTGGTATAACATGCATTCTCAATAGTCCTGAATGGGTTAAACAACCAATCTCGCACTGAAAGTGATTTGCAAAATCATAACATTGAGCATGATCTATATCCTTGAACCAGCATTCATATCATAATCACTCTGACAACAATGGAAGAACGAAGTTTATCAGAAACATGATGTTCATACACAAATATTTTTTTAAATTAAAGCTCCTACAGTAATTGTTGAATAACTAGTAGTAATACAAGCAAATTCATGAATTATCAAAATATTTCAATTGCATCTGAAACATTACAAAAATAAGATTGAATACGGATGCTCTTGTTCTCCTTCCCATCCAGGTGTCTCACTGGGTAAGAGCATTGAGAGTGGGCTTGTAGACCATGTCCAGGACTTGCTTGTCCACTAGCGGGATGGTCAGTTACCTATTATTGATTAATACAATACATGATTGCAAAATCTCCATTTTAAAGATTTATCTGAAGAGCCCTCTAAACCATAAATGGTAAAAACTTTTTTTTTCTATCACTTTTAAAGGGAGAGATCCACTTTTGCAAGCCAAAATTCAAAAGTTGCGAGGTTATTGTCTTATATGAAAGGAAATGTCATTTAATATAGCATGCCTGAAAAAATTAGGGCTTGAAATCTCTTTTTCGTGGAGTTATAGACCTAAAACTGAATAAACTGAGGGACGTCGGTTAATTATGTACATACGTATTTTTGGCCGGTGAGTAAGTTCGTACATAGATTTCACGGAATGCCAGATCGGTATGCATGACCCCTACGTGACCCCCGCTAGCTACGTGAGCCGCGCATAAGTACTAATGTGTGAGCGTTTACCAAGCAAAATACCCAAACTTCGCTTAAACTGACTACATGTAATTATATATTCTTTCTTTTTGAGATCTTTTTCCGTGACATACGTTAACAAATGTCGGCTTCACCATTCCTTTAGGAGAATTAGTACTATATTGTTGTAATATTATGCTAAATCAGTTGAACTCCTTTATTGACCGATATATAGTTTAAATGGAGGGACGCATTCGTTTTTCATTCGTAGAATCCAAATTAGAGGGCTGTTCGCTCTGAATTTTTTTTGCGTGTTACATTGATCCCCATCCATCAACTGAAAGCTGTTCAGACGTTTTGTAAAAGTGGATCTGTCCCTTTAACACCAAATTCAAAACACAAAATACAAATGCATATACCATTGAGAAAGTGGATGAAGTTATCATAGGAGTCACAGAAGTTTTTCTTGGTTTTCTTTCCATGGGGTGTCTCACTGAGTGGCCCCCACTGGGTGAGAGCATTGAGAGTCGGCTTGTAGACAGTGTCCAGAACTCGCTTGACCACCAGCAGGATGGTTAGTTTCTTAGTATTGATTAATACTTATGATTGCAAATTCTCTATTTTAAAGACAAGTTTTCTGATGAGCCCTCTAAAGTCTAAACCCTAAGGGTGGAATTCTCATCAAAAGGTAAAATTTAGCCCGGGTTAAATTTTTATGGAGCGCCACACTGCAAACAATGCGCACTTATTTATAAATGCGCGCTTGTACTAGATATGCGCTCTCATCCTTCATAAATGCAACACAAAACCTATGAATAGACCATTGCGCCTGACGCGTATTTTTACGCATAACTGGCTGGAAGAAAGTATGAAAAAAGTGTGTAGAAACTTGACAATAATCGTTGATTTTGCCAGATTTATTTGACTTTTCATATAAATAACATGGACTCATCTTGCGTGGAAACCTCCAAACTTCCGCTGTCAAAATCGAGTGTAGAAAGCGCTAATTGAATGAGAAAAAAATAGGATAAGTGCCAATGGAGACTATGGTGGCAAAGAAGTAACTACCCGGCTTTCCATAAAACAGTGGGTTAAATTTGACCTACTTCTGACGTAAAACGACGCGAAACAACGCGATTTAGCACTGTGCTCAAAAAAGTTCTCCATTCAAAACACAAAATACAAATGCACATACCATCGAGAAAGTGGATGAAGTTATCGTAGGAGTCACAAAAGTTCTTCTTAGTTTTCTTTCCATGGGGTGTCTCACTGAGCGGCCCCCACTGGGTGAGAGCATTGAGAGTCGGCTTATAGACAGTGTCCAGAACCTGCTTGACCGCCGGCAGGATGGTCAGTTTCCCTGCCCTACTAGCATCTAGCATCCCAAAGTTCACCTCCTGCACAGGAACAAATTAGTAACAAACTTTTGTTTACCTAATTATAATTGCTGCCTTTAACCTAAGTAGCCAATTTGTTTTTCTGACAACTTTATACAAGATACAGTGATAGTACTCTGATTCAAGGAACACATGTACTACGGAATAAGACAAAATTTTGTGTACACACTAGATTGAAGCAGTTCTGACAGTCAATAACACAATCTACATACCTCATTAAATGATTTAAAGAGCTTCCCATACAATCACTGTATTTCCTTCATACAGTAACTCAATGTAATTATTTGATTTGTATCGTTTATACACAAAATCACAGGAGTTCTGAAGAAAAATTAATTAAATAATGTACAAGTATCACAGCAGAAACATTATCTATAATATTGATGACACAAATTCAAGGGGAAAATATTCAAATGACTTATACCTCGTGAACATTCTTGATGGTAAGCTCAACCGGTGTGGTGCGCAAGAAGTAGACACACTTCCCCGTCAGTCCCTCCTTTTTCCCACAGGTCACAAAGAGGCGAAGCATCTTGGCTCCCTTGGGCAGCGTCACAATGCGTCCAGATTCTGCAAGAAAATTAATAATTGTTGTTACCCAGTAATGATGTTTCTTCATGTAATTATTAACACAAAGGGAATAAACTATATCTGCTAAACATTTTTCTTCATTTAATTATGAACAATCCTGAAAATTCAGAAGCTATATCTTTTGGTATACATTGTCAAGTAAGTGTTCAAATGTATTGCGCAACCAAAACATGATATCTAGTGCTTTGAGGCAAGTCTCATATAATCAGGAACTTCATTCCATCTCATTCTTTATTGACAAACACTTAAACTACATAGCAATAAAAAGCATTTCATAATTTTGTATGGTGTCACTGCAATATTGTTTGCACAATTTTCACAAATTCCTTTGTGTGCACAGTATACCTTGGACAAATAATTTTTCAGAGGAATTGTTAATGGTGTTCTCAACAGCACCATGTACTACTTTCCAAGGATGCAGACAAAAAAGGTAATACCGTAATCATCTAATACCATTATTTAAAATAGTACATCTATAGGGTGATAAGTTGTGCAATGTTCAAATATTACGCACCATGGCCAGGGGGGTCTGAATCTTGGCAGAAGAACATCACTGATTTAGAACCACCTGGTTCAAGGAACTGGTCCACCAAGTCCAGTTGCTAGAAAAGAGACAAAATACATAGTTTTATTTAAACTCAAATAGCTATACACATTGAAGAATACTTTCAACAGTAAAATATTTGTCCTAAACAAAATACTTTGAACAAATTTTGTGGATATAATGACAATATTTATAATAATGGATACAAACAATTATGGCCACTGAGCGCAGTCATGTCTGTCAGATGTAACAATCCTGGCCCTATTATTACCCATGGTCATCAGGTGCAGTTCAAACCCACACAATAATATTGCATACTTTCTAAATAATAATTATGTGAATAATAATTAGCCTCTTAAAAAAAAGATTTTCATACAAACCGCTGAAGTCTCTGTGTGCTGAACAAATTGGAACTGCTATTCCACTATAATTAGTCACTTGGTGCAATCTAGCCTAGCTATCCAGGCTAATAAGATGAAACAAAGATCTTTGTATTATGCCAAGTTGGGTATCTCTGTCTCTGAACATGACTTCTAGTAGGAGTGGGCTATAAATGGGTCATTTCTCGTTTTATTTTCGGGACAGTTTTTTTGTATTCCATTTGCCCTATCTCAACATGAAATGACAACATTTTTTGCCTGGGGTCGCAGAAAAAAGTGTGCAGGGCCAAAATCCAAGATGGCCGCCGTTTTCCTAAAAAATCATATTTTTGGTCATAACTTTGTCATTAGTGGGTCTCTTTATTTGATTTTGGTGTCTAACCCTATGTTTTGGGGGTTAAGGGATCTATTTATGCAGTTAAAAATACTGTAAAATATTCAGATATTGTGTTAAGGCATATTTTTGACCATTTTTACCCCTTTTTTACCCAATTTTGAACCATGCCCGTAGACCTGAAATTAGTGGGTAAATTACATTGGAGAACATTTTTAAAAAGCTAGAGAACAAGTTGAAAGTGACGAAATAATATTCATAACCCTCACACTTGACAAAATTTTCGGCCTGGGGTTATAGAAAAAAGAGTGCAGGGCCAATATCCAAAATGGCCGCCGTTTTCATGGAAAATCACATTTTCAGCCATAACTTTGTCATTTTGTTGTGTTTTTACCTGCTTGTGGTGTCTAACCCCATGTTTTGGGGGTCAAGCAATCTGTTATGCATCTAAAAACTAGTCACAAGTCATCAAATGTTGAGTTAACACCATTTTTGACTACATTTGAACTCCCTTTTTATCTAAATTAGCATATTTCGAGAAACATGTCTTCAATTTCTATGATGTTGCTTAAAACATAATGCAGCTTTCTCCTAAGGAAGTCCCCAGTTCCTGAAACGGTCATAGGCACAATCTGCTGCTCAATAGTGTCCTGGATGTCATCAGTCCCAGGTGGCCACTGCCAAATTTCATCTCCGGTACCAGCTAAGTTAGTACCAGCACGCATCAGGTGATCCACTCGGAAAGTTCCGTCCCCATTATCATCCAGGTAGAACCCAATATACCATCTTTTGGTACAGGTCTCTCTCATCCCAGATGACAGCAAGTGGTTGGTTAGGCTGAAACATACATTCTTTTTCAGAGTGAGACATTCCCTCTACCTCTTGGGCAATAAAATGCCAAAAAAAAAAGAAGAGTATTTTTCACCCACGTAAAGCCCACCCCTATCATTAACTACACTTCAACACAAGGCTAAAGCGTAGGTTAATTTTCAGAGAATTTGGCACTTTGTCATTCCTAATAAAGCTTGTCTTTTTTTTGGGGGGGGGGGGAGCCTTTATAGTACAAATAGCTGAGAAATCGCCTGAGCTGAAGATGTTCTTGAGGCAGGAGATTCAGTACCAGAGAGTCACACATCAACGTGATGCAGATGTCCACAGGGACCCTTACAAGGTCAACAAATTATCAGAGAAAGATATGATCGAGGACCTAACGGTACTCCTCGGGGATGATTACCAAGCATAGGAAGCAGTGGTATTTCCTTGCGAGGAGGAGATACTGGAAACATTGATGGGAGCACAAGAGGCAGAGGGAATGTCTCACTCTGAAAAACAACTTATGTTTCAGACTAAACCAACCACTTGCTGTCCTCTGGGATGAGAGAGACCTACAGGTACCAATAGATGGTATATTGGGTTCTACATGTACCTGGATTATAATGGGGACGGAACTTTCCGAGTGGATCACCTGATGCGTGCTGGTACCGAAGATGGAATTTGGCAGCGAAACCTGGGATTATAGAGCAGCAGATTGTGCCTGTACCCGTTACAGGAACCAGGGACTTCTTTAGGAGAAATCCGCTTTATGTTTTAAGCAACATCGTATAAATTGAAGACATGTCTCACGAAATATGCTAATTTAGGTAAAAATGAATTCAAATGTAGTAAAAAATGGTGTTAACTCAACATTTGATGGCTTGCGACTATTTTTTATATGCATACCAGATTGGTTTACCCCCAACACATGGGGATAGGCACCACAAGCAAGTAAAAACACCACAAAATGACAAAGTTATGGCTGAAAATGTGATTTTTCATGGAAAAAGGCGGCCATCTTGGATTTTGGCCATGCACACTTTTTTGTATAACCCCAGGCCGAAAATTATGTCAACTGTGAGGGTTATGGGGGCTATGAATATTATTTTTTCACTTTCAACTTGTTCTCTAGCTATTTAAAAATGTTCTCCGATATAATTTACCCATTAATTTCAGGTCTACGGGCATGGTTCAAAATTGGGTTAAAAAGGGGTAAAAATGGTCAAAAATATGCCTTAACACAATATCTGAATATTTTACAGTATTTTTAACTGCATAAATAGATCCCTTAACCCCCAAAACATAGGCTTAGACACCAAAACCAAATAAAGAGACCCACTAATGACAAAGTTATGGCCGAAAATGTGATTTTTAGGGAAAAACGGCGGCCATCTTGGATTTTGGCCCTGCACACTTTTTTCTTAGACCCCAGGAAAAAAATATTGTCATTTCATGTTGAGATAGGGCAAATGGAATACAAAAAAACTGTCCCGAAAATAAAACGACAAAAAAAGTATTTTTCACCCACGTATAGCCCACTCCTACTTCTAGACTGTATTGAACCAAACATGTAAAAACGTTCCCATACTTACTTCACTCGCGTCCAAAATAAACTCTTCCGCAGTAGTAAAGTCCATGTCCAAATTATTAGCAGCTATCTCCAGTAAGTATTTGTGGGTTGGGGATATTCTGAGGCGACGCATTTCTCTGGCCTCCTTTGCCCTCGCCTGAAAATAAAAACAAGTATCTGGTAGAAAAATGTACTGACCAATACCCTATGAAGAGATGGTATCTATGTGTAATCATAAACCCTAAATAGCCAATTTAACAATGATCTTACTGTTCTTACATAGCAAAGTCAGCATAAAAGTACATTTCTTATGTTTGATAGCTACTACATCTAAATCTTCAAATGATTTAATGCTTTATCTACAAATAATATATCAATGGCATTCCATTCTAAAAGTATTTTTGTACACATTGTATTTTCACAAGATTCCCAAACTGTTTAACATAATGACGAGCGGAGCCCCATATTCAGTTACCCACCTGTTTTTCCTTGAGTGTCTCAGCCTGCAAGATCCCAACAACGCTCTTTCTCTGTGTAAAGCGTCTGCCCCCAGCCCCAGGGAACAGCGACTGTCGTCTGTCAGTCGGAGCCACGCCTGCAGGAACCAGGCTGGACCCTTTGGAAGTGTCATGGCTTGACATTGTCTTTTACTGTAGCTATATATGACAAATGATAAATGGAGGGTGCAAATCTAGGGTGATTAATTTGGTTGGCTCAACAGTAACTGTGATCAGCGCTGTGCGTGCTACGCACAGCGCCTGGATAGGTTAGCTCAACAGAGTCGGAGGCCTTTTGTGTGTGTATTACTCACCGAGACCGATCATGGACATGGCTGACCACCAAGACTCCTAATTTAAAGGTTAACACCACCCAAAAATAATATTCCTAAATAAGAAAGGTAACATCTTTAGTATTCCATTCCATCAACAAGTTCACAAAAATATGTTTCCAGAAAAAAAATGTATAATTGGAAAACGCATCACCATCCTAAACTAAAGCATGTGTTCATGCGGTCTTAAATGCAAAAACTAATGTGTGCAGAGCGAACGAATCGCCCGGGAATCAAACGTACGCGTGAATAGCATTGGCGCACTCGCAAATGGTTGGCCCGTATGGAACCAGGAAATAGTATTAGTAGTGGTTCCGTAAGTGGTGGAAATTAATTGATTTGCATATGAATTACACAACCCTTTGCAAAATGTTTGGTTCTATTTGATATCACAAAACGGTACCAAAACATAAAATAATGTGTTGTTCTTTGCCTGGTGGTCCCCTTTAAATAAAGGTGCACCTGTAAAGTGTCAGATATTGCCAGTGTCAGTGGTCCCCTTTAATTAGAGATGGCCAGACTGATGGTTTACTGATACTGATGTCAGTATTTCGTATTAAATTATGATAGAAAGTGGACATTTCTGATTTTTTTTTTGTTGTTGTTTGGGGGGGGGGGGGGGGGGGGCGCCTACACACCCAACGCACCTCCCCTGGGCCTGGCTACGGCCTATGGCTACACCGGGCCTGCTTCTAGAACTTTAAAAGTCTTTAGCTAGCTAGTCTAGAGTAGACTGTAGTCTTGTAAAAGTTGTAGACAAGTCACACTCACACTTCACAGCTCACCGTCAGTCACAGCCACAGCCACAGGCACCACAAACAGTGCCAGGGCAGTGGCACAGTCACAGACAGGCCTCATCGTATTTGTACTTGTAGGCACAGGAAACACTACTAAAGTACTAGTGTCTAGTCACTAGACAGAAAATTCCATCTCGTCCTGGAGGAATCCTTAAGGGGCCCAGTGGGGTATTATTTGCCATTTTTGCAAATCAGAAATGGGACACATAACATAACATATTTTTTTTTTTTGTAGAGATACCCCTAAAAGCCATCATTATTCTCTTCATCTCAGAAAAATAAACAATCTCTCCAAATTTCATTGAATTTGAGTAAATACTTTTTGAGTTTTTAGAATTTTAGTCCTAAAAATCTGATTTTCGGCAAATGAGCTTGAAAAGTCATACCAATATTGATATTTGTTTGATAAATAATACATGAATAATTATTATAAAATAGCTATAGTATTTCAAGCATGGTAATTGGTCAAAACGCGTCATGTGACATTCAACTTTTTTCGCGCACTGCACGGGCGTGCAGACGATGCGCAAAATAAATGATATTGCACACTCTCGTGATCGACAACTGTAAATGCGTTTTTGTGTTGGAAATTGGAGCGTTTCATATTATAACTGTGTTTGGATTTTAATGTTGTGTACCCTTATGGATTATACTCGACTCGAGCTTGCAGCAAAATGTGGAATCCCATGGACCTTTAATTCGGTAAGTAAGAATAGCTTATTTGTCATTTTGGATTTTTATTTGTTATCAAAACTCGATGTGTCGCTATTTTATAAAACCAATAGCGCACTTGCCCTAGTTGTTCGGCAATGTAAGTGCAGTGTACGCTCGGTATCTTTAGATGGTACGCACTGCGCACTCGCCTAGCGGCTCGTGCGCAGAGGCGGCACCAATCTAAAGAAACCTCGCGTGCACTGCACTTACACTACCGAACGCCGTGCCGTGCGCTATTTGTATAATATAGGAAAATAGTGGGATAAATAGTCGGAAGTTGGTTCAATGGAAGTTTAGGGCATGTTAATCACCTATAAACTGCCATGTTTATTTTCTGCATGACATTAGATGTTGCTGCTTCACTCTAAAAAAAGAGAAACCCTATTTGGATGGTAAAAATTTTGATTTGGGACATTTTGATTTGGTCTATTTATGAAAAGTACAAATACAATTAAAAATCTCCAAACTAAGTCATATTGGCCCAACGTCAAAACGTGACGTCTAGCCCACGTCATTCTTGCCGCTGGGCCCTCGTTGGCCCAACCCCCATACGCCAACGTCAATTGCCAATGTTGAGTCAACGTTTGCCCAACCATTTATTTTGCTATTTCTAACGTCAAGCCAACATTGAGCCGACTAAACCCCAACGTTAATACGACTATATAAGTCAATGTCGGGCCAACGTTAAAACGAGACGTTTGGACCACGTCATTCTTGCCGCTGGGCCCTCGTTGGCCCAACCCCACAAGCCAACGTCGTACACGTGTTGGGCCAACGTTTTTCCGACCCTTGCCCAACCTTTCAGTTGGCTACTTATGACATCGGGCCAACGTTTAGCCAACCTTGAGCCAACCTTTAGCCAACCTTTAGCCAACAATACGAAAACTTAAAAAAAATAAATTGATAGGCTGCATGGTGTTACAAATTCTACCCTACCTTCATGCAAACACTATTCCTACATCCTTATCCTACACCTAATCCTATACCTATCATTCTATCCTATCCTATCCTATCGTCTTAACAACATACTATACAATCGACTTAGTATATATATACCTATACATACTATGTACATTTGTTAGTGGTTAGTAATTGTCAAGAGTAGATTCTAAAATAATTAGCATTTGAATCATATTCATAACACTATATTCAGGTGTCATTTATAGTTTTATAAATTATATAGAAAAACAAGGACATGATAACACTGTTTTCAATACAAATAATAGCAAAAATAGCAATTTTTCTGTTCACTACATGATCGTTTATAATCGATCATGAACCCTGATAATAATTCTGCGTTGGGCCAACGTCGGCCCAACGTCGGCCCACTTACGACGCATTGGGATCGATTGCGAAATCAACCTTTACCGATCATAAATCACTAATTAATAGATGTATAAAAGTGAATTAAGAGGGGACTGTGCAAAGGGCTTTGCACCCCTAATATTTTGTTAATAACATTTCATTTAATTGTATTAATTTACCAATTGAACAAAATCATATAATGTACAATATTTCACAATTTCCCGTCATTTATTAAAAAGGACAGACATTGCATAGTATGTTAGTCAAAACTAGCCCTTGAACAACTATAAGCAATACAAGTATATAATGTACATTATATTATCGATAATATTACAACTATCCAAAATGTTCCAAAAAGGTTTTCATACGTTGTTGGTAGAACATAATTAAAATATATTTTAATCATTGTACAATTTACGAAATCCATATCGTGACATCGTACATTTTAAGTCACATGGAGGTTCATCTAAAATTACTGCCCCAATGTATGAAATGGACTGTTTCATAATATCTGTCTTGATTTAGCTATCTTGCATTTTGTTAGTCAATTTTCCCCGTGAAATGTATAGCAGTGGTTAATCTTTTGTTCGTAATATTCGTATCTATATTACTACAAATTAAGTACAATCCACTTCATCAATGATGTTTTCATTAAAAGGATAGTTGAGTTTTGGTAAAGAGAGTTCAGCTTTGGTTAACCTGAGTTTTATTAACTAAAACCTGCATCATTACATTACAAACTGACAGTTATAACTTACTCCACCATGCTCGAAAGGAATAACACAACACATTACAAATGACTAAGTAAAAAGCATGTTCCCATTAAAAAAGAGACGTTAAAACTCAAAAGGACGCTCTTTAAAAACCTGTTGGTTTTAACCTTTACAAATAAAATGTTGTGCATGTCATCATTAGTTGAAATAGTGATAAGATAGAGAGATAATCAACAATTATTTAAAAACATCTTTAATGTTTTTTTTAATTTGTTAGCGGCCGGTTTAAAGTTATATTTTGTGTTCCCTACAATTTTTAAAATGTTATGTTAATGGATATCTCAGGCATTTCTGAACCAATTTTGATCAAATTAAGTTAATATTCTGTCATTACAATTGTATGCTCTTTCAAATTTTACACTCCGTTTTTTATTATCTCACACAAATATTGTGTGTAGCGCCCTCTATACCAAAACTCAACTCAACTAACCTTTAATACGAATCCTTGATACCAAAAAACTATTTTGTCGGTAACGATTTCTATATAAAAAGCATGAATTTGGTCTAATATATTTTCTTTACACCTATATGAAATGCGTCAATATTTGACCTCATTACATTTAAATCTATGTGTAAATCCTCTCTAAAAAGTGCGAAACCGGCTAGAATCAACTGCAAACAATCCCACATGGAAATAATAATGTAGGTTTAGAAATCGTTTGTATAAATGAGGAAAAACGCTGGTTCCACTACAGATCATTTTGAAACTACACATGTAATCGGTAATCGAGAAGAAAAAACATCATAAGTTATAGTGATATCGGATAAATACCCATTGACCACGGGCACCGAGTGGGATGTGTGCAAAGTCTATGCGAATTTCATGAACTTGTAGGAAAAAGTGTTGTTAGTCCTTTGCGAAATCTAAAAAGATTCTGTTTGTAACACTTCCAGCACTTTTGTCACTGATACGTACACAGTTGATGAATTAAATTGATCAATGCTATAAACTTCGCAGTGGTGTTCATAAAATAATAACATAACTTGAACCGTACACAAATTGTAGACGTGTGGTAAAATGTTCGCGTTCTCGTTTGTCCTTAATTAAGCAAGACAATTAATCCAATATTGCTGCACTCTACCAATTTACCCTGTAGGAGTAGAACGTGTATGTAATTGTACTTAATTGTATATCGTGTGGATTGATTGTGAGTGTGTCCGATGACCCCCGATGACCAGGGTAATAATATCATTAAATTAGGCGCTATATAGAATGAAACATTATTATTATCTTATTTTTATTGTCATTATATAATTTCATCAAACGATTATTTGGCTGCACATTCGTGAATGCTACCCAACTAACAATTGAACGTTTTCTGAACGTTCTAAACAGGTTCAAAGTTGGTTATTTGGACGTTATGTGAAAACGCCTTTAAAACGTGTATTTGTGGTAGGTTGAAAACGTTTTTAGAACGTTCCAAATGGACGTTTTTAAATCGTTGTTTAAACGTTAGAAAAAACAACAAAAAACCTTTCATGTATTTGATTTGAAGTGCAAGTACCAGCAGAAAACCTGTCGGACACTGGAGACGTTTTAAGAACGTTTTTTAAACGTTGATTAAAGACGAAGACCTACTTGACCTAATACAAAAGTTTTGTAAACGTTTTGTAATCGTTGATTAAAGACGAAGACCTATGTGACCTAATAGTATACAAACGTTTTGTAAACGTTTTCTGTTTGCTGGGTAGTGTCCGTAATTAATGTACTCGGGTGTCTATTCACGAAAGCTTATGCGTATGCACTTATTCGGAATTTCAAAGACCGATTCCAACGATTACACGGCAATGCGTGAATTTGAATGATTTCGATTGAAAAAGTGTCAAATTGAGCGGGAAAATGTTATGATTAATAAGAAGTATTCATCATATGTATCATAACTGTTGCTATCAGTTCGTCGTTGGCCAAATCTCATTCAACCAACCAATAACGACACTACGTAGTAGGCGAAACTTTGGCCTAACGCTGGCTTGCCTACCGTCGAAATGTGGTTGTTTGTTAAAGGTTGGTTTGACGTCAGCTAGCCAACCAATATCCAACGCCGCTCATTGACCGAATAGTGTAGTAGGCGAAACGTTGCCCGAACGTTGGCTTGCCTACCGTCGAAACGTGATTGTTTGATAAATTTTGGTTTGATATCAGCTAGCCAATCAATATCCAACGCCATTCATTAACCCAATTACCAAGTAGGCGAAACGTTGGCTTAACGTTGGCTTGCCTAGTGTCGAAATGTGATTGTTTTGTAAAACGTTGGTCTGACGTCAATTAGCCAACCAATTTCCAACGCCACTCATTGACCAAATGTTGTAGTAGGATGAAGCGGTGGCCCAACGTTGGCTTGCCTACTGTCGACATGTGGTTGTTTGTCAAATGTTGGTTTGACGTCAACTAGCCAACCACTATCCAACGCCACTCATTGACCGAATAGTGTGGTAGGCGAAACGTTGGCCTAACGTTGGCTTGCCTACCGTCAAAACGTGATTGTTTGATAAATTTTGGTTTGATATCAGCTAGCCAATCAATATCCAACGCCATTCATTAACCCAATTACCAAGTAGGCGAAACGTTGGCTTAACGTTGGCTTGCCTAGTGTCGAAATGTGATTGTTTTGTAAAACGTTGGTCTGACGTCAATTAGCCAACCAATTTCCAACGCCACTCATTGACCAAATGTTGTAGTAGGATGAAGCGGTGGCCCAACGTTGGCTTGCCTACTGTCGACATGTGGTTGTTTGTCAAATGTTGGTTTGACGTCAACTAGCCAACCACTATCCAACGCCACTCATTGACCGAATAGTGTGGTAGGCGAAACGTTGGCCTAACGCTGGTTTGCCTATACCGTCGAAATGTGGTTGTTTGTTAAATGTTGGTTTGACGTCAACTAGCCAACCACTATCCAACGCCACTCATTGACCGAATAGTGTGGTAGGCGAAACGTTGGCCTAACGCTAGCCTTTAATCAAGGCTCTATATGGCTGGGATATCGATCATACATTACGAGCTGTGATCCCGCTTGTACAATTACAACTACTGTAGATTGGCTAGTTTTTATATAACGCCTTTACTCCTTTGCACCGCGGTAATGTATTAATGAGCCGAGCGAACGATATGACTAATTCATGAGATGAGATGACTAACCAATCAGATCGCAAGATACGGTTGGCAAGGACGGTAGTGTAATCCATCATGATAAAAGGGTTAATTTTTCTAGCAAACTTTAATTTTAGCAACAAAATAGGTAAAAACTAAATAAATACCAAAAGTTTAGTAATATTCTTTTAAGTCAATACGTACATTTGTGTATGTAATTTTTAGATCGATCAAACTGTCCATATTTTGAAGAAAAAAATATCACTTCAGATACAATGTACCCTAAAGTAAAAATGATTGCGTCCACAACCTCTGGCGATCACCTAGCGTAGTCTCTGGCGGAGACCTTAAATTGACATTCAAGTTATGTTGAACCCATTACTGTGTACACTATCGCGTGTAGTTTCATTACATGCGATGTAAGAGTATCTAGAAAAGAGACCATGGCAAGTGAACAGCTCCCTGGAACTTGGAAGGGTATAACGTATGCATTGTATGTAGTGTGTAATACAGTAGGTCAACGGCCACAGAGCTGTTGTTATTGGTAGTGCGATATCATGGCTTTTGCCAAGCGAATCAGTTATGACTATGAGGGAACATGGAGGAGACAAAAACAAAATTAGTAGGAAATGAAGAAAGACCCGAGGCTAAGAGTTAGAAACAAACTACAACTGTTCGCATATGTTGTGCTTGTGGTAGAGATCTGTTCCGAAAGTATATATTTTTTTACAAGAGTTGATCCACAAACAGCGACCAAACTGAACACAATTACTAAAAGTGAAACCATCATCGACTTCGATCTCTACACACAAAATATGCGGCATCTGTAAAGCGAGAGTTGAACTGCTTGAGAAAGAAAGAAAACGGTCTTCAACTGACAGTGTATACTAAAATCACTGTTGAAGGTTGAATAGTTGAAGACCGTTTTCTTTCTTTCAAGGTCCAGGGCAAGCACTGGACGATGCATGCGGCACGAGCTGCGGGCGTTGCGCCAATGAGGGTTCCGCTCGTTGGCGTTGCTGCTGCAGCGGTGCAACGATTATGGTCGATACACAGACATGCAGGTCCATACTATTGCCTGGAAAATTGCACTTTTGCCATATCCCGTGCAAAGACTGACAAATTCATCCTGCTCCCTCAATAACCGCCTTAACGCTGCAACTTGCAATTCTCTGAACTTTGTAATTTGTAATTTCTTAGCTGCGTATTCTATACTCTTGTCAAGACAATTTTCACTCAAGATCGTTGGATTCGCCATCATTATCGCATACTGGCCTAATACACACAGTTGCGGAGCACGACACATAACGTCGCGTTTGTATGCATATTCATATCCGAATTTGCATACCGGTACCGGTATTGCGCAGAACGACTATAATGGACGCTACACGCATCTACCACATTTGGTAGATGAATACCGGTCTAATATAAGGTTTACATGAAAACTAAACAACAACAAATATTCAAAAAGAAAAAGGCCCTCGCTGCGCTCGGGTCTATAGTCTCGCGCTTCGCGCTCGGTTGGGTGTTCGCGCGGGGGCCTTGACAAAAGGCTAGCCTAACGCTGGCTTGCCTATACCGTCGAAATGTGGTTGTTTGTTAAAGGTTGGTTTGAGGTCAACTAGCCAACCAATATCCAACGTCGCTCATTGACCGAATGTTGTAGTAGACGAAACGTTGGCCTAACGTTGGTTTGCCTACCGTCGAAAATGGTTGTTTGTTAAAGGTTGGTTTGACGTCTGCTAGCCAACCAAGATCCAACGCCGCTCATTGACCGAATGTTGTAACTTGTATATGTAGGCGAAACGATGGCCCAACGTTGGCTTGCCTACCGTCGAAATGTGATTGTTTGTTGAATGTTGGTTTGACGTCAGCTAGCCAACTAATATCCAACGTCGCTCATTGACCGAATGTTGTAGTAGGCCAAACGTTGGCCTAACGTTGGCTTGCCCGCAGTCGAAAATGGTTGTTTGTTAAAGGTTGGTTTGACGTCAGCTAGCCAACCACTATCGAACATCGATCATTGACTGAATGTTGTAGTAGGCGAAACGTTGGCCTAACGTTGGCTTGCCTTCTGTCGAAATGTGGTTGTTTGTTAAATTTTGGTTTGACGTCAGCTAGCGAACCAAGATCCAACGCCGCTCATTGACCGAATGTTGTAGTAGGCGAAACGTTGGCCTAACGTTGGCTTGCCTACCGTCGAAATGTGATTGTTTGTTGAATGTTGGTTTGACGTCAGCTAGCCAACCAATATCAAACGTCGCTCATTGACTGAATGTTGTAGTAGGCGAAACGTTGGACTAACGTTGGCTTGCCTACCGTCGATATGTGGTTGTTTGTTAAAGGTTGGTTTGACGTCAGCTAGCGAACCAAGATCCAACGCCGCTCATTGACCGAATGTTGTAGTAGGCGAAACGTTGGCCTAACGTTGGCTTGCCTACCGTTGAAATGTGGTTGCTTGTCAAATGTTGGTTTGACGTCAACTAGCCAACCATTATCGAACGCCGCTCATTGACCAAATATTGTAGAAGGCGAAACGTTGGCCCAACGTTGGCTTGCCTACCGTCGAAATGTGGTTGTTTGTTAAATGTTGGTTTGACGTCAGCTAGCCAACCAATATCCAACGTCGCTCATTGACCGAATGTTGTAGTAGGCGAAACGTTGGCCTAACGTTGGCTTGCCTATTGTCGAAATGTGGTTGTATGTCAAACGTTGGTTTGACGTCAACTAGCCAACCAATATCTCACGCCACTCATTGACCAAATGTTGTAGTCGGCGAAACGTTGGCCCAACGTTGGCTTACATACCGTCGTAATGTGGTTGTGTATTAAACGTTGGTCTGACGTTAACAAGTCATTGACACAATGTCGTAGTAGGCGAAACGTTGGTATAACGTTGGCTTGCCTACCGTCGAAATGTGGTTGTTTGCCAAACGTTAGTACGACGTCAGCTAGCCAACCAAGATCCAACGCCGCTCATCGACACAATGTCGTAGTAGGCGAAACGTTGGCCCAACGTTTGTTTTTCGACCATAGAAATATGATTGTTCGTCCAACTATCACCCAACGTTGTTTCAACGTACATTTGCCAATTAGTTTGCCAACACAACAGTCAACAGACAACGTTGGCTTAACGTTGTTTTAACGTCAGCTCGCCGACTGCAAAAATGTGGTTGTAAATTTACCTTAGGCCAACGTTGGCTTAAGCCTTAACGTTGTTTTGCCAACCGCGACGGTGCCGACTATAGACTACGTTGGGCCAACGTAGCATTGTTATCTGGGTCAATACCTGCGCATCATTTGTATGACGTCATTATTTAATACTATCCCCAGTGGTGTGTGAATACAACAAACTAGGAGAAGGACGGATTTAACGGTCTAAGGCTAAGACCTAAGGCTAAGGCCTAAGCCTATGGCTATGGACTCTAACTAGTATTTAGTAATGAAATACTGACCCACAGGCCACAGGCACCGAGTTCAACGCTGTCAACGGCAACGCGAACGATTGTCGATACACAATCATGTGTTTTGCACTTCATCTCAACTTTGTCCAAGAAGACGAGTCAGAACTCTGCCAGAGTCAGAAAGGATACGAATTTTAATAAAATGTACGGTAACTGTAAGTTTTAGTCTCACTTCCAACATCCTTCCACTTGACACTCGACTTATCGTCTTGACTACTTGAGTCGAAAAGATTTGACTTGATCCTGAGCCTGACTCTGTCTCTGACTGAGGCTGAGGTTGAGGTTTTGAAAAAATCAGACACTAAAAAGTGGGGAAAAAAGTATAAAACTTACCTCCCTCAGCTTAGATTCGGCAGAGGAATGTACTTCAACTCATTCTTTAGAATATCACGTTGCATGAAATCACGAATTCCAATTCAAGAATATTCTTTAAGTCAAATTTCACTGCAAATTTCAGACTGGTCCGGCTAGCTACGCGTCCATTTTCCATCCAGCAACTAAATTTGTATGCGCGCGCGTAACATGGCACGCGCCGCGCACTTCATTTGCTGCGTTGTGCGCACAGCATCGCACAATTCGACCATTCAACGGATTTTCACAAAACATTGCGCGCCTAGTGCGCGTAATATATAGCTCATTACAGCCAATCGGCACCATGCATTTCTGAATCATGGAATTTCTGGAAAAAAGACGGCGAGCGCGCGCGCCAGCTGCTAGCGCATTACGCATGCGCATAGCATACTATTTGATTGATATTGGTTGGTTGGTTGATTGATTGATTGATTGATTGGTTGATTGATTGATTGATTGACTGATTGATCTTGATTTGGTACTTGGTACTTGGTAGTTTATTCCTCCAAAACACTCCATAGGAGTTTTAACTGGAGGTGGGTCCGAGAGAGTGGTTAGCCCCTAAGGACAGAAGGACAGATTGATTGATTGATTGATTGAGTGAGTGAGTGAGTGAGTGATTGATTAATTTATTGATTAATTGATGAGCTTGATGTTCAAACAAAATATTTAATTTAGCATTACATTAGGTTACACAGTAGTTAGGGGACTACCTCTCCTCAGCGCTGGCGAGCGGTCTGGGTTTTCCACTGTCAAGCTAGTTCAGATTGGACCTTGGGGAATTTATTTGATCCCTGTTCGCTCTTATCACTAGCCTCTAGGCGCTGATGTGTCAATTTACTGGCAGCAAGAGGAGGAAGTGAGGAAAAAGAGAGGAGGTATGCCAAGGTCGTTGGTCAGTGGACCCGAGCTAGACCAGAAGTCTTGTAGTGTTAGTCTTAGTAATTAAACTCAGTAAAAGTATACTGTAGGTAATAACATTGGTTGTGTGAGTATTATATAAGGTTTGCGAGATGTGTGTATAAAAGAGACTGGGGGAGAGAATTCTCATTCTGGGGAAAACATTGCTAAAATCTTTCACTGCACATTTACCAGAATGATTGTTTAATAAATGCTACTCCCTTGGTTAAGTTTTTGGCCTCAAAAGAGACTGGTGTTTTACTTTTAGAATTAATTTAGTTTAGTGTCCACTACAGTCTACAGGCAGGATAACTGCTACAGACAACTTAAATAGACATGCTGTCTGAATGTTTATAGGTCATAATAAGAATGAAGAGGTCTGCAAACATAGACTAGTGGTCATACAGTGAACTGCAGCCCAGAGAAGATTATCTCTATGATAGCACTAGGCCTGGGGGGAGGAGGCAGTTAAAACAGCATGGGATTGTTGCCTGAAGAGATAAAAGTGTCAACATCAGAAAAAAATGTGACCAGTTGAGTTCCACCGAGGTGGAACTCACGCTAACAGGGCAAACACGTCATGATCTATCAATTTCTCTCCATTTACATTACCCTTCTTTCTCTCTTGGCCATTCCCTATCGTGACAATAATTCTTATGATTTTACTTGTGTCTTTATTGGCCCGCCTATCTTGTTATAATATAAGGTCTTGATAAAGAAGGATTAGTTCTACCGTTACAGCTCTAGTTCCTATTATCATTGCCTACTGTCATTACTATACACCTTGCTAGCGAATTATGATATCTAGTATTTCCTCACATGATTTCGTTCCTCTTATTAGAGAATGATACAGTAATCAAGCAATCTCTGAATGTATAGTTAATTGAGATATTGAGAAAATAATTAACTTGTTTCATTTTTTAATTAAATTGTGGAGGGTCGGGGGTAAAGGGGGTATAGCATCCACATCATCCCTGTGTGAACGGATCCCATCATATAGGCATATAGGCCCCCTATAGGCCTTCGTGTCATTGGGCCCCCTGTGGGTAGAAACAATTGCAATGCTTTTGGTTGTATAATGTTGCACCATCATGTGCAAGATGTATCTTCCTTTGTTGTCAGGACACATGCAATCATGAAATTCATCAGGCTTTTAGGTACATATACCCTTCATCTCTATACACCCCCCCCCCCCCCACACCACCACCACCACCACCCACCTCCTTGGCTCTTCTTCTATTCTTCCCCTTATATAGTTACGTATTATAACAAGCTCTGCTTCTTTTTTTGCAACGGTTTCCCCATATAATATCTGTATTGTTTGTATAATTAATTTAGATAAATTAGTTTTGATAACGATGTCTGTATTAATTAATACAATATGAATTGTATAAAGTTAACTTTAGTAACTCTTCATTGTATGTGAATTGTCAAACTTATGATTTTGAAATGAAAAACTTGTGCAAAATGTAATAGATTAGTACTCTCCTTATATAATTGGCATATGTATAGGACCTTTTCTGTTCCGTTCCGTATATATGGCAGTCACGTTACTTATTGGGTGTCCGTTTCTCCTGATCTACATGATCTAAGGGCCCACCCCTTTCTCCAGTGCCAATTACCATACACTATTATAGCTCTCAGAGGGGCGGATCTAGCTTTTAGCTAAGGGGGGGGGGGGGGGGGGTTGACCCAATGACGATGCGGATACTGTGTGGGTCACATGATGGCGTTTTTCTATGCACATCACATTTTCACTTGGCAGCCCAAGGGTGCAGTTTAAACCCCCTAACCCCCCCCCCCCCCCCCCCGTAGATCCGCCACTGGCTCTCATAAGTTCTCATATCTTTACTTTTTATCTCGTTTGCATCTACTTCTTTTTCCTTTATATGTATAGCACGCCTCTATCACTTCCGAGACTTTTTTTATATTCCTCTGTATCTATTTATATATTTTTTCTCTTTCACCTTGTATTTTCTCATCTTTAGGTTGCATTTCTTGTTCACAATATCCTCCCGTGATCAGTGTCCTATCTTATTTGTTCATAATTGTAATAAACTCACTGCGGCCAAGGAAATAAATACATCCCCTTATTTTCTGCAGTCCGGTGAGCTTTTCTTAATTTCTTTCTATATCTTCATCACTCTCTCCCTCCTCTTATCCACTCTACAATATATCATCGCTCTAATAATTCCCTTAGTTCCCTACGTCTTTTCTCTCCTCCTCTCATGACTCCTTTTATATTATCTAAAGGGATGGTTCGTACGATTTCAAAATTAATGTACCAGAATCTAAAAAAATTACTCATTGGTAATATATTTTTTATCAAAAAAATATCCTATCAGGATGATTTATACTCTATTGTTTTGTGTCTGCAATTTTTGATATTCATCGTCTATTTTCTGTACGCTTCCGATTTTTATCACGTGGTCGCGTGACGCGCCAGCCTCACTTTGGCAGCAAAGTGAGGCATCGACGTCACGAAAATTGCATGCTGGGATAGATCCCACTGGCGGCAGATTCGATCAAGAACTGTTACCTTATTTAGTCCCAAAGTGATTGTGAATGATCCAGTTGTTGGTCTTTTTTCGTCGGGACAAAGGCAATATGTTGAAAAAATATTGCTTCTTTGATTGGTAAATGCTGGAAATCGTCCGAACCCCTCCTTTAACCCTAAACAGATTTTGAACCTTTAAAAAACTGGGGGGGGGGGGGGGGGGGGGGCCGGGGGGCTAAAAGGCCCCCCCCCCCCCTAAGATCTCGGCAACCGAAACTCCGATCGACTCCAAATTTGGCATCGTGATAGATGTCCATAAGGTCTACAATAATGCGTAGTTAAAACAAAAAATTAATTAGAATATGCTAATTAGAGCTAATTAATTATGCACAAATTGTATTTTTTTGAATTTTTTGTAGTTTTCTCGGCAATCGAAACTCCGATTGACTCCAAATTTTGCATGGTTATAGATGTTCATGAGCTCTACAATAATGCATAGTTTATTTTTTTGTTTTACTTATAATATGCTAATTAGAGCTAATTAATTATGCAAAAATTGTATCTTTTTTGTATTTTTTGCACTTTGCTTTACATTTGGTGATCCTTATCAAACAAAATTGTGTTCCTGGTGCAGTATACATGCTAAGATCAGTGGCGTAGCTACGGGGGGCACGGGGGGGCACGTGCCCTCCCAATAACTTCAAAAAAACAATAGAAAACATAATGGGACATTTTTTGAAAAAACAAAGAAATACATAAGGTGTGCCCCCCCAATAATTTTCGTGCCCCCCCAATCAGTCCGCCACTGGCTAAGATTATATAAATGTATCTAATCTCTGATAAAACAACAGGATAATCATGAAAATTGATTTCGTTTTACCGTTTTCTATGTTTTTTCTTTGTTTTTTTATCCTTTTCTTGTTTTTCTTTGTATTATTCTCTATATATTGTATTGTTTTATGCAAATGAGAATGCAATAAATTTTTCCACCATGCCAAAGTGGAATACTAACATTAGTTGTGAAAAGATGGGTGTAAAACTGCAACATAAAAGGTGCATGTAAAAACTGTGTATGTTATATACATGGAAGAATTAGAAAAAAATTCGAATTTTCTGTGACACGCAATCGCAAAATGTTACATAACACATGGATCGTTGACCCGGTTTGCGCAAATTTGGTATCAAAAGTTGCGCAAGACTCTAAGGAAAAAGGTCATGAAGTGGCACCGTAAAATATTTAAGCGTTGCGAAGTAATAGCGAAAATAGCGGAGAGGGGGGGGGGGGGGGGGGGCGGGGGCTAAATAAGCCCCCCAAGCAGTCTTTTTAAATTTTAGGGTTAAAGCGTGCCTCTCTCTCTCTCTCTTCTTAATTCTTCATGGACTTCCCATTTCGATTTCAATCCGCATATAGCCTGCATGCTCACGGGCCAAAACCATGCCTATCTCGGCACAATTGAAAAGTCAGAAAATTGCAAAAATAAAGTTCTTGCCAAACGTTTGATTTGAATGCCAATCTAAAAGACATATTATACGTGGTATATACTCCAGAAATTAGCACGTAATATTACTGTGCAAGAATTGTGTGCTTCATCTTGATAAAAAGGTGTAACATACGTATATATACGTTACCATCAACATTTCACATGATAGCTAGTTAGTTTCAAAGTTGGTAACTGCAGGTTACAATCATGAAAATAAACAACAAAGTGTACCTGTATTATAAAACCATCAAAACATATTTGTGAACATTGCATCTATTCGGGCGTCCGTTTACGATATCCAAAGATATGTGACTGGGCCATAACGTAAGTTTCAAATTGGTAACGTAAGTTACATTAGCGTTGTTTGGATACCATTTTGGCCTTGAAAATGATTGCTAAGCTGACCCTGAACCACATATATTAGATGGCGTAAACAAGTTTGTTACCATTTAGATATTTATAAAGTATATCCTACACACATTTTGTAACGCATGGTAACGTATGTTACATCACGTAAGTTACATCTTGGTCTTCAATCGGTTAAATAAGCAACATTTAGTTGAACTTAATTTTCATTTTCGCGTAATATCAATCTACTTCATTGGCCTGAAATCCAGAATAATCATTTGTATTATAGTGGTTACCTATATTTAAAATTCGTGGTAACGTCGTATGTTACACCTCTTAAATCTACCTTTTCACCCCGTCTCTTTCTTACGTTCCCAGTCATATTTCTTTTGTATCTTGAATCTCAAACAGTTTTTACTTGTATGTAATGTTCTCATCATTAGAAAAAGAAGATAATTGTACAGATGTCAGCATCTAAGCATATCCTATTATTTAGTAGAATAACAGTCACGTATATGTTTCAGTAGATTTGGTGACACATTTCCAATGGGCATCCAAATGTTAAACGAAGTGGGATCATTCGTTACAACTTTTATTATATTTTACAGGACACTGTGCTGCTTTCATGAAACCGCACTTGTTCTGCTCCTGTGTACTCTTATGTGTGTTTTTTAGTTTATTTTTGGATGAAAGTATATTTGTTAGTTATCTCTGACACTGATTTATTAATTGTTTATGTAAATATTTGTTATTCATTATTTATATTCATGGTTTTGGTTGTGTTCAAAATTGTGCATTGTATTATTTTTAATTGTATGCCCCTTGGTAGATCAGTTGTTTAACTGAAAGGGCAACCCTGTTGAAATAAAACGTTAATAAATAAATAATAACTAAATAAATACCAAACTGGAAAAAATGACAAATTTTGTCTTGGCGACAGGGTTTTTTATGTAACTCAGCCATATTCTATCCCTTGTCATTATTTGTTTATTTCACTTTCAATCGCTTTAAAGTTATGGTAACTTTTACGAGAAGGACCCTCACTATCAAATAAAAGTAAAATTTTGCTGGTTTAAAGTTAAATCTCTTCACTAGGAGAGCAGGATCACTGGAGACACAATTTTTTACCAATTGTGCCGAGATAGTGGTTTTGGTCCTCACTCTATCCCCCATTCTATATACATGCTCTAGCTCTTCGCGTATATTTCTACCTCGCCATTCTGTCATTCTTGCCAGCCAAGCCAAGCCTTCTTTTCTTCTCGCTTCTTCGGCTCTAAAAAGTCCAAAGTAATCCCTCCATCATCAATACTTTGCCCTGTATTGACATTTCTCTTCACTCTCTCGGCCTCCTTATGCGACATTCGTTTTGTCTTCTCTTACTCTCCTTTGGTATAGTCCATAACTTCTATCCCCTTTATTTGGTGCATCTCCTTCTTTCTCTATTCTCCTTTCTGCATCATGATCTCACTCTCATGATTGTCCTTTCTCCTTTCTCATTTATTTGTGTCGCATGCATCCTCAGATTGTCTCCCCCTCCCTCCCTAATTATTCTCACTCAGTTTCGTCTTTATTCTCCTGTTAATTGAGTGTCGTTCCCTCTTATCTTCCTCCATTACTTTCATAACATAATCATTTCCATCAGTCTCAATATTTCTCTATATCTATTTCTGCATTGAATTATCTAAAAGTGTCATTGCATTGCTGGTGAATCAGCCCTCTTCTTTATCTGTTTTTAGTTTAGTTTCCCTCTTTTGTAATGTCTTTCTATCCCTCTATTGCTACCTGATATATATGCATGCTAACTTTCTTGTCTCTCTGTGTAACCCCCTCCACCCTCCTTGTATCCATCTTAATTATCTCTTTATCTCATTCCCTCTGTCACACTATGTTTACCCCTCTCTTCTATACTATCTTTCTTCATCTCTCTTCTGACTCTCCAGATATATCACGAACATCTTTATCTTCATTCCTCTCTCGCATTCAGACTGTATTTCCTTTCCTCTCTGTTATCCTTTCAGTGCTCGATTTCTACCCGTTCTTATGGTGCATGACATTACCTTGCCAGGAAGCGACCCCTCTTCCACCCCCTCCCCCTCTCTTCTTATTTCAGTGGCTTTCTATCTCTCCATTCCTATTCTCTAAGTGTCCCCCCCCCCCCCTCCTGCTATCTTCATTCCATCTATCCCTCTCTTCTTATAAATTTCCTTTCTTCATCTGTTTTTGGTTTCTCTCTCATCTGACTCTTCTCACCACAATCATGTTTCTTTCTTCTTCGCCCACGTACGTACGGTTCAATCCGTAATTCCTCGCCTCTCTATAATAATCTTCCTGTTTTGTGTTCTATATTTCTGCGATTACCTTCCCGAGAAGCGATCAATTCTTCTCTCCCCCCCCCCCCCCCCCCGCCAAACATCTCTTATTTCAGTGAGCTTTCTCTGTTCCTTTCTCCCGATATATTTCCTATATCCCTCTTTTCTCTACAATCTCTTTCTTCGCCTCTTTTAGCTTCTCTCCTCTCAATGTTCACTGACTCTCCGGATATTACACTATCTTTTCTTTTCTTTTTCTCCCGCTCTCTCCCTCTCTCTTCTTAGTCAGGGAACTATCGCTCTATTCCAGACCTATCCTAACTGCTCAAGTATCTTGCCCCCGCCCCGTCCCTTCATGTTATCCCTTTCCTCCTCTTCTGTACATTCTCTAAATTTCTTCAACTCTTTTAGTTTCTCTATTAATTATTTTTCTGACTCTCCATATAGTTAATTCTCTTTTTCTTGTTTCCACTCTCACTTTCAGTACATATTTCATCCCCTCTCTATCTGTCTCGCCTTGCATGCCTTGCATGCCTAGTACTTGCCGAGAAGCGACCAATTCTTCTCTCATCCCCCGTTTTTTAAATTTGTATTATGTCTGTGGTTTTCTCTGTCTTGTTTCTCTCCCTATATCCGGCCTTTCCCCCGATATATTCCCTCTATCCCTCTCTTCTCTACACTCTCCTTCTCCGTCTTTTTTTACTCTCTCTCTCTTCACCATGTTCACTGACTCTCCAGATATTACACCCTCTTTTCTTTTCTTTTTCTCCCGCTCACGCATTCAATCCGTATTTCCTCCCCTCTCTATCTTCCTTTCCGTGTTCTATTTCTGCCTCGCCTAGTGTCATTACCTTGCCAACGAAGCGATCCCTCTCCCTCTCATCGCGTCCCTTCCTCTTTCGAGTTTTTTTTTTTTTTTAAAGGGAAGTGTTTTTTGTTTTGGCCTTAAAAAGGTTATCAAACAAATGAATTTCAGAATGCTTTAATTTAACAGATCATGCATATTCAGTTGGTAGATGTATAGTTTGGCTGCCAAGTTGTTATATTTAAACAAAATTTCAGCATCCTTTCGAATCCTCCTATCTTTTTCCTTTTTTTTTTTTTTATTTATTTTTTTTTTGGGGGGGGGGGTGATATTCTGACAATTAATAGTATACTTTACTGAATGTAAAGTGTTCCATTTCCATAATATTGAATTTCCATTCCTCCTCTGTCTTATTTTTATAAATTCATAATATAATCAGAATATTATTTCGATACAAAATATAAGTTGAATAATTATGTTCTATTTTCTTTATATTGCATTTACTTCAATCTATACTCTCTTCTATACAAAGCATCTTCTGCTTGAAACTTTAAAATGTCCGTACTTTAAATTTTGCGCACTGTCCCTTTAAGTCATCCCTCCATCTATTGAATTTCCTCCCCAGCCCGCCATTCTCCCTTCCATTAGATGAAGGACGAGCCAGCAGAGCGACGCAGACATGCAGCTATCTATCAGAATAGACGATCTCTTTGAGATATATTTAAATAATTTCTCCCCCTTTATATAATTTATAAAGGTTTTATCTCTTTGTAGTATGTATCGTGTGTCTATATTCTCAAATTATTCAATTCTGATTTAACTATCAGCTTATCCTTCTATAATACTGACTTCCATATACCCAGTCTTTTAATATCCCATTGAAAAACAGCCCATTTACAGTTTATTAAAAGTTAAAATGTAACAAGAAACAAATTAAACTTTTCGTAAATTGATAAAACATAATAAACATACTTCATTAATTTAAAAACATAATACGTATAAGGTATAATAGATATCACAGTTAATTCCATTCATTTTCAAAGTACAAAAGCCTAAAATGGCAAATTAAACTTTACATTCAAGTTAAACTAACAATATTCTATATAATAATTATAAACTTTTGAAGTATCCCTCCGTCTGCTGTATTTACTTTCACTACAATACTCTCTTCCAAAAGGAAATCATGATTTATAATACCACTGTGTTCCCGTTAGTTTTCCATGTTTGAATTCCGTTTTAATTTTGAGCATTATCCCTTCACCTATTGTGGGCATCCTCTTCATCTCCCCATCTATATTGCGCACTACCCCTTTAATTCATCCCCCCCATCTATCGTGCGCACTATACCTTTAAGTAATCCCTCCATCTATTGAATTTCCTCTCCAGCCCGTCATCCTCCCTTCCATTAGATGACATTTAGATGAAGGACGAGCCAGCAGAGCGACGCAGACAGCTATCAGAATAGACGATCTCATCCTATTCAAGCCATTTCACTCTTTTTCCCCCTCCATCCTTATCTCTTTGTACACGTACATATACTGTGCATCTTTTCTCCACTCGTTCATTTATGTAGTATGCAATGCATTTCATTATGATACAGACTGTGCTGTATTGATAGTACATAATATATTCCAACATGCTCATATGATTATGCCTAGTCTGGTACGGTATCTTTCACAATTGTTACCCTTTTCATGCCAGCCATATGAAATATAAATTGTACATTAATTATTCTGCCTTTTAAATCATAATTTTACCAATTTCATGCTAGCTTGATAAAATTATACATTTTTGTACATTTTGATTGTTTTTAAAAAGAATTATATGCCTACACAAACATGTAAGTTCTGCAAGCTTAAACTGTGTCAAGACTCAAGAATACATTAATGTTGTGTGAAACTTAATTATCAAAGCCAATCTACCATACTCAATGTTGGAAAATATTTACAATTCCAGTTGGCATAGTAAATAATAATTTGATGTAGATTGATGTAAAATGTAGATTATAAGTTTTATCATGTAAAGCGCATTGAGAATTCCTCCGGTTTTGAACTGCGCTATAAAAGAAACATTTATTATTAGTATTATTATTGTTTGTAGACACATAGCGATAACATTGAAAACTGGTAATGTTACTCTTTCCAGGGAAAATGTTTTGGATTTGTGGATTTTGTGGAAGCTTACAGTTAATTAAGTGAACTACAATTATTCAACTTCACAAATTAAGACTATGTGCACAACATACATGGATATGACCATGTGGAACTGAACATTGCAATTTAGGGCACATCACAATATGCTGTTGTATAGGATTCAAGATGAAGAATTTGTTTCTTGTATAGATATTGTATAATGTATGATATCTTGATACATGCACAGTGGGAATTTCCTATTTGGACACTTAAGGAATAAATCAACATGTAAACTTTGCTTTGTTGGTGTAATCTATGATCATGTTAAACTATAATTACCAGAACTCAAGATTATCTTATAACTTAAGGTATCATTTGCTTTTAAGATGTTTTCACATCATGAAATTATAAACAAACAATCAAAAACAGTGACACACACACATGCACGCACACTGTCACACACAAACCAAACACACACAAACAAACAAATTCATGTACTAGTATTACACACATACACAATATCAGTTCTAAGCTCTAAAAAGCTTCCTGAATTATTGATCTTCGGTCAAGTTGAGTGCACCTTTTAGAGCTGCTTAGGAACATAATTAACTTAAGATGCAAAATGGCCAAGTAAAAACAAATAAGGTAAATTAATTGCCCAAGTCTGTGCGATCAAAGCTACATGTAAGTATGCTCATCATCATCATTTTGTATCATCACACAACTTCCTGCCAATGGTGGGCAAAGCTGAGCGCTACTTCGTTATGTGATAATAAGGCAAGTTTATGTACTATTACTTTAACTTCTAAACATTTACGACTACCGTACCCGGCCATGTACAAAACTTAAAAAGCAATCTGAGACTTACTTGGAATAAATGAGTAAAGACTTTTGATGTACATGTAGCTTAAGTACATTTTATTTCAATTCAGTATTATCAGCCTTATATTTGGCACTCATAATTCTTGAAGAACACAGTACATATGCACAGTATAGTGGAACCTCATTATAAAGAGCTCAAATAAATATATAACAATACCCTCTGATAATGGTCCCGATGGTCCTCACTATAACGAGGTTCCACTGTAGTGCATTAAAAGTAAAGATACATGTATGTAACATGAGCTAAAAACATTATTATGTACTGTGGGTTTCATTTCAATGTACATAATGCTTCTCCACATCATGTGGTAATACATTCATAATGCACACAAATCCTTAAATTGTAGACAATTTATTAAAGCAATATTCCCTTCTGTCCGTGACCGAAAATAACATGATCAATCTGTTACATGTACAAGAAAAATATATTTTAGTCAGTGCCATCCATTTTTTAAAATTTGAACATTTGTGACAGGCTATAGCAAAACCCTGCACTTGTCGGTCAAAATCAAAATGTGATCGAGGCCCATGGTCCTAGCAGCACATTTATGCCACTGTACAAGATAACTATTGAGTACTTGTAATAAAATTGTGGGGGAAAAAAATGGTTTAGATTTTCTTCAGGAATGCTATATACCTGTAGCCTGGACCAGGAAAACTTTATCTAAAACAAATTATGCAAGAGATCATGTGTTAATAAAAACACTTACATGAATATGATAATGTGGGGCAGTATTTTTTTGGTGGTAGATTTTCATCGTGATATTTACAAATAGATGTACATTGTACTTAGGATTTAAAGTGATCCATTAACTTTACGGGATTTTTCCAAAAGTGATTTTTAAGACCACAATCATATACCAATATCATTGTAAGAACTCATCTAAGTATCCAAATTCTGATACTTAGGTTGACTGCAATCGAAAAGCATTCTGGAACACTTTTAAATACAATCTCAAATATCTCCATAATTAGGGAGACATTTGACAAATCTAAACCTATTTGATTCGTCTGTTACCATAGGCCAAACAAGAAACACTAGAAGTGTGAAAGCTTGGATTTGACAAAGTTAATGGATCACTTTTTAGCACTTTCTTCAAACTCGCATCATTTTTTCTTCCAACATAATGTGATTTGGTACAAATTTCTGGAGATTTGTTTGATATCTTGTCTATTAAAATTTAAGATTCTTCAATAAAAATTAATGACACAACGTACAAAATAAATAATTGATTATATGTCATTTTCAATAAATAAGTCAAACCTTGCCCTTATATACACATTGATAAATGTACATGTACATGTACAATATATGCCCTGTCATTATGATCCATACATTATCAACATAACACAGCCAAAATTTGTTATTCTAATAGGACATGTAATAATATCAAGTTAGTACGAAATTGAAAGGAGATTAAGTGACTGCCTTTTACATACTTGCCCAAACTTCTGGTAATTTCAGTTCTTGTAATTTGACCAGTCACGACATATATTACCCCAAAACATAATCAGCAAAACTTCCCATTTGACCTAAATAAATGTCCTGCATACCAACAACAATTATATTCATTTTTAACCTAATTTTCACTTTTACCACTGACAAAATGTCTAAAATTTGATAATTTATCACACATGATGACACTTGCTGTACAGATAAAAACATATCCCTCAGAGAATTAAGCCTTGCAATTATTGAGCAAGAAAAACTTCCTTTAAACAAGATTACAATTTGTAAACTTATCTTCAAATTCAAAACCAGCAAAAATAACTTATTCTGAACACAGAGGGTATACATATAAATACGTATATAATACGAAGCTGCCTGATTTCTTTAAAGTGAAAACAAAATTATGTTCATTTTAAAATGAAGTCTTGTTGATTATAGACTTAAACAATACACATACTGTAGAAAAAGGGGTGACAGCTTCCATGATTACATTATGACACGAGTCATATAATTTGTTTCCTTTGTTAAAATGAAAAGTCGCAAAACATGCAGTAAACTCACATTGGCATTCCCATATGTGGGTGCATCAGTAAACTACTTTGCGGTACCATAGCTTCCCCTTGTTCTATCTTCAATCTCTCCACGTGATGATAAGGATGCCTTGGGTAGCTTGGTTGGCCATGGAATGCTGGGTAAGGTTCTCTGGTTCCATATGGCGCAAGCCCCTCAGCCCGACCTGGGTCCTGGTACAAGGGCTGACGCACAATATCACGGCTGACATAGGCGCGCGGATTCAGACCTTGGACGTGCTCCTGATAAGTGGTCTGACTGTGCGTCAGATCCGGTGTCCTGAAATTTTCTGCTATCACTGAACGCTCATGATCCGGATAGGTCGGCTGGCGAAGGTAGGTACGATTTCTGAAGCCTTCCGGATTACGAGGCTGCTCCTGGTCACGGTAACCCTGCTGCCTGCTTGGATCCTGGCTCACAAAGTCGCGATGAGCCAGGGCACTTTCGCGATCATGGAAATGCTGGTGCTGGCTCAGCGTCCGAACTGGGTCCTCATAGCTGGGTTGACTGATTGGACGCTGCTGAATTCCAGGATGGTCCGAAGGAGTCCCAAAGCTTCCCTGACTCACCGGACGCTGGAGATTCACAGACTGCTCAGGGCTTTCGAAACTCCCCTGACTGATTGGACGCTGTAAACCAACAGAATGTTCAGGACCCTCAAAACTACTTTGACTTACTGGGCGCGTGTGGCTCACAGGATGGTCTGCATGCTCTAAGCTGCCTTGATTTACTGCACATTGACTCGCATAAGTTTGCTGGTTATTGCTTGCTTGAGAATGTTCATAGCTTTGTGAATTCCTAACATTTTGTTGCTCTTCAAACTCCTTCTGAACAGAAGTGCTTTGTGTATCTTCCAGTGTCACGTCACTCACTACCTGATTATCCTCATACACTTGCTGACTGGTTGTTGGTTCTTCACCTCCCTCATCACTATTATTATCATTATCGTTGCTCTGCTCTCCAGTGTTATCCTCATTTTCCTCATCTTCATCCTCCTCCTCCTCTTCCCCATCGTCTTCTGCTTCAGGGGATTCCACTTTGCCTGGCTCCTCATCAGCCATCTCTTTCCCCAAATCCTGCTGACTTCCTCCTGCAACCTCCTCACCTTCGTTCTCCTCCCTCTCCCCATCAGATATCAAGTCTGCATCCATACCATGCTTGTTCTTGACATGTCTCTTCAGATTCCCCTTGTTATTATATTTACTTCCACAAATAGAGCACTTGAATGGTTTGTTCCCAAAGTGCAGATACACGTGGCTGTCGAGATTCACCTTGCGACTAAATTTCTTACCACACATGGTGCACGAGAAAGGCTTCTCGTCCTTGTGGATCACCATGTGGTTACTCAATGTCTGCTTCTGCGTAAATGACTTGTCACATACCTGGCATTTGAACTGCCTATTGTTCACATGCAGTTTTGTGTGTCGCATCATGTTTGCCTTCAGTGCAAACGCTCTGTCACAGATGTGACATTTGTAGGGCTTAAGTCCCGTGTGTATGAGCTGATGTTGCTTGAGATGATGCTCCTTGAAAAACTGGTGCCCACATTCTGTGCAAACATACGGCCTAACATCCCGGTGCCTAGCAAGGTGATCCCGCAACTCAAATGGGAATGCAAACTGCCGACCACACTCATGACAGGTCAGTTCAGGTTTGAGTGGAGCACCTTTCTTCTTCGAGGATCCCCTGACTTGCATTTGATGGGGTCCACGTCTGGGACGCTGTCCTACAGGATGGGATCTTGGCTGAAATCGTAATGTCTCCATGGCTTCAGGTTGAAAGACTGCTGATTTGCCTGCATCAGGATGGACAAGCTCCGGCTGGAACAGCTCTGCGGGAAGAAGCCCATCATCATGATGTCCTTGTTCTGCACCTCTGGGTGACTGTGAGGGGCCTGGTTCATGATCATAGGACTGTCTGAAGTGCTCACTTCTAGGGGATATTTGATTATTTTTTGATGGCGTGCCCTCCTGTCTTGGAGAGATTTGGTCACTCCTTAACGAGGTTTGATCTTGCCTCATAGAGCCTTGCTCACCTCCCTGTGGAAATTGTTTATTGAATTCATCTTTTGATAATGTTCTTTCACTCCTGGGGGACATCTGGTTATTTCTGGGAGATGTATGACCAGTCCTAGGTGACATTTGATTGGTTCTGAATGGTAATTGATCTCCAGCACCTGTCATGTGATCAGGAGACATGGGCAGGTGGTCATTCGAAGGTCTTCTCATTGGATGTCCAGATGGCATACTACCATATGGCATCTGGGACGGTAAATTATGCGCCCTCTTAGCTTTTCCGCGTCTCTTTCCAATGGGTGGGTACATTTGTCTGTTTATCCTCGGTGGTGGGTAAGGTCCCATGGATTGTCCCTGCGATGCCATCATAGCATTCATGTCTGCTGAAGCATTGAAATGCTGAAAGTTTTCTACATCATTAGAAGCCATTTTGTTCTTCTTTGGTGGGCCGCTGCGCTTCCTGTGTACTTTCTTGTGGTGAAACTGCAACTCAGAGGGGAAGGCGAACTTGCGACCACACAGCTCACATGTGCAGGCTACGTTGATGTTGTGGGTAACCATGTGCCGTTTGAGGTGAACTCTCTGGTTGAAGCCCCGTCCACAGATTGGACACACGTGCTTGCGTCTCCCGGTGTGGATAACCTGCATTTGGTAGAGTTCAAGGAACAATACAAATTGTTAAATACCACAATGTGATTATAAAATTCTACATGTACGTGATTCAAAGGGGATCGAGTAAGTACATGTACATGTATGTTGTCACATGAAAACACGAACAGAGGGTTGATGAAATGTGTTGAACCTGAGGTGTACTTGAGTGATGTATGAAAGTTTTACATCATGGCCCCCAAAAGGGCGCGAACATTCTATGACTCATTGCCACAGGTTTGTAGACAATTTTAATCTCCTGGAAATTACTCTTGATGAAACAAAAATAAATTAGGTTTAAATTTTCAAAATTAGCCAATAAAAACACCTCCCTCAATGTTTTATTTGTATACAATATCGATAAGATTAGGACAATGAAACCCATGCGAAATGTTGCTTTCATAAACTTGAAGAGATTAAGAGGAATAATCTCTGAAAGTTAGAGCATAATCAGGCAAGAAAGAAACAAGACAAGGCGATAGCCGTAAAGTGTCTCGCCCATTTGCGCGCATTCATGCAACATTGCACCTCATTTGACCTTTGACCCCAGCATATCATGGAGGCCGGTATAGGGCATCTACCAATCAAGTTCGGTAACAAACAGATGCAGGGTTGGAAAGTTATCGACCCTAATAGACTCTTACCCCAAAAACTTCACATTGACCCTCATTTGACCTTTGACCTACTTATGTGACCTTTGACCCCAGCATATCATGGAGGCCGGTATAGGGCATCTACCAATCAAGTTTGGTTACAAACAGATGCAGGGTTGGAAAGTTATCGACCCTAATCTTACCCCAAAAACTTCACATTGACCCTCATTTGACCTTTGACCCCAGCATATCATGGAGGCCGGTATCTAGGGCATCTACCAATCAAGTTTGGTTACAAACAGATGCAGGGTTGGAAAGTTATCGACCCTAATAGACTCTTACGCCAAAAACTTCACATTGACCCTCATTTGACCTTTGACCTCCTTATGTGACCTTTGACCCCAGCATATCATGGAGGCCGGTATAGGGCATCTACCAATCAAGTTTGGTTACAAACAGATACACAATTGGAAAGTAATTCAAATTTGTGTAAGTGTCACGGACGGACAGACGGACAGACAGACAGACGGACGGACGGACGCAATTTGGATCCCTTAGTCTCCCCTCCACCTACGGTGGGCTCGACAAAAACTATGGCTCTTTAAAGATGTCAATTTATTTCTATGGGGAACTCAAATTGACAACGCACTCTTATATTAAACTGTGTGGACTACTCCCCTGATATGTTTTGTACACAAATGTTCCCATTTTTCAAGTTTTCTTCATAGTCACACTTTTCCATTCCCCAATCTCATATATATATATGGTGTATAAATTTATTCTACAAAATTGTTGAACATATTTTTTGAGAAAATTGAAAAAAAAAAAAATTTGTGTTCATATGGGGAGTAGTCCACAACTTTCCCAGAGTGCGTTGCCAATTTGAGTCACTCGTAGAAATAAATGGATATTTCCAAAAAACCATAGTTTTCTTATTTCTAGACAGGTGGCCACTAAGACATGTTTTACTATTATATTATCATTGATTATTATTAATTAACTTACCCTGTGTGTGTTGAGATGAGCGACCTGCTTGAAGCTCTTGCCACAGGCCATGCACATGTGAGGCTTGATGCCGCAGTGGTCCAGCAGGTGGGCGATCAGGTTGCTCTTGCTGGTGTAGCTCTTGGGGCACTGGTTGCACATCCACTGCCAGCTGCCCCGCACCAGGATGGGATTGCTGCTCTTGGTGTCAAACAGGTTTTGGGGCGGGTGCTCCACCACCTCACCTTCCGCCAGCCCCTCTTGATCATAAGCAACCATATTGTTCATGCCTCTTGACGGGTCTACTTGCTGCTGGTGACTAGAGTTAAGAGTCGTATCCATCCTCTGCTGGAGACTGACATCAGCGCTGTGGCCGAGGTTCAATGCGTTTAAAGCAGGGTTGGGCACAGCGACTTTTGTGCCACCAAGACCTAAACTATGATCATTGCTTGCATTGGGTGATGTTACACTAGAGTTTATGCCGGGGCTCATCATGGCAGGCGCGCTAGCACTCACACCAATGTTCTGACTAGGGTCCATTGACGTTTGAAAGTTAGAATTACCCTCCGGATCCCTCTGGCATGCGGTTGGCGCTTTATTCCCTGCGTCCGACACCGGGTGAGACAACTGCTGCCCTGGCATGAGGAACCCATTCTCCTGGGAGTCCAAGCCCTGGTTGTACTCGGCTGCATTCTGTCCCATGGCAGCATCCACTGCTTTGTAGTTCAGCCCACTCATGGCTGCTGCACGGGTCTCTTTGACTCAGGTTGAAGCACCGAAACAAGTGTTCACAACATGTTGCAATCCAATGCCAATGGTGTTCATTTCATCTTCAGTCTATAGATGGCTTGCTGGGTTCCTGGAGCAGATGCATCATCTGTATCAAAGAGAACCAAAATATGAAACAATATTTCTGGTAAGTAAGTAATTTTTAATATAAAAATATGATTAAAGGGTGAAGCCAAATTTTTTTTTTTTCACAACATGCTCTGATCCAATGGTGTTTATTTCATCTTCAGTCTCTGGGAAAATCCATGGGGTATGCTGGGTACCTTCATTCAGCAGATCATCTGTAGAGAGAACCACAATACAAACACTGACAAACTAGAAATGTCCATTGCCGCACGATGCGAATGCATCCCCCAGCACTGGCAGCAGAGCGCACACAAACCATCCACAGAAATATGGCCTTTTACCCTATAAAAGACGGAACACTGGGGGCAGCATCACCAAAAAGTATAGGTGTGTACTGTGTAGATTATACCAAGATACACCTCCATACAAAATTTGAAAGAAATCTGTGGCAGTAAGAGCGCACAAGACACAAATGACCTTTGACCCTATAAAGGACGGAACACTGGAGGCAGCATCACCAAAATCTATAGGCTTGTTGATTCTACCAAGATACACCTTCAATCAAAATTTGAACAAAATCCCTTGAGAAATGTGGCCTATAGAGCGCACACAAACCATCCACAGAAATATGGCCTTTTACCCTATAAAAGACTGAACACTGGGGGCAGCATCACCAAAAAGTATAGGTGTGTAGATTATACCAAGATACACCTCCATACAAGATTTGAAAGAAATCCGTCAAGGAATGTGGCAGTTAGAGCGCACACAAGAATCTGACGTGGCGGCGGCGGCGGCGTAACGCTGCTGAATCCAATCTGACCTTCGACCTAACTAGTTCTACCATAAGGAGTGTGCACAAAAGAACCAATTGATATAGAACTGATCATGTATTTGCATTCACTCCTGACACCACATGTACATGTACGAACACAAAAACAATATGAGGCCCTATCAGTATCAGGCAGATTACATGTAGGATGACTCTAAAATCTAATCTCCCATATAGCTAATTAATACTATGATTTGGTTTCCAGAATCTGTTTACATTTTGTAACTTGACATAATAAACGTTAATGCACGGTGCATAATTGGAGTCACATGAAATGCAAAGTATCCCCCCAAACAAAAATGTTTTATTGATCTTTCAATATAAATATTGCAAGTTACATGTACATGTACCTGTAGCTGATGCCTGATGGATTTTTTGTGTTTTAAATGTTTTGTTTTTGTCTTGGATAATTTAGCAAATTTTCTATTTCATGGGGTATATACTGTGATGTTCGAATTAACCAGAACAAAGGAGGCACGTCTGACTCAGTCAAGTTTCAGATTAGGAGTGTCAGTTTATTCATTAGCGAAAGTGAAGGTGCCGCAGTAGAGGTGTTACATAATAGCTGGTGTTACATTATAGATAGAGGGCGTTGTACATATAAGTAATGGTACTGATGGTTGACAACATGATATAAATACATCACATCTTCCCCTTTAAACTTAAACAACGAAGATTCAAATATTACAAAGTCAAATATAAATGTCGCAATTTAAATATTACTCCAAAAGGTCATTCAATGTTCATAAACGGAAAGGTTTTATATTATACTAATCAAAATGAATATCTTAGAGTTTTATGATATCTAAGACTGCTTTTATATTACTTATTCATGAATGGACATTTTTTCACAAACCAATGATCGCAAAATACCAAATATAAATCGTGATAATAATGCCAAAGGTAAGCCGCAAATAATGATCAAATTGGTTATACATGTGTATGCAATAAATGTGTGTGCTTAGTTCTTAAAACAACTTGTTTCTCTTACTACATCTATGTTATAACAAAATATACAAATTCATTATGATTGTGGTTCTCTTTCCACTTCCCATTTCTTGTTTTCTTTTCTTTTCTTTTTATTTATTTATTTTTTTTTTTACGATCTTTTAAGTATTTTGTTTACTTAACATTATATAAATATATACTCTTCGTAGTCAAACGAAGTTAATATCATACATCATAACATAATCAAATTATTTACAGTATGGAAATAAGTATAAGAAGACAATTATGATACATAATTAATGCATGAATAGTTTATAAGTGGTACATTTACCAAGTTATCTGGATGTGTAATTAATACACTTAAATGCAAATATAATGAGAATTCAGAAAGAAATATTGTTACAATCATGACAAACGTAACGTAATAAAATAATATCATTTGCATGTCGAACGACATGCGTTTTCTTGTTTGTGAGAACCCAAATTGGATAAATTATCATAATTTTATTTCAACAGTTATAATATCTAGGTTGAGTAAATGATGAGGTGAATACTGAAATGTTTATCACATCATATGTAAATCAGAATGTACATAAATTGCTAGACATCATAAACATTGTTATGTCAGGCAAACGTATGTTCTTATTACAGGGGCAGTCAGTCCGGCGGTTTTGATACTCTGCCACTTCGTGTGGTTGTTGGTAGGGATAGTGTGGTGCTTTCGTAATGCTGCGATCGTGAGCGTTGTGGATGATGCGGGGCGTTCGCTTGGTCAGCGAAACTATCGCGAGCTGGCGTGGCAGGCATTGGTCTGATATCCTTTCGATTGCGCCTATATTCGCCTTGCTCGGTTTTGATGACGTAACTACGCGGGGATCGGGATGCTCTAGCTACATGACCAGTTCGCCACGTGTCATCTTTGCGAAATACCACTTTCTGCTCTTGTCGCAGCGGGGGAAGGGAGTTGGGGCGTGCATGTGCATCAAAGTATCCCTGTTGTTTACTCTGTCTCGCTTTGAGATAGCCTTGCATGGGGGGCACGCTGTGTGGTCGAAGGAGCGTTTCCGGGGTGGGAATAAGAGACTCCATGCGGTCTAATTCCTCTCGGACCTTATCGCGCAACACATGTGGTATCGTCCTAGGGGGGCATTTCACAGGGTCTACATCCCTGCGTAATGAGATGTCATACTCGTGATTACATAATCGACTTAGACCTGTAAAAAGGTCTTCTTTCGCCTCGATCGCATCCGACTCGCTTGTGATTGCGTTATCATGGTTTCTACCGTTTCGCGGGCTTTGGCTCCGGGGAGCATGGTCAGACACGGCATGGTCGGCTGGGGGGCATTTTCGCGCGCTTGGGCTTGGGGGGTGGGGCAATGCGGATGGGATAGCTTGCCTATTTTGGTTCGCCGCAGCGCTAGTTTGCTTCGCATTGGCGCTCGCAACATCATCCACAAACTCTCTACGCGTCAGCAATTGCATCATTTCACATGCTTGCACACCCAACAAAGGTTTCACACTCCCACCAACCACTTGAAATGACAAAAAGTATGTACACTTACCGAGAACGACTTCACTGCTTGCTTGTCCTATCGGTTTCATTACATGTCCAGAGTAAGATCTTAATGTCACATTTGTCTTTTCCAAGGGTAGATTAGTGTCCCTAAAAATTGATTCCGGCAGAATGTTCACTTGCGCTCCCGTGTCTAATCTAAAGTTCACCCGAACGCCATCAATTGTGCAGGTCTGCGTCCATTCATTCGCACCTTTCGATTTCGAGTCCACACTGTCGATGTCGATGACAAACAAATCATCGTAGTACGACGCGTCATCGTCGCGGTCGCTGTGGTCGTCGAGGCCCTGGGTTGGCGAGTCGTCGTCTGCGGCGAGTCGTCGTCTGCGTCGAGTCGGTTGTCCCATCGTCCACGGCATCGGGATGATCGAGAAAAGTGTCCTCTTTTGCCGCACTCTCGACATCGTTCGTCCGCCGCAGGACAAAAGTCCGTCTTGTGTACATACGTGCAGTTAGTGCATGTGTCGGGGCTCGGCATCGCTGGTCGTGCTGGCTGTCGTTTCGGCTGTGGTGGTCGTTGACGCACAAAATCCATTTGTGCAGTTGTTGTGCTTTTCTGAGGGGTTTGGAGTTGTGCCATTTGATGCGCACTACTCTCGGCGATATTGCAGACCGTCAAGCAGTTCTGCAAATCTAAGTCATCGACCTGTAGCAGCTTTTCACGTAGCACTTGACTATGGATGCCGCACACGATTCTGTCTTTCAAAAGGTCTTCCTCTAGGTCGCCAAATTCGCAGTCTCTGATGAGAGCTTTTAATTCCGTGATGTACACACCGAAGCTCTCACTAACTCGTTGATTCCGCGAGTTGAACATATATCTGTTAACAGACAGATTTTGTCTCGGCTGGCAATATTTTGCGAATTTTGCTTTCAACGTGCTAACGTGTCCGATCTCGGTCAACGTGAAGCTGAACGTCTCAGCTATCTGCTGTGCTGTGGCTCCCGCCACGTGGAGAAATGTGGCATACCGCACCGGTTCTCCTTTCGACGCAAGTTCCGTTGCTGTCTCGGGTCATTCCATGTCAAATCACCCAATGGATTTCATCGTACCCCCTTCAAATTTGTTCATATTTGGTATGTATGATATTTCAACCTTTCAAAGCGCAAATATTTAAGTTTTATCCCAATCCGCCCAACGGTTTTGGCGCTATGGGCGATTCTTTGGGGGTAGTTTTGTCAAAAATGGGCGTGGGCACCGTTTTTCAAATCGCCATTGTCCGTTAACCGTTGGGTCAATTTATTTTTTAATGGTGTCATTGGACTGGAGATGTTAAATGCAATCCATTTATGCCATTTGTTTTCATGCATGAGCGAGTTTGGATACGATAACCTTTGACCTTAGGCTTCAACCTTCCGTTTTACCTCGTGGATTAAATAATTTTGAGAATTTTTTTGGCTTAAATCTTGGCTTGATATAATATCTACAACATATGAAAGAATTGGAGATGTATTATTTCTTGTTTTTTCTACAGCCTTGTTTTAAGTTTGCAAATTTCATGTAAAATTGAATTATTTTAGACCTACACCCATGTCCAAGAATTCTATAGGGGTGTATTGTATGAAAAAGACCTTTTCAAAGTCAGGATTAGAGCCTATTCAGACTCTGGCTCACCACTGTTAAATAGACCTGCTAATCCCCATACAATAGCAATCCAGACAAATGACATTCTAATGATACCACATGTTTCCAACCTGACAATGGCCCTGTTGCAGAAAGAGATAAATCAATTGTGAGTCAGATCAAATGTTCTAAATGGACAAATCTGATTGGTTGAAACGCAGAAAATGTCTATATCTGCAACAGGGCCTAGGTGGAGATGTTTTCTTGAATAAAATCTTTCAAGTTCAAATTATTGCAAACTTGTACATCAATTATGAAAGATCTACAGGTATCCCTTTTCAATTAATTTAATGTTTCTATGCAACAGAAATTCATGCAATAGTAACATGATTTGCAATTGTTAACATTCAACCCTGATTATTTCCAACTAAACCAAACACAAAAACAATGCTGTTTGATATTCCACTCATTTTGATTTTTAATGGCACTTGTTTTTAAATGCATTAATTGCAATAAAAAAAACAGTGCAATTTGAAATTTCACAAACCATAAATAATGCATTAAGCAAATGTGATGATTCACAGAAATGGACAGGAATGCGCAAGTTCTTGTGACTTTTGAAATTAGGTCATTTGTCTTTAATCTAAGCTCTTTCATAGCATGAAGAGATAAGTATCTCTTATTTTCACACATAGTGTACGAAACAACTGTAGAAATATTGTGGTAAGATCAAATCTTAAACAATCATTGGTTATAAAATTATGAGCAGTTGTCTAGAGGGTAGTTACTGTTTGTGTTTGGTATAGTTGGAAAGAATCAGGTTTGAATTTGTACAGATTGCAAATCATGTTAATATTGCATGAATTTCTGATTCATAGAAACATTGAAAACATTGAAAAGGGATACCTGTAGATATTTGCTTTCATAATTGATGTACAAGTTTGCAATTTGAACTTGAACTTGAAAGATTTTATTCAAGAAAAGATCTCCACCTAGGCCCTGTTGCAGAGAGAGACATTTTCTGCATTTCAACCAATCAGATGTGTGCATTTAGAACATTTGATCTTACTCGCAATTGATTTATCTCTTTCTGCAACAGGGCCATTGTCAGGTTGGAAACATGTGGTATCATTAAAATGTCATTTGTCTGGATTGCTATTGTATGGGGATTAGCAGGTCTATTTAACAGTGGTGAGCCAGAGTGTGAATAGGCTCTAATCCTGACTTTGAAAAGGTCTTTTTCATACAATACACCCCTATAGAATTCTTGGACATGGGTGTAGGTCTAAAATAATTCAATTTTACATGAAATTTGCAAACTTAAAACAAGGCTGTAGAAAAAACAAGAAATAATACATCTCCAATTCTTTCATATGTTGTAGATATTATATCAAGCCAAGATTTAAGCCAAACAAAATCTCAAGATTATTTGATCCACGAGGTGAAACGGAAGGTCGAAGCCTAAGGTCAAAGGTTATCGTATCCAAACTCGCTCATGCATGAAAACTAATGGCATAAATGGATTGCATATAACATCCCCAGTCCAATGACACCATTAAAAAATAAATTGACCCAACGGTTAACGGACAATGGCGATTTGAAAAACGGTGCCCACGCCCATTTTTGACAAAACTACCCCCGAAGAATCGACCATAGCGCCAAAACCGTTGGGCGGATTGGGCTAAAACTTAAATCTTTGCGCTTTGAAAGGTTGAAATATCATACATACCAAATATTAGCAAATTTTAAGGGGGTACGATGAAAATTTTCACTTTTTTTGGGTGATTTGACATGGAATGACCCTCTCATAAAATTCATAGGCTCTCAGCCAATCTTTCCAATTTTTGGCAACATTCCCCTCAAAGCTTAGGGGTCCTGGTGGTCTTAGTCCTGCCATGTTGCAAAAAATCTTTGACTCCTGACACCATGTGATGTTCGAATTAACCAGAACAAAGGAGGCACGTCTGACTCAGTCAAGTTTCAGATTAGGAGTGTCAGTTTATTCATTAGCGAAAGTGAAGGTGCCGCAGTAGAGGTGTTACATAATAGCTGGTGTTACATTATAGATAGAGGGCGTTGTACATATAAGTAATGGTACTGATGGTTGACAACATGATATAAATACATCACATATACTACACATTAATTGCTTTTTGTCTCAATCTCAATCATGTATAAAATGATTGTGCTTGTAAATAGTAACACTGTATTATATATAACTGTCCATTTAAATTGCCTTTTTTTTTTAAACCGACAAATGCATGCAAGGTTGACAATGTGTAAAGCACCCAGTCATCCATGCATTGGAAGGATTATTTTCTTTCTTGATCAGCATCTGCATGGTCAGTCAAACATCATTATCTTTTTTTTTTGTCATGCCGTGGGCATGTCTCGGTTCCTTAGAAGAGAATGCTAGTCAAAATGGCAGCCGTCGATGCAAATTGCCAGACCATTGAATAAAGAATTGCAACCTCATGGCTTACCCAATCAATTTAAGGACAATGCAAATTTTTCTAGAACACAGTTTATCTAACCCAGGGGAAGAAAACACTGGAATAATCGCTTGCCGTTACTAATATGTGACCGGCGCGGCTATAGCAAAACCCTGCACTTGTCGGTAAAAATGATGCTTTGTTTGTAACAATTTGGTCAATAATTGGCGAAGATATATGATTGTTTGAATTTTACAATCGGTCTTTTAAGTTTTACACACATTATAAGAACTTAAATGCCCATTTCTTCAAAACATTAATTACCGACAAGTCCAGGGTTTTGCTATAGCCGGTCACATATAAAGACGAGAGCACAATTCTCGTCACTTCTAGTCGAATATTTCCTCGTTAAAAATTCAACAAATCAAACGTTTTTAGTATCTGTGGAGCATAATTTGGGCTTACAGTGGGCATAGTTGCCATCGAAAAAATGGCTCCGATTTGAAACTACATGAAAGTCTAATCCTTTAATTTTGAGATGAATTGGCATGACTAACAGTAACACTAACAGTAACAGTAAGATGTTTTTGTTTTCATGAGTCCAACGTCGGCAGATATTCATCTCGCGCTCACGACGGGATCGCTTTATTTTGAAGACCTTTTGGATGGAATAATTAATGCCCATTATATATTTGGAGTCATTTATCGTCCATCTGAAATATTAAATCAGCTTGATTGTGCACCCCTGCAAATCAAGGGGCTAACGCACATGCTGCTGATTATTTTATCGACTAAGTTCATGGAACAGTCTCCCTACACCGTCACCGGCATTAGTCACCGCTACCAGCGCCGTCACTTTCAAACATGGCCTGGATACTGTTTGGTTAAATAAAAAATTTGATATCGTTTGACTTCCAGTTCCATGCATGCTGTGCACAGTAAACAGTAAAAGGAATGCTATCAACGTGTTTATGACCGGGAGATCTACATGGCTACCCTACACTCATGTCTAGATGATGATGATTATGATGATGATATACTAGATATATCGATTTCGCCTTGTTTTGAGGACCTGTTTAATTTGTTTTAATTACGGCTTAATTCTGAGTCATTTATCATCCAATTAGCGCAATTACGTTAATTATTTTATCAACAAAATATTCATAACCATTTCGCTACATGTATATTTTGAAGACCTGAAGGTTTCATTGTCCTTTGATTTACTCTGTATACACAACCTATCGTCTTGCATACCACGATATTTCCGCCCCAATCTTTCCTTTCCATGCTCTTCCACTGGCGCAAGCCACACACAAGCTACACACTCGCGGCTCACACTCTCTCCATCCACGACCACAACACAAAAGAACCATACATCGCATTTCTCTCGTTCAAACAGGCTAGACCGACATAGAAAATACAACTTTAAAAGGCGTTTACACAGAAAAGTTGACAAATTTAGGCTCACCAAGATGTCTAATCGAATGCAGCTATTCCTTTTTCCTAATCAGCAGATTCACGTGCACATTCTCGCGGTCGGCATGACGTCACAGTCACGTGATTTCCCTAACTACGCGATCGGCCATTTTGACAAAGGGGCAAACAATTAGCGCGAGCGAGTGTTGACTGTATTGTGCAGGTACTCTTGACATTAGTTAGCACGCTCATGTACATTCTGAACTTCAACAAATCGGGGCGAATTACATATCAAAATGAAGAACAATAATCACAGATCACAAGTCTGAAGTTATTTTTTTTAAACGCCTTACCAAAATCCAGAAAAAACAGATGTTTCATGGTCACTTTCTGCATTGCGTTTTGTGACCGTCGATTTCACTAGCGATCTTCGCGATGGGGATCGGCGGGGGATCGTTTAGCCGATGCGTGCGGCGCGGTGCAGTGCACAGTACAGCAACACACGCAGCCAGCGGCCACGGTGATTGGCGATTGCATGTCAATCGCGCGCTGTCGATTTCCCGATTGAATTTATGCATGATATCAGGAAATGTAAATAGATATATTGTATTTAATAAATTAATACATATCTATTAGTATTAATACAATAATAATTATATACTTTTAATAATCTAGGCATAGGCTAAATAAAAATAAACAAACGTTTATAATAGTTATGACATTATGATGAATTCTTTATCAACCCATCTTACCTTGATTTTTTTCTCTTTTATTTTACAGGGCTCGGCAGATTATATTTACTTCAGGAGAAGTAAGAAATAACCGACAACATGATCTTCAAAAGATGAATGTTAATCACCAGATTTGTAAAGAGCGACACAACATAGTACTTACTTCCCAAGTCGCTTTTGATCTTGAGCTTATTTGAATCAACCATGTGACCATATTGATAAGTAATTTAAAGATATAATAGGATAGTGGCACATGCACCCCATTTATTCTAGAAAAGAAAACAATATAAAACATGAGATGACATTTAAAAAAAGGAATGTATACTGTGTGCCCCTCCTCCCCCAATAAATTTAGTGTACCCCCAATCAGACTGACCATATGCTACTACCCCACTGATATGGGGGTCTTTAAAAGATATGTAGGTAATTTCATAACGCAGCGTTACCACACATACATATCATTCTTCCCGATATTGATTCGGCGATGAACAAGATAGTTCCCAGTAGTACCCATTTGTTTTTAATTACCCTTATGATATTATCTGCAAACTTTGATTATAAATGATCTGCGCAATACAAGTTTGTATAACTTCATTTCATGTCGCCTGGTTGTTCTTTATGTGTAATAAAGTGCAACATTATTATAGTACTTGCAATTTCATTTCATGTTAGAATAAAAGATGAAAGTTAAAAAGACATGTACGCAACATGGCATGCAATATGAACAGCAATTAAAGAACAGGTGGAACAAATCATGCAATAATAAACTTGACACCCGACAGTTTAAATCTCATCCCAACATATAAAAGTTGAAGGTAGCAACATATTCATTATAATATTTACCCATGTTTTGAAAAGATGTGTTTTATTCTCCTTTAGTCTTTACTATTATGTTGATCAATTTATCAGTAGCCTAATCATGCAATGTTTATAATTATGCAATGAATATATTTCTTTATCATTCAATTTGTATAAATCATAATTATTGTTCAATATGTTGAAAATAAATAAAGAAAAAATCTAACAACATGACACATCAAAATCATTCAACCCGAGGTGAGGTCGACGTGAGCGACCTTGTACCTCACAAACATCCATCATGAAGCAAGCTTGACGTTAGCAAACTTGCATCGTTGTACAAGGCTGACGTTAGCAACCTTGCGTCTTGTCCCAGGACGGGTTGGCGTTAGCGATGGCAACTCGACCTCGCACTGCCGTTGCCAGCATGAGGTAAGCATTCATATTATTTATATGATTTTCCTGTGTTAGAATTTTTAAAAATGAAGAAACAAGTTAATAATGAATTTTATCAAAGAAAGACACAAGTCGGGTATAATTACATGAAATTGTTACACATTTCCTGCGTAAACCAAAACTAGGAATTTCAATTCTAGATTAGGATTTATAGACCGTAGTATAACTATAAAATAGTAAGATATTCACATGAACATTTTTTAGAAGGGATTAGTAATAGTTAAACACTACTCAAAACATTCTAGACTAAACAATTCTGAGAAATCTGAATAAAAATTGATCCAAATGACCAAAATTAAATTGGAAAATGTTTAACTATCACTAACATCAGTCACTATCATCAGTCATTTTCCAGCTCAAAATTAGTGGATATGGTTGGAAATTTTGAAAACTGTATTAATATCTGCAATAAGAATACAAAATCACCCGAATGTGACCGAAATTAATAAATGTGCACATCTCAACAACTGGTAGTGTAACTCCTGTATCGCCGCATGATTCGTGCGCGCGCGTGCGACAAAAGCTCCGCCCGAGCTTCGGCTTACACAGGCATGACATGTGGTATACGCCTGGTATACCGCTAAATCCGTATGGCGAGTCCGCTTTTGTTTGCCCCTTCGCGCTCGGTTGTTAAGCGGAAGTTACCGTTCGCTAGTGAAAATCCCCGGATGTCCGACCGAGAGAATGCTGGATGATGTTTACCCTTGAGTTCACTGTTTATTATTAGACGTTTTTCGTAGTACGGGTAGTACAATTACCGGCCGTGTGTGCAGTGCAATATAAATATGCATGCAAATTGTGCGATAGCGCATTTAATACGGTATTTTACTTTACCAACAGAGGGCGCACTAACAAAAATAGCAGAGCAGGTTGATAGAGTTCAGACGGGCCTTGAATTTTTCTGAAATAATCAGTCTTTTACATTATTGTATTGAAATAATCAGTTAATAGCATAGTGCCAGTGGCGTACCCAGGATTTTTTCAAGGGGTGGGGGTGTTGGTGAAGATTTTTCTAGGTGGGGGGGGGGGGGGGGGAGGGGGTGGCGGTGAAGATTATCCAAGGGGGGGGGGGTTTCGGTACACATTTTTTTTAAGGGGGGTGTCATCGGTGAAGATTTTTCGAGGGGGGGGGAGGTGTGGGTGAAGATTTTTTGAGGGGGGGTGTTGGTGAGGATTTTTCGAGGTGGGGGGGGGGGGGGGGTGTCGGTTAAGATTTTCCGAGGGGGGTGTCGGTGAGGATTTTTTTTAGGCGGAGGTGTCGGGGTAAAGATTTTTTGAGGGGGGGTGTCGGTGAAATTTTTTCGAGGGGGGTCGTCGGTGAAGATTTTTCGAGGGGAGGGGAGGTGTGGGTGAAGATTTGTTGAGGGGGGGGGGTGTTGGTGAGGATTTTTCGAGGGGAGGGGGTGTTGGTTAAGATTTTTCGAGGTCGGGGGGGGGGGAGGGGGTGGCGGTGATGATTTTTCCGAGGGGGGGGGGGAGGTTTCGGTACACGTTTTTTTAGGGGGGTGTGGGTGAAGATTTGAGGGGGGGGTGTTGGTGAGGATTTTTTCAAGGGGGGGGGGGGTGTTGGTGAAGATTTTTTGAAGCCAAGTCCGAGATCCGTCAAGGGGGGTGTGGGTGAAGATTTTTTGAGGGGGGGGGGGGGGTGTTGGTGAGGATTTTTCAAGGGGGGGGGGGGTGTTGGTGAAGATTTTTTGAAGCCAAGGTCCGAGATCCGTCAAAAATTTCAAGGCCGAGACCGAGACCACTTTGTTTTCGGGGGCCGAGACCACTGGTTATGATGGTTCGAGACCAATACAATTTTGTAAAGGGTATGAACCCCCCAAAACAGCCCTTTGTTATCAAAGGGGGAGGGGGGGGGGGGTAAACCCCCTTTTTTACTTAGTCGTTTTTTTACTTAGTCGTTTGTAATTGTGTAAATCTTTCGAGCATGGTGGAATTAACTTTTAGTTCGTATTGTAAGGGTGCAGGTTTTGGTTACTAAAATTCAGTTTGGCCAAAACTGTCCCGGTACTCTTTACAGGCCCAAACTCAACTTTTAATTTTAACGAATACAATAATAAATGCCTAGTTAAATATTTTTATTCAATAAAAACAATTTGTGCAATCTTTCAACCTTGCCTATAATAATGCTATCATAGACGTTGGGGGCGGGTGCTGGGGGCTGATTTTTGAGAGAAAAAATTGCCAACGGTTCGGGCAAAAAGCACCCAACTTTCGGGCAAAAAGCATACCATATTCGCGCCAACTCCCAGTATTCGGGCCAAACTCAAATCATATTTGGGTAAAAGCACGGTTATTTTCGGGAAAAAAATCATGTCATATTTAAGGGAAAAAGTCATAAAAAGTGTAGTATTTTGGGGCACCGCTATAAATTGTGATAACTTGTTTGTGTTATTGCGTGTCAGGTGAAAATGAGGATGGGGGCACGGTCCTTAGCCCCCTCGGTCGAAAAATATGTTCCAACGCCCATGCCAATACATCCAATGTAATGTAATCCAATTGACATGCACTCTACCGTAAGAGCTTCGTCATCCAGAGACTGTCATAACACTGCTAACGAATGTTGTTTGTCCACTGTCCCCGAACGCCGAAGGGCCACCTTTCATTGATCACATAGCTCGAAATACATAATTATCAAGTAACCCCCCCCCCCCCCCCCCCCCCCTCCCCCGGTCGTTTCACTCCTTCACCATCACAATGCCCCCACCCACCAGTTTTTAGAAGCTGTCGACGCCCTTGCTAGGTTAATGAAGACGAACTCTCGGACAACTTACCATAAATATCAGGCCTATATCCATGATGAACAAATCCCATAGATTCCAAGGTAACCAGGGAATGGCAAGCGCTCTCCATTTCATCTTAGTATTTTAACATTACTAAAAAATAAGGAGCGGTACAAACAAATTATACAAGTCATGCAGTATAAAAAGATAGGCGCCCTTCGTCGCCAATGCCACCCCACCGCCACTTCGTCCTCGAGTGCAACCCAGGCCTGCCCGCAAACGTTTAGATCAATACAAGTTCGGAGGTATCCTCCGCTTTAAACTAATCGCTTAAAATTCAGTGGTGTAGCGTGGGCGGACTGATTGTTGAGGGGGGGGGGGGGGGGGGCACGCGAACTTATTGGGGATGGAGGGGGGGGGGGAGGGCACGCAAAATTATTGGGGGGGGGGGCACACCTTAAGTATTTCGTTGTTTTTTTCTTCAAAAAATGACCTATTGCTTTTTTATTTTTTATTGTGCCCCCGTCGCTTAAAACCTTCCATTACTAAGAATAAAAAAGAGCTCTATTATTTCATAAGTGATTGGTATAGCCTGCAGTATGTATAGGCTAAAACACTGACAAGGTTAAGTGGTGCATCTTACTTTGTCTAAAGACGCTTTAATAATACCGTGTAGATATGCAGGGTTGCAGCTGCAGGGGTCTTTATATTATAGTTACTCTATGACTCAGACAACCTGGGGGGGGGGGGGGGGGGTAGCAGGTACTGGACATGTTCCCGCGCGGTGTCCAATTGTGCCCAATATGTGTCCGTGGTGCTTATTGTTTACCAGGCCCGTAGCCAGGATTTTTCAAGGGGGGGGGGGGGGGGGGGAGGGGTCGCGTAATTTACAAAAACGGGACCAAAACCGGACCCGAACGTGGCCGAGACCGTGACCACTGGTTTAGATGGTCGAGACCGATAACAAGTGGACCCAGGACCGGTAAAAGTGGACCCGAGACCGGCAAAAAGTGGACCTTTCTAAATTGGGGGGGGGGGGGGGGGGAGGGGTAGGGGTGCGTACGCACTCCCCCTGGCCTTTTGCCTTTTTTACATCTGTCGCATATCTCGGAAGCTTTTGCAAACGTTCATACATGAGGGCATTTATTGCTTCTCCGCCACCCCCGTAGCTACGCCACTGTAGCTCGTACTATATATATCGAGCGAGATATGCTTTTAGCCAGTTACTGCAATCAACTATAACATTTAGCACAGAAACTCGAAAGTTTCTTGTCGGAATGGCGGACATATTAATTAAGTTCTTGGTGTTTTTATTTTCTCTGAACTTGGTAGAGGGTTTGGGTGGAGCATGTTTCTTAATGTGTAAGTTTTTTTATTTACAGTACAATTTTTAAAAATTTTTTTAAATTTTTTAATCCGAGCTCTGTTGTTATTCGAAGCATGATTTCAGCTTTATGTATAGATCATGCAAAATAATGTTTATTAGAATAACCGTAAACTGTATAAAATGGAATATCAACCAGGAATGCATTGAGTGTTGACATCAACTTATGATTAGTGCTTGCCAATTTTTGTTTAATGAGTTCATTATTTTCTTCAAACTGGTGGATGTTTTACTCGTTAAAAATGTTGTTTCTGAAAATGTGGATGATATTCCCTTCCGCCATGCAGATGGGGTGGATCAACAGAGTCTAAATGTGTCATTCGAGACTATCCAGTTTCAGGATGGGGACAACAGAACACACTATGATCTTCAAGCTACTCTTACTTGGGCGAGACCATCTTACACAGGTAAATGTATATGGTTTATTTAAATGTATTAATTTAGTGTCCAAAACTGGAGATTCACTACGGGATGTGTGTACATGCCAACATAACACATAAAACATACATTTCGTTAACATGGTTAAGCACTTCTTCTAAGCACTTTTATTTCAATCCTTTGATTAAAACCCAATCATGTTCCGTGGCATTTTGCTCCGGAAACCGTTATTATTAGCTTTTCATAAACAAAACAAAAAATATTTCTAACCGTATAATCAAACCCTAACCATAATTATATACCTTAAGTCTGAAAGGGATCTAACTTTGTTGACAAGTGCAAACAGTGATGAGTGATTAATACAAATTTGTTTGGTGTGATCTGATATGTCCACAAAGTAATGTGTGAACATTTCACGTTAATTGGATTTTTTTTGGCCGAGAAATTAGCAAAAATGCAAAGTGATATTCACTAACTCATTGCACTTACTTTGTACACGGCTTAAAGGGATAGTTGAGTTCTGGTAAGGAGAGTACAGTTTTAGTGAAACTGAATTTTAGTAACCAAAACCTGCATCATTACATTACAAACTAATAGTTATAACTAGAAAGGAACACAACATTACAAATGACGTAGTAAAGATCATGTTATCATTAAAAAAGAGCCGTTAAAACGTAAGAGGGCGCTCTCTAAACACTCATCGGTTTCAACCATTTTGAATAAAATATTGTGCATGTGATGCTTTGTTGAAATAGTGATTAGATAGAGAAATAACCAACAACTATTTAAATACCTATTTTGTAACTTTTTGAAAAGAGGAAGCATTTTTTTGAATTTGTAACGGCTGGTTCAAAATTCTCTAATAAACCCGGGGCCCCGGGTTTATTACAAATTGTTATATTTATGGATATTTCAGCCGTTTCTGAACCGATTTTGATCAAACAAAGATGATTTTATTGTTTAAATATTATGCTCTTTCAAATTTTACGCTCAGTTTTTCATTACCTCACAAACCAATTAAGTAGTCTAGCGCCCTTTCTACCAAAACTCAACTTTCCCTTTAAATTAGCCCGTAGACAGTTTAACATCTGAACACTTCAATCGTAAATAGCTTTTGAACGAAATGGAAATTTGAAAAACCTAAAACTGTCCTGTGCTTTTCTTGTTAATATAAATATGACAAGGTATGAGAGAACCACTAGTTTAAGTATAACCAAATGTTGAAATAGTGCAGATATAAAGGTTCTCTTTAATAACATTAATTTTGTTCAAAACATGGTCACTGTGCAATCATACAATTTTACATTATTACCTTCAAAAGAAGTGGTAAGTTGTAATTTGACAAATCATAGATTATTTTGTTTATCCCCTTCTGTACTATAGGCTTTCCCGCTCAATTTTGCACTTTTTTCAATCGAATTCATTTAGGGTCATTCGAATTCGCGCGTTGCCGCGTAATCGTTGGTATAACGGTCTTCCAAATTCCGAATAAGTGCATGCGAATTCATGCATACGCACACGCTTTCGTGAATAGACACAGAAGTTCATTTATGGGCATTCGAATTCGCGAATGTGCAGCCAACTGTCAACGGCCTTTCGCGAATTCGAATGACCATTGATGAAAAGGTATGCACTTTGTGCAAATTCACTTGCTCCTACGTGATTTTGAACGACTATTTACGAATTCGAATGCTGCTTTGGTACGGCGATCGCAAATCGCGCGAATTCGTTTGCTCCTATTATCAATTCGATTGACACAATCGCGAAATTGAGCGGGAAAACCTATATTATCTTATCCGATCTGTCTCGTGTAGATTTTGACATGTTTGGCGTGCGACTCGCGAGAGAAGACGAAGACAGAAGGACATCGAGCTATTATTTACCCTGTCAAAGAGATGAAACCTACGTTTACACGGTATGATGAGATCGTAATAATTATAAATTTACATCTAATCACCTATAATAGCCCGGTCACATATCAACGGATTGCGTAAACGGACGTCAAACGGAGAGCTAAATTTTCCATCCGTTCGTCTCCGTTCGTATGCGTTTCTTGTCCGTCCCTTGTCCGGTGATGTACGTTGTTCTATGTTTTGTACAATCATAAAGCAATGGAGACGACTTTCATCACTGGATAATTTCATTTCGCGGTTTTTCTATTCGTTGGGCATTCGTTTCCGGTATCCGTTGATATCTGACCGGGCCATTAGTATGAAGGTTCATCTGTATTGGTAGCTCATAAAATATTCATTTTAAACTTTTGATCACAGCCGAACATTTCGGAGGTAAATATTTGTATTGTGATCAAAAGTTTAGAATTAATAACTTATCTAATCACCTATAAGTGTCACGATTACATGTATTCATAATACGTATATAATAAAATACCATAGGTATGTCACACTTGGGTTAGTGTTGAATTGATTGTTTTAATTTATAGCCTAAACCTAGTTGTGCAATGAGCAAAAACCACCCCCTCCTTTTTGTGTAGGGTGGGCGGGGGTTGGGGGGTAGGGGCCACACTCCCAATCTCCTACCGTATTTGTTATTTTGTTCCAATCATTACAAAAAAACGATATCTGAACGATAAATATACACAATATTGGTATATATAAATATAAAGTAGATGAACCATTGGTAAATGCTGCAGGTTTAATAAACATTCATGAAGGATACAAAAAACATTCTTAAAAATTAAGACATTCATTACAAAAAAAGATTCCTTATATAGTACAAAAAAGGGAACGAATCTACTCGTACATTGATTATGATACATTTCATATACATGTGGCATACGCAAATACGAGACGGGGGGGGGGGGGGGGGGGGGTGGGAAACGGCGATATTGGGGTGAAAAGCTCTCTTATTTCGGGCGAAACCATGTGACTAGACAAAAATAATGTCACATTCGGGCGAAATCATAAATTTTACAAGTATAGTTTGATACTATTCAGGCAGCTCAGTGGTTTGCCTTTTACCACATTTGTTGCTCAAGTGAAAACGAAAAAGCTAGATGATTGTTATTCGGGCAACATACGCCCATCCATATTTGACTAACAATATACTTTGTTTGGTATACAGACTGCGATATCGATGACACTCCATAATCTTCTTCACGGATACGAATATTATTTTAAGGTGTGTATAAATTCTTTATATACTGTATTTGTTATTGACATAATTATACATTTAATGCACAAACTTATGCTATTATACATGTTATATATCCGTCTAAACTGATCTGGAAATTTTTTCTGGAGATATTATAACTATGAGATACAAAAATGCATAATGATTTTCTTACCTACCTGTTGATGTAAGTAGATGCATTGTTTATATTCTTACAATATTATATTCTTCCAATATTACTTTTATCTTGTTATGTTTGCAACAAAATATAACGTAACTTAGTAAATTTCTGATATGCTCTGCGATAATTCAGTGTAATCACAAACGTAGTCATGGTTGTTATGTATATGTTTTGGTTTAGTTTGATATTCTTGGAACATGTTTTTACTATTATATCATCATACAAAAGCCATATAAATTGAAGAAATATAAAGTAAAGTAATCCATTCATTTCACAAGATTTGTTTCCAAAAAATGATGTTTAACCCTTCAATCGTATATACTCCATTATCATCATACGATTGTCTGAATGATGTGTGAAAGCTTCATACAAAAGGACAATGTTAACGTAATAAAAAAAAACTGTGAAAATTGGACTCGGGTGTTATGTATCATACTGCCCATTGATTTGTCTACATTCGAAAAGCGTTTTCAAAGCGCTTTCCAATTCAATCATGAATATCTCCATAATTTGGGAGAGATATGAATAGTCGAAACAAATTTATTTATTTTATTATCTTTATAGCCCATTGAACGTGGTACAAGGAAAACGTGGAAGCTACAATTAAGTGATTACATAATTATACAGTATATTTTAACAGATTCAAATTCGATGTTTGATTCGATTGATTTGACAAATATACATGTACGTATTACATAGTATACATACATGACTGTCATTTTTTACAGGTCCAATGAATGTTTTTAGAAAATAAAAACAATTTATAATAGCTATTTTGAAAACAAAACTGATTTTGAACACAGGTCTAGAACCTGGAAGTATAATTCTTATTTCATAAAAACAACTATTTTGGACACACATGCATATCTGAACGTTTCATTTACAGATACATGACTGTATAATTTTGTACAGGTTAACTATAAATATGGTAAAATAATATTGAACTATTTTGTATAATTTTGATGACTGATTCGGCACACAGGTCCGTACGTATAATTCCTCAACCCACGCAAGGTCCTCCGATGTGGCTATAGGAGATCAATCTCCCGGTAAGTGGAAATTTTTTTTAACAAAACAAACATCATGAACTTGCCTCGTATTTATATCGATTCAATATTCTTGGTGGTTCTCCGTACGTATATTATTTACTCGAAGCTTCACTCTTTTAGTCGTGTGCCGTATCAGATACCTTTGCATGGTTTATAAAATTGACCATATTTTTGTTTTAACCTATATTTACTTATAATCAGATTCTGATATGGTGCGTTTTTGGATCCCAAACTATAAGCTGCCATATTTCAGCAATTTCATATTCACAATATTGCTAAATGACACGAAATATTATGCAAACGTCAGTGCACTTATACAAACGAATGGTTTCGAAAATTATAGAAGACATAACATATGATCAAAATAACACTTAAAGAGGACCACCAGGCAAAGAACAACACATAATTATATGTTTTGGTACAGTTTTGTGATATCAAATATCAAATAGATACCCAACATTTTGCAAAGGGTTGTGTAATTCATAAACAAAGCAATTAATTACCACCACTTACGGAACCACTATTATTTCCTGGTTCCGTACGGGCCAAACATTTGCGAGTGCGCCAATGCTATTCACGCGTACGTTTGGCGACAATAGAATCCCGGACGATTCGTTCGCTCTGGACAAAGTAGTCTTTGAACACATGCTTTAGAATGGTGATGCGTTTTCCAATTATATTTTTTCTTCTTCTGGAAACATATTTTTGTGAACTTGTTGATGGAATGGACTGCTAAAGATGTTACCTTTCATGTATAATAATATTATTTATGGGTGGTGGTACCCTTTTAATGAAAGTTTGCTTATATTATAGCGATAACGATATAAATAATGAATATAATAAACACCTGATACGGTCACCAGAAAATTAATTAATATGGACAAGTTAACAGGCAAACCGAATTATCTAACCAGGATCAGAATTGTTTTATTATTCCGTCCATCCATTTGCAAAACAATCTCAACTTTGTACATAGATACAACCGTATTGTTTGAGCTCTTTCCAGCAGGGACATGTGTTCCCTTTCGATTCAAAACAATACAAAACTTAAACTTATTTTCTCGGATGATTTTACTAAATTTAGAAGTATTTAATGCAAATCATGGGCTACCCAGCTAGCCACCTGACGTCGGGCCGATGTCGGAAGTTGGTTGCCGGATGTCGGCATATCGCCGTTGGCTCGAGGTTAAAATGTCCGCCAGCCCAACATCGTCACGACGTCATTTTTGTGATATATTGGCATAACGTCATTTTCCGACAATGGCCCAACATCATCTCATGACATGATGTTGGGCCATTGTCGGAAAATGACGTTATGCCAATATATCACAAAAATGACGTCGTGACGATGTTGGGCTGGCGGACATTTTAACCTCGAGCCAACGGCGATATGCCGACATCCGGCAACCAACTTCCGACATCGGCCCGACGTCAGGTGGCTAGCTGGGTAGGTCCTTATCAAAGACAACATGAGAATGCTCAGTTGTGCGTACATACGCGGGCGGGGGCATGCACAGGGGACACGTGCCCGAATATAATTTGACAAAATAATAAAAAAAAATCAGTTGGGTATAATGATAAAAAATATATATAACACAGAATACATAGCGTGTACCCCAATATTTCACATGCACCCAAATCCGTCCAATCACGCTACGCCACACAAAGTGCTGATTATTCGTCTTTTTAATGGTTTGTTTTGTTTTGTATTTTGATTGACAGATTGTTACAGTGAAACCAAGGATCGTATCTACTGTGCGACCAGAAGTAAGTGAATCACATATTATATTATATTATCTCTCTTAATTTTTGTTCAAGAGGTGATCCATTTAAATTCTTCTGTAGCTAATTTACAATCCATCACCGCTGCTGCATTTTGCCGTCACAACAAATGGAAATAGAAATGGTACCAACGCACATTATTTTCACCTCCTACCTACATTTGACCGGTTCTATTTTTAATGAGATAATCTAATTATAAATACGGTATATGCCGGTCTACCCAAGAGTTGTCTCGAATGAAATCAACGAGAAACCAACCAAGGCTTTCAATTTAAGAAGCTTATCAAGAGCTATAATATTAATAGGGTTATCAGCCTTTATTCATTGACAACCTGCTGATTACTGTATATGTCGGTGAAAATTAGGAAAATAAATCAAATCAAATTAAAATTAGCACTTTCAATTTGTATTGGTGGAAAGATTTCTGAACTAAACCTACGGCATGATAATTATACCAGCGGAATTTCTTGGGAAGGGGCTGTTTACAAAAATATAATTTAAACGTATGAATGAATACAATGCACAAAGCTGTAGAGGTGGTTCCGAGTCGCTGTGCCGTCTTGTGAACGCCTAGCGTACGGTGCGATGTACACACTGGCTCCGTGTTAAACTGGAACTTGTTTAAAGGAACTACAACGTCTAGATGGCCTAATTTTCACTATTCGGCTCTCTATATGTAATTTTTCCCGCAGAAAAAGAATTTGGCAGTCATTTCTCATGAAATCAATCAATTTTGGGGTAATTAGTAAATATCTAATTGTCCTGGGAACGCCCCTTTTAAATCGCCAAAATGTGACGTCATCTAAAGAACGGACTAATGAACTAAATTCTGTAGATGACGCGTCATGACGTAAGCCAATGAATCGTCAATCACATGTCGATCACGCTGCCGATTCCTGACCCTAAATGTGGGTAGGGCGTAAACTGGCTGCTAAGTGAGATTTGGCATCAGAAAACTAGTCTTACATCACTACTGTGTTTATTTTCATGGATTTTTTTTCTGCAGACCTATATTTCAAATCATCAACTATGGAATAAGTGTCAAAGTACGTTGTATTCTTTAGGTCCTTTAACATGATCTTGTTTTAATGTCGGCGTTCGGGCCGACGGTTTAAAATAACGGTTGATTTATAGATTCGTTAAAAATAAACTTACTTCCTTTCATTCAGTCATCACTTGTTTTAATGTAGGCGTTCATGAACCCGACAGACGTCCAGGTCAAGAGCATCATCAAGTACTGGAACGCGGATACGTTGGTAATTCACGCAACATGGCGCCGACGAATATGCAATAATTCAGATCCTCAGTCTACATGCAGTTATGATTCACTAAATAAAATATCGATTGCGTTTACGTACGATTTTGTTATTATCTTCTTCTAATCATGTTTATGAAGGCGTTCAGACAGTTGGGATTCCGACAGACGTCCAGGTCGAGACCATCATCAAGTACTGGAACGCGGATACGTTAGTAATTCACGCAACATGGCGCCGACGATTATGCAATAATTCAGACGATCAGCCTACAGTTATGATTTACTAAATGAAATATCGATTGTGTTTACTTACGATTTGTTATTATCTTCTTCTAATCATGTTTATGAAGGCGTTCAGACAGTTGGGATTCCGACAGGCGTACAGGTCGAGAGCATCATCAATTTAGTACTGGAACGCGAATACGCTGGAGATACCTGCAACGTGACGCCGACGATTATGCAATAATTCAGATCATCGGTCTACACTTATGATTTACTAAATCAAATCTTGATTGCTTTTACTTACGATTTTCGTAATCATTTTCTTCTAATCATGTTAATGAAGGCGTTCAGACAGTTGGGATTCCGACAGACGTCCAGGTCGAGAGCATCATCAATTTAGTACTGGAACGCAGATACGCTGGAGATCCACGCAACGTGGCGCCGACGATTATGCAATAATTTAGATCATCGGTCTACACTTATGATTTACTAAATAAAATCTTGATTGCTTTCACTTACGATTTTATCATCATCTTCTAATCATATTAATGAAGGCGTTCAGACAGTTGGGATTCCGACAGACGTCCAGGTCGAGAGCATCATCAAGTACTGGCACGCGGATACGCTGGAGATCCACGCAACGTGGCGCCGACCGGCGCAGATCAATGGGACCCTGTCGGCTTTCCTCGTCCTCATCTACAACGAGGAGATGGATTACTTCCGGAAACTGCTCAGTGTCATGGCCGAGGTATGATGTTGTTGTTACTGTGCTGTTTTTGTTTTGTTTTTGTTGTTGTCAATCGATAGGCTACAAGTAATGCCCGGCTGGTTGTCATTCCGATCGGCTCAGTTTTTAGTGCCTCGCGACACACATTTTGCCAGTCGAGAGACAGTCGGATGCCAGTTGGGGCCGATTCAACACGATAAATCTGCTCCGACCGACTGGGCCCAACTCTAGCCTGATTAAAACCAGTCGGATCGGGTCGAGTCGGCTCTGTCTGCGCCGGGCTTAACCCGTTATACAAACTCTGCAATGACTATCCCCCCCCCCCCCCCCCCCCCCTCTCCCCCTCCGTATATACAGATCAAGCGGGCACCCTCACTAGAATATTTCAAGGAATTACCCAAGAACCACGTGTTCAATGTTTGCAATGTATTACGTTTGTTTGTCTGTATCTAATATATTAATTGCTTTTAATAAAGTAATACGGTATACATTTTTCACTTTAGCGCTGTGTTTGGCTTTATATTTTATAAATAGTTTTGTTGTATTTTATTGTACTGTATAACGTATATCATCCTTCATACATATTTAGCATTAAATATAGTCACAGTTTTGCGGAAAATATTCCATATACTTTATTTGCTTACATATTATGTTTAAAGTGATCCAAGTAAAGTGTCCAACTCCACGAAAATTACTTGGAGCTTCCTCGTTTCTCTTCTGCCGTGTTGTTTAGCTCATGGTAAGAGAAGAATAAAAAAATAGGGTGAGATTTTTTTCAAATGTCCCTTTAGTATGAAGATAATTATCATTGAAAATCATCATCTCAAAAGCGTTGCCCAACGCTTTTGGTAAAAAGTACAATTGCCGTAGCTGAACACGCCCGGTCGGCGCGCAACGCGATCGATCTACCCGACTGTTAAGCCGAGCGCTGGCAAATTCTGTACCGTCTGTATACACGGGTGCGGATATCGTCAAACGACGATTATTACTGCGACAAATCTACGGCAGGCCATCAGTATTCGGTGATAAAATATGAACTAAATATTCGTTTTTTTCACTAGGTAAACAGTGGTCATTTTCTTTCAAACTTTCACAAATCTTTCAATTGTATTTTACAATGATATTGATATAGGATTGAAGTCTCAAATACACTTTACAGGGATCACTTTAAGTTAAAGTTTACCATAGTTATACTGGAATTGTTTGATATGTATATAACATTTAATTGTATTTTGTACAGCATGCTACAGGCTCAGAGGTTGTGTTTTACATAGACATGCCTGGACTCGAGGAGGGCAAGGAAACAATATTCCAGGTAAATAGAAAACGTTGAAACTTACGTAATCTTATTGATAATTATACACACGCTTTCTCACATATACATCAAAAACACACTACACACTCAAAGAAATACAAACAAGTAATAGAACTAAACGTTATACAAAATGTAATCGTGTCTTCTTCGTCTACATGGTCTATACAGGGTGGCCCACAAAAAAACGGAACGGGGCAGTTCCCAAAATATAGTAACAAATGTATTATGTCCATCGGATAGGGTGTCTTTTCAAATGAACAACGATACCAAGAACATTCAATTTGGTCGTGTAGTTTTTTGTTTTAGGGCGCTGTGAGTGAAGTACCATGTCAGGTTCTCTTTTTTGTCAATTTGTACCGAGCCAGTGCTTGATACATCGCACGTACCGCCTTTCATAGCGTCGAACAAGGCGCGCCATTGTAAGTGTGCACTCAGCCGTGTGCCGAGAGAATGGGCATGTTCGTTCAATGGTATTACGGGCAGGGAGTGCGATTTAACTGGCATTGACTAGGTAAAAATTGACAAAATTGGGCACCTGACATGGTTTCACTCACAGCGTCCTAAAACAAAAACTGCACGACCGAAAATTACTGTTCTTGGTATCGTTTTAATTGGAAAAGATACCCTATCCGATGAACATTAACATTTTGGTACTATATTTTGGGAAGTGCCCCGTTCCGTTTTGTTTGGGCCACCCTGTATAGGATATGATAACATGATATTATGTTCACACTTTTAGCTCTGAATCAGGAGACAAACATGTGCCATAGGGCTGCGGCACACTTTTGCGATATCCGTACAAACTAATGTGAGCTCTATGCGATGTCTAGATCTAGACATCGCGTTTATAAATAAGCTCCTTCACATTCTAATCTCGCAATACTTTACGCGAGTGAATAAAGAGTTCTAGTTACGAGTTCGGGCGAGTCGACTAAAAATGTCACTCGCGATAACTCACGATTATTCGTGCAGAACTCGTAATATGACTCGGAAAATTTATTAATTCGTGCAGAACTCGCAATTATTACTAGGGAAAATTCTGAACAATTCGGATGAACTCGGCATACTCCGGAAACTCTTCTTCTTTTTCGAACCTGCAGGTGCAGGGATATGTGAAACAGACGGATTCTCGCCTCCTCTCGGGTCCTACCGCGACTATCCGGTTCAACGCGATCCCGACGGACATCGTCACCACGACAGCACCAAGTAGGCTACACTCAGATGATAATGCTGATGCTGATGCTGCTGATGATGATACTAGCTTATTATTATTATTATTTATGGTGATGACGATGATGATTATAATTATGATGATTATGATGATAATGATGATGATGATGATGATGATGATGATGATGGTGATGATGATGATGATGATGATGATGATGATGATGATGATGATGATGATGAATATGATGATTTTGATGATGATAATGATGATGATGATTATAATGATGATGGTGATGATGAAGATGATGATGATGATGATGATGACGATGATGATGATGATCGATGATGATGATTGTGATGGTGATGATATTGATGATGATGATGATGATGATGATGATGATGATGATGATGATGATGATGATGGTGATGATGATGATGATGATGATGATGATGATGATGATGATGATGATGATAATTATGATGGTGATGGTGATGGTGATGATGATTATGATGACGATGGCAATGGTGTGTTTATTGCTTTTTTTTCCTGAATCACAATGCATGACAAATGGCTTGAGCATGGCCCGTCAGCAATACATCTATAATAATAAACTTAAAGGGATAGTTGAGTTCTGGTAAAGAGAGTATAGTTTTGGTCAAACTGAATTTTAGTAACCAAAACCTGCACCATTACATGACTAAGTAAAAAGTCTGTTATCATTTTTAAAAAGAGCCGTTAAAACTCGAGAGGGCGCTCTCTAAACACTCGTCGGTTTCAACAATTTTAAATTAAATATTGTGCATGCGATGTTTTGTGATTTTGTGATTAGATAGAGAGATAATCAACAACTATTTAAAAACCTCTTTTGTAAATTTTTGAAAAGAGGAAGCATTCAAACAAAAATGTTAACGGCTGGTTCAAAATTATCGAATAATTGTGGGGCCCCACAAATATTACAAATGTTTTTGGATATTTCAGCCATTTCTGAACCGATTTTGATCAATAAACTTTATTCTGTCATTCAAATTGTATGCTCTTTCGAAAAAATACTTTATGTAGCGCCCTCTATACCAAAACTCAACTATCCCTTTAACAAACCCAAAGTCACGTTCCCAATCTGTCGTTGTCTTTAATGCAGTGCGAGCGTTCCTCGACTACGTGCAGGCAAGTCCAAGGAAGAGGGTGCGTGTGACGACACCAACAAATAACCATGGTAACGTCACAACAACATCGACGTTACCGACAACAGCTAACGAAAACTTCCGCACAGACGTGGCGGACGAAGAGCTTGCGCCGACCACTACGACTACCATGACTACGGTCACCGATCCCGCGGTTACGGGCGGAGGCGCGTCGACTGGTTGGTCCATGGTTCTCCTGTCCGCGGGGATTCCTGCCTTCGCCCTGGCATGCATC